>JAHWFO010109957.1:205452-354126 GCA_023313115.1 Rhysida immarginata
CGACCAGGGAAAACAAATAAAAAAGAGAAAATATATTCTTTTTTCTTTTCCATAGCCAAGTGGGAGGCTTGTACAAATATACCATTCCAACATTCCGATTTATTTTTAATTATATTTTTTACTTTTTATACAATTTCTAGTGTGCTTAAAAAGCTTTTTTTGTATGCTTTATTTTATTCTTTTTAGTCTTTATTTTTTTTAAATAAAAAGAACATGGTTTTATATGATAGCAACAAAACCAAAAAGCCTTGGAAATCTGAAGAAATGGCTCGTCTTCTGCCCAGGATTTTAATTAAATGAAGAAAACTTGAACAGGTAGCCCATCCACTACATGGGAAGTAAGTTAAATGAGAATCATTTTAATCCTTTTTAAGAATTCGAATTTTGAACATTTTTTTAATTGTATTGTATTGTCACCAGTAATGAATCAGTGTGCCAGATTTGGAATCGTTTGAACAACGGGAAGTAAACGAATTATTGAATACAAAATTTGCGACAATACACATACAAGTCAAGTTAAATAAAAGTGTGTAATCGTTCTTAATTTGATCATCAGTGCGAGCAAAGTTGTTGATTGTGAAAATCCTTGTAGAGACTATTGTTCATGATTAGCCAACGTATTTTATTTTTAACTCTTTATACTAGGACCCCCCAATGATCTGTAGCTTCAGTCTTGACTATTAATAAACTTTGAAGTATGAAAAATAGACAACACAATAAATATCCAAAATGCTTAGCATGATATTTCTGACACTCTAAATTCATTTCACCGCAAAGATAAATTTGAAAATTTCTGGGAATAATATTTAAACTACATCTAAAGGCAGCTTTTAATATTCTTTCAAATTATCATCTAAATATAATATTTATAGTTACGTTAAATTGTCCTTCCTATCTCAGCGTCTCCCCCCCCCCCCCATCCCACTGTGGAAAATTAAGGTCTGTTTTGGAACAAAAGTCGATAACTTTTTTGTTACTAAAGATAGAGTGTTAAAATTTTGCACAAACATAAAGTATCATGTTAAAGTAACTTTTCTCTCATAGAACAAAAGAAATTTTTCCAAATGTTTTTCCCCGTTTTTAAAATTGGCCTTAACACTATTATTTTTTATTATGAAGCATAGAACCGTTTTGTATGTTTATTAAATTATGAAAAAATAGTCAACCAATCAAATACTTTTTATTTTTCCGTTTTTAAAACGGGCGTTAACACTATAGTCTATTCTACAGGTCGATATCGCTTCAATCTTCAAGTCATTCAGTTTTTGCGTTCAGCACTTTGACTCAGTTCAGCTCAGCAAATCGTCATAGGTCATGTCGTTATCCATAGTCCTTTCCAGTTTCTCATCGTAGGTCAAATGACCTAGTCAGAGCTGATTCAGATTTCAGTTGCCGTAAACGCCATATGTGATATTTTTAACTATTATTATTAATAACTTGAATTTTCAGTCTACATTTAGTACTTATTTTTAATCAAATTTTCATAAAAAATACGCCAATGCAAGTTTAAGTAACCATCCAAGTATGTATTTATTTTTTGAATAAAATAAAAGTTAATTTTTCTTCTATTGGGGGGGGGGGGTGGCTTTAGGGGGAAGGCGGATTATTTAATTACTCCAAAATGGTTCACCATATTCAAACAATTCATTTAAAAAAAGTACTTGTCTCCCTTTGAATTTGCTGACTTTTGGAATGAATTCTACAGCCACTTCTTAGAACGTTAACATCTTTCTTTTTTACAAGAAATTCCCTCAAGACATTTCCAAGGAGCATATCAGGAGGTCTATCTCATGCCTTTTTCTAGTGACTAGCGAGATATTGCGAGAACTGCTAGCCATCTGGTGGTTAGCTGGATCAAACGGTGAATGTTGCGTCATTGCCAGTGACGATGAATTGCACCATTTAGATGAAGTAATGTTATCTCTATTTCCAAATATGAAATTTGCAGACCAAAAACAATGTCATCCATGTGTTAAAGGTTGGATTATGATCGTTATTTAAAATTTAAAAAACGTTATAAAGTCATCAGCCTACGTACAAAACGGTTGAACCAATTTTCCATAGAGAATACTTTTGCTTTAACTAGACGCAAAGGATGCAACAGGGATAACCTAAATTCTTTAGAATTCAGTCAGGCTATAAAACAAATAATTGTGTACAAACTTTTATTCAAATCAGACAGATCTAACTGCATGGCAGATAATTTTTCTTTCCTGATTAACTTAAAATATGTTCAGGAATTGAAAGCCAAAACTAAGGATATTTGTGGACATATTCAAAGGTATACTGAGATACGGGAAAATTATAATGCCAGTGCTAACGTAGAATTTACTGAGAAAAAATGCGATCACTTATACTACAGGACATTTGGCAAGAAAAATCATATTTTCATGCGAAAGAAATTGTATTACAAAACATGTGGATGTTTTTTACGTAAAGGTAGCAAATATTTCTTGATGGAATAAAATATGTCAAAACTGTGAGAAAAAAAATTATTGTTAAATTTTAAAATCTTGGAATTCATCATAGTGTACTCTTTTTAAATTTCTCACTTTAAATCGAGACGAGGCTCATCATTAACCAGAATAAGAGAAATGCTAAGCAAAAATACTTTTATTTTAGTGTATTGTAATATTAAAATGTATATTCTTTTTAATTTTAATAAAAATATTTATAAAGTTTGCAATAAATACAGGTTTCAGATTATGTTTTTACATGTTTGCCCAACTCCCAGCCCGATCTTTCATCTTATTTGCATTAAAGCTGAATGTTTACAAAGCAGTTTCTTCCGGGTAAGAGCATAGCCTGATCCAGCAGGCCACCAGGTGGCGAGCAATAATCTCGCCCGTTCGCGCAAAATCTCGCAGTCACTGAGATAGACCTCCTGATATGATCCTTGGCATTTCTTCTTCTCCTTCAGCATCTTCCACTGAATCATCTTCCATATTATAATTTCTGAAAACTTTCCATATAAACTATTTAATATTTTAATTCTTGGAAAATAGATCTTTGAAAGATTTTTCCACGGCATATCTTCAATATTAACACCGTAATTAAATAGAGAAAAATAAAGTGTGTCCCAAAAAAAATAGACTCGCCGCTGAAATTTGCATAATTAGTAAACAAACGCAGAAATAATTTAAGTATAATTTAGAAATGAGTCCTAAATGTGTTCATAATCATTTTTAACAATTGTTTAAAAATGCTGTACGTAAAACAATTCATTTCAAATACATTTTTCAAAAATTAAATTATTGTAATTGTTAAACCATTACTACTAGACTTATTTGTGACTGATAATCTAAAATTTAAACGGTTAAGTAGTAACAACGGGAAGGCTTGCATTATTAATTGAACTTGAAATGGGAGATATTGATGTTTCGCATAAACAGGGATTATCTACGAGGAAGACTGCAAGTGAAATAAAGCGTTCTCAAACACTACATTGCTCAGGGAAAAAATTTGGGACCAAAAAGCGCTCAGGACTTCCAAAAAAACTGACACCATGTCAAAAACGGCAGATTATTAAGGAAATCACAGAGAATAAAACATCCTATATGAAAATGGCAAAGAATCCAACAAATAAAGTATCGAAATCAACTATTAGAAATGTATATTCTACCAAGCACTTGAAATACAAGAAGCAAAAGAGTACACCAAGATTAATTGATACTCACAAGAAGAAGAGACTCGACTGGGAAAAGGAACGGATGAGCTGGGCAAATGAACGGATTATTTCAGTGACGAGAAGAAATTCAAACTAGACGGCCCAGACGGGTGGCAATACTATTGGTCTGATCTTCGGAGGGAAGAAGAAATATTTTCAAACAGGCTGTGTGGAGGGGTCAATGTAATGATCTTGACCGCCCTCAGTTGGAATGGGCAGACACAAGTGCCGTTTGTTAACGGCAGAGTGAATGTCACTGGTTAATGAAAAATTTTGTCCGAGTCACTTCTTCCTTATGCAGAAGGCATAACAGGATCTCCGTGGCAATTTCAAAAGGACGATGCTCTTATACACTCTGCCAAAATAACTAAAACGTGGTTTTCCGATAATGGAGTTGATGTCTTACCATGGCCAGCACTCTCCCTGACCTAAATCCCATCAAAAAAGTGTGCGTGTTGGCTAGAAAGGTTTTATGAGCACGCGGAATCATATGCCACACTTCAAGAATTGAAAGATGGAATTATTCGGGGTTGGGAAGAAATTGGGGACCAATATTTGAGGAAACTAATTTTCTCAATGCCCAATCGCATTTCTCAAGTTATTGTCAATAAAGGTGGCCACATCAATTATTAACTCCATCATTTCTTCACCTGAGTCTATAATTAATGGACAAAAAAATTTCATTTCATTTCTTATCATTTTTTTTCGCTGATGTAAATTTCATACAAATTTTATGAAATAAATGTGGAAAATGTTCTCATAGATTGTTAACATTAATTTAATATTGTGAAACCCAAATAATTTTCTATCTATTTATTGGATGGACTATTATTTAGGGATGAGTCTATTTTTTGGGGACACACTGTAGTAAAGAAATTTCCACGGCCTGGACTCGAACCAGGGTTCTTCGGGTTACTGTCCTGATGCTAAAATTACTAGTGATTTAGTGGTTATAGCATCGGGATGGTAACCCAAAGAACCCTGGTTTTAGTCCAGGCCGTGGAATTTTCCTTACTTCTTTTCTCTATTTAAATTCTAAATATCTCTTAAAAGACTTAACCAATTTTCAATACACAAAAATGAAGGCACAATGTAATAAACCCTCTAACAGTGTATTAATGTCATTTAGTTTTGCAATTAGCCTTTTCGGAGGAATACTTCCACAATCAGATCTTTTGGTTGGGAACAACTTGATCACCCTCCTTACAGTCCGCACCTGTATCGATATCTAAAAGAGTTCGCATTTCAGCGACGATGATGAAGTGAAAACTGTGTGCCTTTCCTCCCCGGCGGCAGACTTCTAGGAAGTGAGCATGCAGAAGTTCATTCAGCGCTATGAAAAGTGTTTAAATAAACTTGGAAACTACGTGGAAAAATTGTTAAAGAAATATAGAATCTGGTGAAGAAAAAAAAATTTAATGTATATTGAGTAGTTTTGTTTTTATTTCAAAACGGAACTTAATTTCTGAATACGCCTGGTATAATAATTTATTTAAATATTTATTTATGTATTTATTTAGTTTTATTCATTTACGGGTTATTTATTGTTCATTTTTTGCTCTTAATTCTAATAGAAAAAATAATAATTTTTCTTGAATGTGTTTATTCCATCAAACAATAACCTGGGCAGCGATATAAAAAAAAATGGTGCGCTCAATTAAATGGGAATGGCCATGCGAACAGGGATAGGTAGGGCTTGGAATAGTTTTTTCGTTTTTTTCTTTTGTTTTTTTTTTTTTTTTGGTGATTTACAATCGTTGGTCTTTCAACTTGAATTTAGTCTAATAAAACATTATTATAGTGAATATTTTTTAAAATTAAATATTTTTTTACCGTTCCTCAATTGACTCTTATACTGCGCACACGTTGAATTAATGTTTTTGTTTGCATGAATGTATGTTGTGCCCTGGTTGTTTACATCGTCCACAGGCTGTATCTTTTTATTGTTTAACTTCTGAGTGACTACTAAAAGAATTCCTAGACGTCTTCAAACTTTAAACGCGCTTTTTCTATTATTTTCCCTTCAGGGCTCCTATTCTCGAATTTTTCATGTTAACAACTCACATGAGTTGGGGGTGTCACGTGGTACAAACATTGGCGATCAGACAAATTTGATATTCTCGAAAATCAACTCCTGTGCTTTTCGTTCTCCTCATGTGATTTATTCAAATCACGTGAGTAGAGCTAGTGAGATAGCTAAGCACAAAAAAAATGTCCAACGCATTCGCTACTCTGCATTTAATCGGGGCATTGGTAACAGCGGAAAGGCATTGTTTGAGGAGGCAACGAGTTCTACGAACGCAGAATGATACTTTAGAACTTCATGAGGAATATTTTCGTCACTTATTTCGACTATCAAAGTATTTGGAAAATTTTTTGATAGATAACCTTCGACCGATTGTTAGATGATCAAACTCGAAGATCAGCATTAAGCTTACAAAACAGAGGGATAATTTGCACTACCTGCACAATCGCGCGATGACTAATCACGCGACCAAGATAAATGACATTTTTATTAATTTAATTTCTTAACCAGATAGAAAAGGGGTTATACATCATCTGGTTAGAGGGGAAGGGTCTTCAAAACATCATTTCACTTATCTTGGTCGCGCGATTGTGCGGATAATGCAAATTAACCCTTTTTTCCATTCCATAATCGATTTCTATGCTCCGACGCGAGAATTCAATTTCTTTCCTAAGTCATCCCATAAGTCTTTCGTAAACTCATTATCAAATTTTCCTTTATGTATTCGTATATTATTTTCGATAAAATAAAATTTACTTTTGCTCATCTGTGATTCGTTTAGGAACAGTTTCCGCTTATCTGCTTGGTTCTTGAGGAATAGTCTCGATCCCAGACGCTTAGAAATGTCGAAACTCGTGTGAGTGTGACCATGGATGAAGAAAAGATGGATGGGACACTCCATTGCCGTCCTCAGTGAGTTTGATTTTGGGGCGACATCTGGAGCTTTACGTAGTACTAAATATAATCATCTGCTTAGATTGATTAATAAAATTAAAAATAGACTAAAAACAATAAAATAAAAAATATAAAAAAACTTGCTAAGCACACTTTTATCTTAAAAAGCCACTTAATATATGAATTTCTTTTTTAAAAAATTTCTAGTACTACGCAAATCGAAACGATGGTGGTGAAGTTTCGGTTTAGTACTACGCAAAGCAGAAACTGAAACTATTTTTCTTTATTTCCCAGACAGATTTGGTTTAGTACTACGCAAATCCACAGAGAGCGCCACTGAAAAAAAACTCACGCTCGACGCATAGGAGTGTCCCATCCATCTTTTCTTCATCCATGGTGTGACGTACTTCCTCTCATCAGTCGTGTTCGTTTGGTTGTTTGAATTGCAGAATAGCAATCGTCTGAGTTGAAATCACTCGAGTGAGATAGCGTATGTGAGATTGATTGCAACACTAAAAATTCGAGAATAGGGGCCCAGCACTGGCCTAACTAGAAGCGTGGAGGCCCCTGGCTAGAAACTTTTATGGGGGCCCCTTTCTTCGGTTAAATTGGCGTGGGCCCCCTATCTTCGGCCTAAACTGGCACGGGCTCCTGGATATTTGCCAGGCTATCCACCCTATAGTTACGCCCCTGGGGCCCAGGTCTCCTTTTGCATGACCGCTCACAAATTTTCAGTTTTACTTGTTTCATATTGTTAAATTTTTATCGTAACAATATGTAAAAATTGACTGAATTTGGGAATTTAAAAGGACAAGTCTATTATTTCTTTAGTTGAGTAGACTTTAAGAGGCGTAAAAACAATGAGCAAGGTAGTGGAGCTAGGACTCACAAAATTCATTTTATTTCATTAAAAGTTTTATTTTTGATATATTTTGTTGATGAGCTTAGGAACAATTTGTTGACATAGATAATTAGCTGAAATAATGAAACCTCTTCACCAATACAAGAAAGCCACTTTAGTTGTTTGTACATTCCAGAGTAAAATCTAATTCATATGAACCTGAGATTTCATTATTTCAGTTAATTATTTTCTTGAATTTTGATTACACTTTGAATTACCATCATCGCCAAAAAAAACTTGCACCCATAGGAAACTATGGGATGCTATGGGACGTCCTGTTAAAACTCCACCGCTGGCACAAGATCTGCAAGAGCTACAAGGCAAATTTCAGTGAGGATGGGATGAGCTGATTCAAGACTACATAAAAGAACTAGTACTACTCCATGCCACGACGCATTAGAAATGGCGGCCCAATATCCTATTGAGAGTTTTAATGATTTTAAGTATTTTGACCAATAAATTTTGTCATACCCACGTTCATTGTTTAATCATTTGTTGTTGGGAGTATTAACTTTCTTTCAAATATCTTTTCAACCTAACGATTCCTTGGAGGTGCAATTGTTTTTGACGATGACTATATTTTATTTATAGTAACATTCGGTTATCAAAGTCGTAAAAATTCATTTAATTATTTTTTACATTATTCAATTATTCATTATAAATAAATATAAATCTATAAGTTGAACTGAATTTATTTTACATGTCAGGCCTGCATGTTATATGACAAATTCCCAAAGTGAATTCTCTACCCCCAACCCGGGAAAATAGATTTATTTTTTATCTTAGCTCACTTGGTATAGTTTCAGCGACGGCTAGTATAAACATACACTACTGCTCATAAATATTCATACCCAAGCCAAATTCATCATTTCAAAATTAAATTAATTTGTTATGAGGAAACGTTTTAAGGATCCAAAAATATTAGATTTCAATAAATTTTATATATACAAATAATATACATAAAGTGGGACAAAATTTTAAATTGTTCTGATAAAAAAGAAATCGAATCTCCTCCCCCCTTTTATTATGATTAGTCCATAGTAAAAAAGAACTGAATACGAAATGAACTTGGAAAATAGTTTACATCATACGACAACATTTTTTAGTTGAAAATATCGTCTTAAACTTATTATAAAGTATTCTAACCCTAAAACATCCTGAAAGAGGGGAAAAACTAAAGAGCATTCACAAGAAGTCCGTGAAATTATCATCAAGTTTCACGAAAGAGGTGCAGGATACAAGAAGATTCGTAAGCAGCTGAATATTCGCTTTCACTATACAAAGTATTGTTCAAAAGTACAAGAAGACAGAACCAACTACCAATCTTCCTAGATGTGGATGACCGAGTGCGCTATCAGACGTACAAAACGATTTCTTGAACGCATAGTTCAAAAATAGAAAGACCTCATAAAAGCTGTCCAAGGAACTGGCTGTGACAGGTGTTGCTAAAGGATCAAGCACTACTGTTCGACACCACCTGAATTCCATGGGTCTCCGAGGATTGTAGCTAGGAAGAAGCCACCTTTGAAGCCCATTTACAATAAACAGCGACTGGTATTTGCTAAAATTTTAAGAGATAAACCTCTGCAGTATTTCGAAAATATCATTTCATCAAATGAAATGAAAATTAAGTTATTCAATAGTGATGGACGTGAGTTTGTCTGACGTTTTCCTGGAGAAGCACTAAGAGATGAATGCTTTAAGGCTTACTGTCAAGCATAGTGATGGAAGCGTTTTGTTGTGGGATTGTATAAGTTCAGCTGGACCAGGTGAACTTGTTGTTATTGATGGAGTAACGGATTCCAACAAAACACACTACATTTTTAAGTCATAAAATATTAACCATGGCCAAGTCAATCTCCGGACTTGAATCCATTCGAAAGATGCTGGGTAGAACTCAAAAAACATGGTGAAAAACCGTTGTCTTTCTAATTTGACTGAACTCAAGCAGTTCTGTGTAGAAGAAGGAGAACACGCAAGTTCAAAATTCTTTAAAAAGCTTGTGTATAGCATGCCAAACGAATGAAGGCTGTGGTGGCCATATAGATTATTAAATAAGGGCTATGAATACTTTTGTTTAGTCCAACTTGTTGTTTTTTGTTTTCCTTAATGTTGTAAATTACCTGTATTAATAAAATGTATTGTAATCTTCATTCTTTTTGATGCACTTTCTCACCCGATGCGAACCCTCTGGGTTTTTTCTTCTGGGGATATATGAAAGACAGAGTGTACAAGATCAACGCTGAAGACATTGCAACTCTCAAGAACAGGATAATTGAAACAATCGCTGAAATCACCCCCGAAATGCTAGCCCAAACATGGGAGGAAATCGAGTTTCACTTTGACGTCCTTCACTCCATAAATGGGGGGCATATTGAAATTTATTAAGTCATGCTAAGAAACTTTTTGAGTTTTTCTTTGTGGATAAAAAAAAAATCTCGTTAAAATCTGTAATAGTTTTTGAGTAATAAACATGTATAATACGGGAGATAATTTAGAAACACCCAGTATATTCCCTATAGTACATTACGCTATTTCTACATCCATTGAGGCATTTTTTCCTATGATGGCCGTAAATCCAAGAAAAAGAAAATGCAGTTATTATAAGCAGAGCGTTCTTTTATCCGGAGTTCTTATATGTGAGCTCGATTATAATCAATAGCATTGTTTTTGTTCAAATGATTATGTCGAACCCCGAATAAGTCAAAGTTTTAATCTGAGTTAACCTATATTATGAAATGATGAATTTGGCTGCCCTACGATAATTCGATGAACAACAATTATACTCTGTCCAAAGAAAGAAAAACTGGGCATGTCCAGTTAAATTTCCAATTTCAATTGTTAGCGATTGTTAATTTTACTTAGCAACAATGTCTAACAATTGAAATCGGAAATTTAATTAGCACACGCCCAGTTTTTCTTTCGTTGAACAGAGTATAGGTGGAAGTGCAAATTCGGTCGAGATTTTAAGTTACTGATATATTTTAGTTAATGTATTCGTTCTTTACACTTGGCACATCTTAATTAGTAAATAAAGTATGGTCTTGTGAAGATTTTTATCACGCCAAACCTCAGATGTTTAAATAAGTGATGAAATAGGAAAGAAAACTCCACATCCTTATTTCGAACCAGGAACCTTCAGCTCACCGTGCTGACGCGCCAACCAATGAGGTTTGCCGTGAAAAAAATCCTCGCAAGACCATCATTCATTTACTCTTTAATGAATAACACGCCAGTAGGAGAGATAGTCCCAGCCTGCGAATTGGGTACTGCTCCAACCAGCCCTAAAGACATGTAGATTGCGTACTGTTTCCATATCCACGGTGTCGCAATTGGTTGGCGTATCAGCACGGTGAGCTGAAGGTTCCTGGATCGAATTCAGGCTGTGGAATTTTCTTTCCTATTTTCATCAACACCTTAATTGCAATAAAGAAATCTGTTTCATTCATTTTAAATTCATTGGCCCATTCTGCCTGTGTGGGTAATAACGGCACCTCTTCTGATTGAAGCATGGGAATTGTGTATTTGCAATAAGACCTTTTAGATTTGAATTAGCAGTATACGTAATTGCCTTAAAAAGTATATTTATTATTCAGTTAAAAAATAAAATAAATTTAAAATTTGTGGCCTTGAAGTAGATCAGTATTGGCCAAATACTTTTATTTTCTAAGTTGCATCTCCCAACAAAAATTGTCAAGGACCACAATCAGAATTTAACATTTATTAACGCCTATCACAAAATCTTTCGTTTCTCTACACAATGAAGCATCAACAAATCTTCAGAGCAGCATGCGGTCCGCGGGCAATAGTTTGGCCATCCCTTATTTAAATGAATTGTCAGAACAATAACGCGTTGATTGGAGAATGTGTTCTCGGGCTTAGATATTTTTAATCTTTATTTATAATTGCGTTTTAAATATTTTTTTGTTTAAATTCAGTTATGGGATATGTATATTTAGGACTGTTGAATAGGTTTGAATTTACGAATTTGTTTCTGAGGTGGCACTGGCGCTGCTGAGTGGATAGCTGACAATTTCATTGACAAATCTAAGAAGAGATCTTTATCAAAAAAATTAGTAATTCAGAATATTCTATTAGAATTGAGTTTTAAATATGTGCGTACCTCTGGATCTATCATAATTTAAATAAGTAAGTCATAATTTTAATAAGAACCCATCTATTTAAAAAATAGTGTTAAAGATAACAGGAAACCACTGATCCACATAAAACTTTTAATCGGACGTTTGCGCATTTCGGCAGCCAACCGGCCTTCTTCAGCGTACACAAGTATTTTGATCAGAATCTTTATTGAAGTTCGTCCACAGTGTCCGGCTCCAGTTCTCTCTTAAAATAGTGTTAATTAAAGCAGCCAAACAAGTGATATTGTTCCAGCGAAACTGAAATTTTTGTAATCCAATAACTAATTTAATAAAAAAAAAAAATGCAAAACTTTTATTAAAGAAAAAAAACCTTACTGCTTGGTAGCAGGAAAGGGTAGGGTAAGGTTAGGAGGAGAGGGGAGTCATCGTACTAAGAGGGTAAGTCAAAAGTTCCCCCAGCAAAAATTCCACGGTCAAAATATCCCTTCGAAGACGTACCCCTCATATCAGAGTTATCTTTAATTTTCAGAATCAAATTAAATAACTATCTAAAATTATTGCATAAAATTGCTTAATTATTTAAATTTTTATTACTCAGCCAATGGGTAAAAAAATAAAAAATTAAATAATATTATATGCAAATTAGTCTGATGTATATCCTATACCATCTAAAAATTCTTCCAACGTCATCTTAGTTTGAACATAGTCTAGGAACAGAGTCTTCAGTCACTTTTGATGCTCCTTCGTGATACCTTTAACTCCCTTCTGTGGAGGTTCTCCACGAGAATCCTTCAGAAGAGACTCTCTCTGAGAGGGTTCAACCAAACTGATGTGGTCCTTTTGCTGACGACGCAACGGGTATTGATGAATTAGACGAGATTAAAAGCTGAGACGATATTAAAAGCTCGATAATCAACAATTGAACAGTGAATTTGATATTAAAAGCTGAGACAATCGGCAATCTATCAGCGAAGTGGAAAGAAAAGACGCGAGTGGTCCAGGAACCTAGCTCACTTTGCACGCTCGCCCAAAAAGTAAACCAGATGATGTACACTGAGTTGAGAAAGATGATCCTCTTAAGTCATCCAGAAAGGAAGTCCCTACAAGGTAGGGACGAGACTCGGATTGTAAATTCATGAATAGAAAACCCAATCAACAGGATCTAAAGATCCAGTAGTTGGGGAAGACGGCCTTCCTTATGGCGTGGAAACAGATATCCAGGATAAGACGGGATCTTCGACTTCTGACGGGACCCTTAACAAAGAGAGAGTGATCAAGAATACCGGAGACCAGAGTGTTTTAATGATTTTCCATCTTGGGCAGCATGTTCATCAGAAGTGTCTGGACATAGGTACCAAGGTGGGACATCCCTAGATCATTGTAGATAGAGTGGTTGTTGGCAACTCTTCTGTCAAGTTGGGCAATGGACCGGAGAGCAACATTTTGGAAGGTCTAAAGATCCTTCCACATTGATTTGCAAATAGTACCCCACGCAGGCATACCGTTAACCAAAATGGTACGTTCGCAACCTGACAATCGACAATCGAACATTGGAGTGAACATTTATTCGGATGGGACGAAAGCAGCGCTTTCACAAAGATCATTTAACCAGAGTATATGCCAAAGAAAATACACTGAGGTAGGCAAGAAGCCTGAGCGACCCAAGAGGTCCTCCACATTATACAAGAAACAAATAAGATTGACGATTGTCAGACGAGAAAAACAAAGCCAAAAAAGAGAAAAAAAATAACCTGAGACCTGTTCAGACTTGATGTAGCGCCTCCAACCAAACCCTGACCAATCAAAAGAATTGTATTGCCCATTGTGAAGTGCCCATTGGTGCTAAATAATAAAAATAAAAATTTAATCCTACAATATACAACAGAAATAGAAATTTAATTTCTTAAATTTAAACATTCTTGTGCAATAAATTTAGATAGTTATTTAATTTGATTCTGAAAATGAAGGATAACTCTGATATGAGGGGAATGTCACCAAAGGATATTTTGACCGGGGAAGTTTTGACAGGGAACTTTTGATTAGACCCCCCGTGCTAACTATAAAGTCAAATTACAGAATTACCCACCTGATTCCTATTGCGCCCATTTAACGAGCATAAGTTCTATTATATTCAAAAATTATGGTATTTTTAATTGAATTATGGAACTCTTCACAGTAAGACAAAATAGAAAATGTTACACTATTCATCAAATAATTCAATGAACTATTAAATAAAATAATAATCTCATATATTTATAAACTAATACATAACAAATAAAGAATTCCCGCATAAAAAGTGACTTCGACATAAAATGAATGAAGCAAATTTCTTTATATTGCAATAAGATGTGTCAATTATAAACAAACAACCAGTTAAAATTCTTCAGTGAATTAACATTTCGACCAAATTTGCACTTCCACCGAATTATTCCGTCCAAGATCTGTGTACGTAAGGTTTCGCCGAAACTTTTCTAAAACTCGTTCGAGTCTGCGCATGATGTCAATGCAACCGAGAAAACATTCACTAGCTTGTCTAAAGGGTACTTAATATATCCATCAGATGAATTAACCATTCCCTTAAAGAAATGCAATATTATATTTTCACGGCAAGGGGATTAAGAAAGAAGAAAATATTACTTCTATTACTAGTAATCTTGCTTATACTTCATTGCCAAGTATTGAAAAAATTCCTACTGTAGTGGTTAAAAAATATATTCGATTTAGAAACTACAGGGTGATTACAAAAGAACTTCACACTTTTAAAAATTTATTACATCAACGCTATTCAGAATATAGACACACCACATACGGATTCTTAAAGAAAAAAGTTTATTGTGACACAATTCAAGATGTTCAATCGGACTCGGTGGCTCAGTGGTTGCGTTATCGCCTCTGATGCCCGAGTACGCGGGTTCGGCCCCGGCCGAGGACGACGAGGATTTTTTTAGGGGGAAAATCCTGAGATCACGCACTTCCTTCGGAAGGGAAGTAAAGCCGTTGGTCCAGTGTAGTCGTTTGCCGGCTGCACGTTAAAGAACCCTTGCGAGGCAAAATTTGCGGCCCCTATAACGCCGTCCTGAAATGACCATGGCAGTTGAAAAGGACGTTAATACTAAACAAACCAAAGATATTCAATATGCCCCCCTGTCGTGACACGGCATACATCAATGCGGTAGTCGAATTCGTCCCAAACCCGCATTAACATGTCTCCATCAATCCCACGTATCGCTACCGTAATGCGTTCTTTCAGCTCGTCTAGGTCACGGGGAAGGGGTAGGGTTTCCGCGGTGGCCACTTTGCAAGTTCCAGGTTATTGTTTGCTCGACCAATCCACCGCTGTGATTTCTTTTTATGGGGGTGTGTAAAGGACAAGGTCTTCACCCTATCCCTTCTCCGTGACTTAGACGACCTGAAAGAACGCATTACGGTAGCGATACGTGGGATTGATGGAGACATGTTTATGCGGGTTTGGGACGAATTCGACTAGAGGGGGGCATATTGAACATCTTTAACCGTGTCACAATACACTTCAAGAGTTTTTCTATAAGAATCCGTATGTGGTGTGTCTATATTCTGAATAGCTTTGATGTAATAAATTTTTAAAGGTGTGAAGTTCTTTTGTAATCACCCTGTATATTAGAGAAAAATAGATAAATTTAAATCTGGAACATTTAAAATTTTGTTTTTTATTACATTTAATTTACGATTTTCCCCATTAAAAAGAGAATACCCAGATTTAAATTTATTATTTAAACTCCTTCTAGATCAATAATAGAGATAAATAGAACCGATTTATAGAGCAAATAAAAAGTTGTCGGATGTGAATAGAAAGAAAAAGGAAAAAAAAAAATTAAAGAAAGTTACTAACTGAAATATTTAAGAGGAATTTTTTCATTATTCATTTTTTCTTCTTTTTAATGTATGATTGCTAGTGGAACATATTTAATTTTTTTATTTAATTCTTATACCATTTCATTCATATAAACATAAATTTGAATTTCGAAACTGGTTTAGATTTCCTTCTCTAATAAATAATTAGGTCTTAACAAAACTGAGAGTACTAACACGCACGCACGCAAGTGTCTACAATCTAACGGTGGCAATGACGTCAGATCACGTGACTGAGACCTGCGCATGGCGAGACCTTGTTACACAGACCTTGGTTCCGTCCACCGAATTGTCGAGCTCCCGTAATGGGGAAGTTGCATGGAATTTTTTTTACAAATTAAAGCACTGTTTCATACAGATTGTATTATGCTGAATACAAAATCGTTGTTAAATTCATTCGAAATATTAAAGAAACCTATTAAAATTAGCGCTAAAAACGTGAAACCACGCCTTCCAACGAAAACGATATCTGATATCACTTTCCACCAAACGCAATGATTTTATGTGCATGTGAAGCTCGATCTGATGATTAAGCA
Source organism: Rhysida immarginata (assembly GCA_023313115.1). NCBI lineage: Eukaryota > Metazoa > Arthropoda > Chilopoda > Scolopendromorpha > Scolopendridae > Rhysida > Rhysida immarginata. Next base: position 221,465 of record JAHWFO010109957.1, read on the forward strand.
TTGTTGGGTGTAAGCTTTAACCATTGTTAGCGATAATTATGAGCAAGCAAGTGACATCATAATACTCACAGGCTATGACGTACCGTTTTCTTGTGGTGTCAACTTTAATATTTTTTTTAAAACATAACTACGAATAATTTTCTCAAAAGAATTACTATTCCTTGATATTGATAACGAATACTATAGAAAACAGTAATTTAAAATTTTCATGCAACTTCCCCATTGGCTAGAGTATGAATACTTTTCAGCAGCACTGTACCCCATGTCCGCACGAAAAATGAGAAGGGCTTTCTTTAATCAAGAATCCCTTTTTATAATTTACTTAGAAGTAATCGTAGAAAAATGCTACACTTTGTCAAAATTTGCCATTTATAAAATCACTGGTCAGTCTTTTAATATCGTCAATGAAAATGATTCACGTTGTTCTTTTTCAGGATGTTAAATTATACATTATAGAGTAAAGATTTTTAAAATTATATTTGTATACACACTTAGAAGTTCTCTAACCATATATGTAGTCGGATTCTATAATTAAAAATAAGGAAAGAGGTTTATTTAAGGATATGTCCTAAAAATCAACGCAAGATCTTTTGCAACTTTAAATTGGGATTGAAAACTGCGCCTTCTTGTTGTAGGACAGCAGAAAAACACGTTGCTCCACAGAATACATGACTTCATCTTCTTCTTTCAGTACGCTATCTACAGGGTCACTTGTCAACAACATTTGTAACTAATTTGTAAATACTTTTGAAACTTCCGTAACAGATTTTTACGGCTTTCAAAATACATATACCACTTGTTTCATTTTTCTATGGATCTTTCCTTTCTGAAATATTTATCTTAAAATAAATTGGATAGCCTGTACAATCCACGTTTTTATGTATAAGGAGATGTAAAATGTATTATTAATTACACTCTTCTATTGAGGATCTACAATCGAGAATAGAAGACAGATGCCAACATGTTAAGGGCACACAAGGAATTTTTAAACCCACGAAGCTCATGATCGCACGAAAAGGTTATGTTGAGCATTTGCTATGATTGCATGTAATAATTCCTCGCGTTTTGCTTATTACTTATACCGACTGAAAATAAATGATTGTTAATCTAGCAAACAGGTAATCATCTAGATAACTGTAACTCAGTAATAACATCTAGTAACTTCAGAACATATCGTTATATAAGCTTTCTCCCTACTTTAGGTTGTAAAAATTAACTCCATATAACCATCTCAGCATATTTGTTACACCCTGTATATAGGGTGAAATAAATCTGTTGTTTTATCAGGCCTGAATGTTATATGACAAATTGATATTAAGTTATGTTAACAGCAGATCAGATGATTTTGTTTCACTTCCCATTCATATTTTTTTTCATTTCGTATGATGAAAAAATAAAAAGGTACTGGTGTGGGATTGCCTGTATAAGAAGGAAAATCGATAAAAAAACGTCCTAGATATGCAATGCCAGATGTTTACTTATGGTAAGAGGTATTTCTTTCTCATACAGGTACCGTCGAACCCCGTTATTACGAATCCAGTTTCCGTTTAATACGATTTATTTCTGGTCTCGTCCCAGTGAATGCTGGTCTTTCATTCTCGGAAAATAGAATTCCGGATAATATGAACAAAAGTTTACGTACCCTGATTATCGTATTAATATTATGCCCTTATTGTTTCTCACTGATGATAAAGACAGGGAGCTGCGAAATATACATTTGATTTTTAATTTTATAAAAAATTCATTTATGTGGAATAGTGGTTTCTTTCCTTCTTTTCTTGTTAACCTAGTGTCCACAATTTTGGCTGTTTACATATTGTATTCGCATTAACGAGGTTCAACTAACATAATATACTAAAGGGTGCCCAAAATGAACTGACATTTTAATTTTCTAATAAAACACATTTTTCTTTGCTTTATTAGAAAGTAAAAATCATGGATAGTATGTGTGATACAAAACATCTGACCATCTGACGAATACCTTGGTACCTCAAATTGACTCTTTTGAGGAAATTTTCAATAACATGTTGACATAATTGCTGAGAAATTTTGGCATTATTGTGTCGAATTTCATCTTTGAGGTCCTCAATAGCTTGTGGTTTATTGACGTACACTTTATCCTTAAGATAACCCCGGAGAAAGAAGTCTAACGGCGCAAGTCATATGATTTTGGCGGCCAATTTACACCAACTTGATGCGAGATAACACGACCATTAAATTTTTGAGGTGAATTTTTACAATTTCTACGCATTGTTCGATTGTGCAGTTTTGCATAATTTATCAACGTTTAATAATAACACCATATAAAAGTCTGTACACGAAAAAAATGGCGGCAAATTCAAAATGTCAATTCATATTTAATTATTGTTCTTGATGAAGATTACGTTGACCTGATGAAGAACGTCTTCTACAGTACATCCAAGCGGAATCAATCATCCAAAGAAGAGCAGCCAAATACATTGTGACACTCATCAACACAAAGCATGGTTTATAGGAATTTGTCACTTCCCGAAGATAAGCTGTTAACAAAGAAAATAAAAGATGATTAGATGAATTGTAAAATGTGTGGATATTACAAATGACATAAAGCAAATTTAGCATTTGTTCTTTGTTTAGTTAAATTATCCCTTCCTTTAAACATTTTCTAATGTTTTTGTAAATTTTATTGTTAAGGTTAGTGCTAAGTAATTTTTATCCCAGTCAGAGGTAGCTCGATCGTTGAGTAAAAGGGTTATCCTTCTACTAGTTTTCTCCTAAATTTTATTTTTCCCCTAATTTTTATCTGGCTTCTGCAGATGTAGACGCGGGAGTAGACCCTCTGCTCGACGCATGAAACTTCCTCCACGTGAATCGAAATTCACGTGACCGAGTCGCTTCGTGCCCAAACGAGTGAATGTTCTCCCTGTTATCTTCGAGGGGTTTTTTCTCCATGCCCACTGTTCATATGATCACATAATTTACCGATAGCTGCGGGAAAGCGTTCCTGTGCACGTAGGCCAAAGATTTACCTCTCAAAATAATCTCAAAATGGGAACCTTGGGTAGAAAATGAGTAGAAGAGCGCACCCACTGATCAGTTATCAGGCGGTTCTGGCCGGTTTTCCCCGCCTTTGTGTCATGGGATGGCCTGTAATCGCCAAAAACTGGAAAGACGTTACAAAAAAGTTTTTTTTTTATTGAAAGAGTTATGTCATGACTCATCCTTCCCTTCAAATTCTTCGTGTGTGATCTCTTTGAGATATAATTGGACTATACCTAATAGAAGTACGTAGTTTCGAATCTGTAATCCGAGACATTGAATCATGATAATGTTTTTAAGTGCAACAAATAAATGAATATATTTTACTATACAAAATCTTTTTTTATTTATAAATGATCGACTCTTCAGAAACATGTACATCTCTAACACTGATTAAGGGCTTATGATAACTAAAGTATGAGATGTAAGCACGGGTATTGAGTCTTTCAATATATCGAGTAAATACAGCGTCTATACACGTACCGCCTCTGGTAGTAGAAGTGGATGGATCATTGTTCAATTGAAGATCAAATGTAACGTGCATAAATTCTACAAAGTTTCGGCCTTCCTCGGTTTTAAGATTTAAATTCAAACCTCCAGCAAGAATTATAGGGATTTTGTCAAATCCAGGAGAGACACTGTAGTTGTCCGCCAGGAGAGACACTGTAGTTGTCCGCCATTACACACAGTCTTTTTGATTCCTAGGCGTCGTATTGTCCCGTAGCGAAGCTGCAGAAATAACGAGCTATTGCACGAACTATAGGGTTTGCTATATTTTCGTTCTAACACAATTTCTTCTTTTGAATCAGTGTAGTTCACTTTTCTACTTTTTATTTTTATTGCACGACCGTAATGGCGGCGCCCATGAGATGACGTAATGAAACGGTCTATTGGTAGAAATCACGGTCTTTAGATATACATGAAGACCATTTTCAATTGTTTCGAGAAGCTAAGGAAAACAGATCGCGTCAGGTGCCGCATTGATCGCACTAAGGCCGACCGTGATCTGCGATAGAGTTTTTCATTGAAACTGAAAATGAAAGTAAAGCTTCTATCTGCCGATAGGTCGGCACTGCAGGCGAAATTGGGCCAATTGTACATGCAGCGCCACTTTTCAATAGAGTTCCCGCCCTACCGGGAGCTACAAACTTTAGCTTCATTTTAACAATGGAGCCCGAAGACCATGAATAGACCGTGGTAGAAATACGATTAACAATGCCTTTTTATGATGATGTAGCAATTTATGAATTTTCAGTGCATAGGCTTTCTTTTTAGGAGGTGTTGGTTAAATCATAGCTAACAATAATATAGGATAGCCTGCCCATTTGTAGTTTTTTTTATGTCGTCCGTTTACATGGTTTACAGGCTACTATGAGCTCCACTGCTCGGCAAAAAACGCCATTTTAAACAAGTCTGATATGTTTAAAACCTCTGTTAACTTTCATTGTCAATAGAGGTGCTGCAGGTACGCCAGAAAACGGATAAAACAAAGTGGCGACCGTGCAACAATAGGCTGAAAGATATTTGAGCAGGCTATCCCTCTATCATTGTAGGCTATGGTTAAATCCTGCTGTTTGCGACTAATTTTTAGACAGAGTCTGAACAATGGAGGAAGGGAAATGGGCAGACTTTCTCTTATCATTGTAGGCTATGGGAAAAACTTACCGTGATAATTTTTCAGAAAAGCAGTTGTTAAAGGTGTGCTGCTAAAAAAACAATGGCGAGGGTTTAATTGTTTTTTGGAAAAAATAAAAAAGATAGGATTGGAAAGGCGATCAGGGAGGATAAACGTAGGATTTCTTCCTTTCCAAAGGCGCATTAAGAATAACCTAGTCCAAAATGACGAAAATGAAGGTTTTATTGAGAATAGATTTAATGCATCTAATGGATTAATGGCACCTAATGAAAAAAGGAGCACCTGAGGGGTGAAAAGAGCTCGATCTAGTTGGAGCTCGGTAGAAATTTGATTATGTGTACGCTAAGTCGATTTAAGTGAGAGAATAAGCTTAATGATTCAATTGCTTCATTGATGTCAAAGGTGGATATTCCGGATACTAGCAGGTGGTCATATTAATGTGTCCCGACCCTGTAGTTAATTAACCTTTTTTGAAAATTTTATTCTTCTTTCTGGTGACTGTGGGCGTCAAGGTTAACGTACAGTAGAACATCGATTATCCGAAAACCGATCAACCGAAACATCGTTTAATCGAGAGCGTTCCAGACAGCACGCCGCTACTGTTGTGACGCTGCTGTAACCGAAACCGTTCTGCTAGCGGCCGCTGGTGTTGTGACGCTGCAGCGTTTTTTCCTGAACTGCCTACTTTAATGTTACATACATGTACCACAGTACTGTAAGCTTAGCTTTGTGCATAGGTTTGGTTGGTTTGTTTGGTATTAACGTCCTTTTCAACTGCCATGGTCATTACAGGACGGCGTTATAGGGGCCGCAAATTTTGCCTCGCAAGGGTTCTTTAACGTGAAGCCGGCAAATGACTACACGGGACCAACGGCTTTACTTCCCCTCCGAAGGAAGTGCGTGATCTCAGGATTTTCCCCCTGAAAAAATCCTCGTCGTCCTCGGCCGGGGTCGAACCCGCGCCCTCGGGCATCAGAGACGATCACGCAACCACTGAGCCACCGAGGCCGATACTTTGTGTATACATACAATATGCTTTTGTATAACTTTGATACAGTATATGTACTGTTTTGTGTTTCATATGACTGTTTCTTTATTTCATTTTGCTCCTATGACACTGGTATAATTTTTTTTCCTAAATGATCGGTTATCCAAAAAATCAGTTATCCGAACACCTCCCGTTCCAAATTTTCAGATAATCGATGCTCTACTGTACTTAACAAAAGGTAGAGATGAAAAATGATGGCGAATCAGCGACTTGTCAGTCTAACTTAACTGTTATAATACAAGGTCATTAGTGAAACAATGATGGTTATATAGTTTATGAATTAAGGAACTTGTTCTGAATATGTGATATAGGGTATTGTATTATAACATTAAAAAGACGTAGTGGTAAAGAAAACGAAGTAGCACTGACGAGTGTTTTAGTAATAAAGCCCCAGTAATTTATCAGATTTCGTGGTTTGGCTGAGCTTCTTCAATTAAGCGGACGATACAGAACCACTAGCGTAATAAGGCAATTCTCGAGCTGTAACTATTATTTAGTGTTAGGGGAAAGTTGCCTATATTGAACCCTCTATAAGGTTTTATGCTGTATATTCTTTAATACAACCAATGGAAAAATAAATATTGCAAATGATATCCAGGTTAGTTGGCTTTATTTCAAAAAAATCAAGTATCAAAGAATATATGAATAAAATAAATAAATATAAACCCAACACCCTCCTTGTGGTACAATTTAGGCATGCGGTTGCCTTATATGCACTACCAGGGTCCAAAATTATACCAATAGATAAAATGACCATAGTTTAGCAAAAAGAACATTTAAATGATACATCAAATGTCTCAACACCTGCACAGTTTCATGATACCAAGTAGAACCTTTCACATACTGGATCATGTCTTCCTTTACATTCTTATCGCAAATTAAACAATACCAATTGTTACGGCCACAATTTCGAACATTCTTAAACTTTTGCAAGGGTCGGTTTGATTTGGCCTGTTTTAGAGCGTTTGCCTTGAAATTTCTTTTTACTAGCCAACAATTCTTTTTTTTTGTACGGTGAAAATTTGATCAAAGCTGCTTTTTATGCTTACGGGCTCGTGTTATTTTTGAAACTTTTGGTGAATTTCTAGCTGATTGAATTTCTTCAATAGGCATTGCTAGTTTTTGCTTGCTTGAAGATGCTCTGCAGATGAAATATCGGCCAATGCTGGGTCTGTGCATCAAGTTGGATAGAAGTCCGGCCAGTCTGGGGGGTGGGGGGGGGGGGGGCAAATATTTCATTCATCGATGCTTCTGCGGGTGCGAAATCGGCATCGGTGAAAACGGTTTGGTCCACAGGCCAACACCCACTTTCTCTAAATCCATTTTCTGCATTACAAATAGTTGCTGCTCGCCCATAGTCTTTGGCAAATAGCTGATACACTTGATATTGTGTAATGATAGAGCCTATATTTGCCGTCAACCATGTTTCGCAAGCTTGAATGTAGAATTGTGATAGAAGTTTGAAGAATGATACATCCAATTGTTGAAGGCGATGTGTTGTGTGTCCTGGAAGTTGCAGCAAAATGACACGCAGGTACGATTTAGGCTTGGGCAACCATGCCAGTTTTACATCAACAGGTTGTTACATGGTAGGCATTAGACTATTGAGAGAAACCCAGGCTAGTTTTAGAGCTAATAAGATGGTAAATAGTAAGGTCCAAAAGCTTACCTTATTTCAGAGAATAATATCTCCTTAACAATGGCTCACAATTTTTTTTACATGCGAAGAAGCGAAGATTTTTACGTGGCTCTCACGCTGTTGTTTCTCCTTCAAGAAGCTGCGCATGCGTAATATAATATATACGGCCGAAGAAGTTACAAATACTGCTTTTCATTTTTTGCTGAATATCAGTGGTACAATATAGACCACCTTCCCCTACCTAGTTCGATTCTATTTGTGGCCTAATAGTGCTTTTTGTGCGTTATAAAGAAGCAATATAAAAAGACAGGGAGTGAGGCAAACATGAAACTGTCCTCTTTCCCCATTCGCGAACCATCATCATTTAAGAGAGATCGTAGACATAGCGTAAGGAACTTTGAGACGAGCATCTCGTGGACTTATCCAGGAGGCTGCCTAACACGTGAGGAACAGCTCCAGCAACGCAATTGTGAAGATATAAGAAAGGCAAGTGACCTACTAAGTCGCTGAGATGGGTGCGGCCTGACATGGATTCGTCATGCGAGAGGTCGGGGTAGCGCGGAGTGTCAGCCATTGTCTTCAACTCGTCCTGGAGTAGTGATTGCAACGAGGCAGAGTCAGCTCTACAAAGATGTGTCCAATGTACGAGGTAGCTGCCCTCACCAACTGAAAGGTCCAACTTAGCGCACCTGCGCATTCGACCATCATAGTTAACGCAGCTGTTTCGACATCCCAATCTCAAACCCAGCTAACATCATACCAAGAGACATTAAATGTACGATAATAAAACTCAATCTGTGATGGGAGGGTGCCATAATCTGTGAATTATATAATGTAAATTAGCCTTAGCAATAAGTTAACCATTAGAAGTTTCACCCTTTGATAATTCTTTAGAAGTATATTTTACCTTTGGATTTAGGGGAGACTAGGGCAAAACGTATAGGGGAGGCAAAGCGCATAATTCGTTTATTTCATATTTTATCAATAGAAATCGCTACTTGTTTCAAGTAGAGCACTAGATGTAGAGAGTAGCGACATCCTTTGATACCGCTAATCCTCACCTTTCATTAGTTCAAGGCAGTCACGAGGTCCATGGCAACCATTGTTGTGGCAAGACCATATCAGTTAGTTTAGCATATTTTTCCGTGCAATCAGTGTTGTAGCTTAGTAATATTGTTCACCCCTACTGTATTCTATACAGTACCGGTGCTCCCCCCCCCTCGCTATGCTTCTGCATGCAATATATTCATCTACTTCAGTTTCATGCTCGTTTTCAATTTTAATATTTTTTTATGAAAATAGAAATTTTTAATAGAATACCGAGGTCTTACGAGATTTTATTAAATATAACCATTTTGTATCTAAAGAAAATGATGTTGAACCTGTAAAATTTATTAAGTGCGGAAGAGGAAGTAAAAAAAAAAAAAATAAGGATGGGTAAAACTGTATTGCGTTTGGTAAAGATGACAAAAATTTAGAAACGTGTATACAATATTAATTTAACAAACAAGATCCACATATACAGGGTGATCCATAAGTCTGTTCCCCCCTTTTATTTTTTGAACCGAAGCAGATATGTCAATTTTGATGAATCCAATGAATAGGAAGTTGTGGGTGGCCTATCCCATGGTGCACTTTTCATCATCCCAAATATGTAAATTAGGACACATTCAAAATTTATCTCAAAAACCGTAAGGGATAGAGAAAAAAACCCAATTGAAACTTGTTCAGCATAAAAAAACAAACAAAACAAAAAAAAATCATCCAAATCGGACTTCTTATTGTTTCTGAAATTAATTTACGAACTTGAAAAATGAATAAGAGCGCATGAGGGCATCTTACTGTCTGGTAAAAAAAAATATTCAAGACAGTGTAAACAATATTTTTTAACAATCTCATTGTCATACGTTTATGAGAAAATTATAAAAGTTTATTTTATCACCAGGTATTTCTTCTTAATCCGTAAAACAAAATTCTCTTACATGTAGTGGCATAAAATACGCGGTCCTATAATTATAATTTTTAATTAAACATAACAAAATGCAAATCACTTATTATTCCATTTAATTAATATATCATTTTTGCCTTCTTTATATCTGTCAAATAATAATCTACATAAGAAATTTAATTAATATATAAATCAATATTAATTGAATTATTAATTCATAATTTAAAAAAGGATAATTAAATTAATTTAATAAATGTGATATTTGAATGATTTCCATAAGGGAAAATTAGCTACTAAAAATTAAAGGTACATAGATGGACTGTATTTTTTTAAAATTGATATGTCTAGCGTTAATAGTGATAATATCTAACTTTATTCTATTACTAGTAGAGGTACCTGGCGTTGCCCGGGATAATTATACTTGTAAGTAAACAGAACAATCTCAAAAAATTAAATTATAACTCCGAATTGGTTAAATAATAACTCCATCAATACAACACAGAGCAAAGGGACTATCCATTCTACGAAAAATACGAAAAACAGGAATTCTAGGTGATATACCGGGACTTCATCTAAACTCTTCTAGACTTGCCTCACCAATGCGGAGCATCACCAGATTCTTTAGACTCAAGTTTTTTTGCCCTTGACGTACATGTAGAAGCTCTTATACCCTCTTGCTCTATTCAAAACTCCCGTTGTTCGGATGTTTCAAATGCCCGTATAGCTTTTTCTGTTTTAGTTGCCCGTATATCAATCTAAAAAACAATACCTTTCATTTCTGTAGTTTTTTTAGTTGTTAATTGTTCTCTTATGGAAATCATTAAAATATCACCATTAGACAGACCTCTATTTTCCATTCTGTAATTTAAGAATTAAGTTATTAAGAATTAAGTTATTAAAGATTTGCCATTAACTTGCTATCTCACAATCTTTCTTCTTATACAAACGGTAATTCGAGTCGGCATATCATATTTCTGTATGGCTTTCCTATAGTGCAGCATTAGGAAGGATTGCTTTTTGCCACAACATTGGCGCCGAGGCAGGAGTTGTCGCTACTCTCTTCATCTAATGCTCTAGTTTCAGGCTGTTAGGTTGTTCCAGCCGGTTCAACGAGAATCCACACGCTTCGATGCGATACTGATCCAAAGGTTAGTGTTTCTTATTTCAACCCAGTATCTGTAAATTATTCATCATTCACAACTATGGTAGTAGAATTAAAAATTTAGTGAATCCTAATTAAACAAAAACAGGACTAGAATGTACTGTATGTTAGAAGATGTATTTTTTGAAGCACTGTCACTTTGCTAGGCCTGAAAGTTTCGGCTAAAAAATGTTAATGGAGGGCAGTGGAGGGCAATATGTGCAGTGTAAGACATTGTGCGCAGTACAAGCCAATGTGGATGATCGAACGTGGAGGCAGAGCGGATAGCTTATGCACTTTGCCCTTTGAACAAAAATGTTGATTGTGCTTAATTTGAAAGTGTTTTCGTTAATATTATTGTGTATTTAAATAATTACAATAGACAATAATACAATATTAACTATTAACAGATATTATTTAATCTATTATCTATAGATAATACTAATTCTACTACTACTACTAATAGTAGTCTATTTTAATATTACTTAATTTTCTTAATTCTTTAAATTTGATATCAAGTTAGCATATGTAGGCCTACTCATGTTTTTGGTAATAAAAGTTTCCATTGTTTGTAGCAATTGTAAGGCATGTTCAAATGAAAGTGATTCGGGCTGTAGCGCGCGAGCATGTGAGTGCGCAGACACGAGGCAAACGGGTGATTGTTGACGTATCGTCTGCTTGTTCTGATAAGCACTGCTGTGGGAAGTTACGTTAGGCTTATGCTAGTATTTTGTTTGTGTTACAGTGGAACCTCCTATTAAATTTCCGTCCAAAACTGACCAACGAGCGGTGACAATCTTTCTGAGAGCTGATGACATTCCACCAGTTGACATTCTTGCCGGGATGTTGAATGTTTATGGAGAAGCGTGTGTCTCGAAAGCAACCGTGGTGCGTTGGACAAAAATGTTCCATGATGGTCGTGTAGAAACTAAGGCGGAAAACCACGTCTGGGCCAGGCAAACGTGGTCATCACCGATCAATTGAAGACAGACATGGATAAGTCAATTCGTGAAGACAGGCAGATCAGCATACGGTCACTTGCGAAGGATCACAACGTCAGTATTGGTTCCGCATATGCTGTAGTGAAAATCCTGGGATAAAGCAAGGTCTGCTGTCAGTGGATACCCCGAATGCTCACGGAAGAACACAAAGGCTGCGTTTCAGCTGATGTTTGGATCATCTGGAACGTTACATTCGTGAGGGGGAAGCGTTTTTGAAGATTATCGCGGTAGATGAGACGTGCTGCCCTTATTGGGAACCCTCTGGGAAGGTATCCACAATGCAATGGAAGCATCCATCATCACCACGGCCCAAATAATTCAAGTCGCAAAGTTCGGCCGGGAATGTTATGCTTACTTGTTTCTATGATTCTGACGGTCCTCTGCTTTTGGAGTTTATAGAACCCAAAACCCGTATTAATGCTATGGCAATGTTTTGCGTCAAGCTGTGAAAAACAAGCATCCTGGTAAGCTCAGTGATGAGGTGATCCTCCTCCAGGAAAACGCTAGGCCAATGTTGCGAGACTGGTGCAGAAAGCAATAACCAAAATGCGGTGGCAAGTTATGCCACACTCCTTATAGCCCGGACCTCTCATCATGTGATTTTCATATGTTTGGTCTTTTACAGAAGGCACTGAAAGATCGAGGATTCGCCAATGATGAGGAGGTTAAAGACGCTGTTCAGGCATGGTTCATAGAGCAGCAGAAAACAGACTATATTGCGAACGGTATTAGCCGATTGATGCCCCAGTGGGAGTCCTGTATTGCGGCAAGTGGATATTTTTCTTAGGACTGCGCGTCTATAATAGTGACTATAAGATGTTCTTCTTTCATATAAACAGAGGTAAATATTAATACTTTCATTTAATCCGTCTCAGTGCTCTTTGAATCACTTTCATTGGAACATGCCTTATATTCAACTTAACGGTGGTAGCGCAGCAACTAATGTCAGCCCTCTGTGATTATCTGATCCGGATTCGATTTACGCCATTTTTTCATTTTTTTAGTTTTTTTGTGTGGTTTTCGCCATTATTATTATTTCTTTGCAATTTGAATGCATAGTAACATTCAAATACACAGGCAACGTAACAGGTAAAAAAATATGCAAAATGCGTTGTACAATATTTTTACGGATGGTCCTTGCCGATCCGTGAATGGCGGCGACGTGGCAGTGATGACGGTGCGATGATGGATCCGTTCGCCACCCCTCCTCTGCCCCCCGAATCCGTTTCATAGTAACCAAAGACGGAAAACGGAAGGTAATTTGGCGTGTGAAATGATAAACGATAAAGATCTATTCGTATTATCGACAGTCTATGCACAATCGTTGCTTTGTAACGCCCAAAAGAGACAGACAACGATTTTTGGACGTTTCAGGTACTATAGACATAGTGCTTCATGAGAAAGATTGATTTAGATGAGACCTTGTCTGTCTTTGAACCTCTTTGTGCTGATTCCGGAGACCCAGATAGTACCTAAAAGATAGATAAAATCAAATACAGCGAATATATAAAATAAAAATTAGTTAAGGCATCGTTATCCAACGATAAAAGAGTTTTAGCATCAAAATGTTACGAGCTGTAGCGGCTCGAGACTATAATAAGTGGAGGGGCACAAATACAAATTTTCTGGTTCTTAGGCCTTTCGTACAAAAGTTATTACTTGATTTGTATTTGGAGCCTCACGGCCCCGGCCGAGGCCTCAGAGGACTATATCAATTTTAGTGTGTAATAGCTAAAATTTTAAGCAACACATTATAAATATAAAACATTTCAGGTTTCTGGACTTATGGTTTTAAATTAGAGCTTGATTTGAGATTAAAGTCGCAAGGCCCCTGGCAAGACACATAGAATTTTTAATATAGATTAGCTAAATTTTTAAATATGATTAAACAAAATTTCAGGACCGTAGGCCTTTCCGTTCAAATTTTATAGCTTCAATTGTATTTGAGGCCGCCAGGAGCCCTGAGGCCTATACCAGTCTCCTTGTATATTGTCTATAATTTTTAAATAACGCGCTGTAAAAATATAAAATTTCAAGTTCTTAGACCTTTTTATTATTCAAATGTTAGAGCTTATTTGTGATTTGGACTTCAGGCCCCCTGTGGAGACCTAAGAGCCTTTACAAGTTTTTCGTGTATATTAGCTAAATTTTTTAGTAAATTACAATAAGTATACAAACTTTCAGATTTCTAAAACTTTTCGTTCAAACATTATGGCTCTGTGTTTAGGGCCCGTGCCAGGGCCCCAGAGGACTATATAAGTTTTAGTGTATAAAAGCTAAAATTTTAAGTAACACACCATATATATATACAAGAATTCAGATTTCTGGACTTCCGGTTCAAAAGTTATAGCTCGATTTGTGACTGAGGGCTCAGGGCCCCTGTCGAGACCCAAGAGTAAGTGTATAGTAGCTAAATTTTTAAGTATTTTTCAATAAGTGAACCAAATTTCAGATTTCTAGACCTTTTCGTTTAAAAGTTGTAGCTTTGCTTGTGTTTGGGGGCTGTGGGGCTCTGCTGGGGCCTATATTACTTTTTTTTTAATATTTGCAGTATTTTTTTTAGCACCACACTATGAATATACAAAATTTCAGGTTCCTAAGCCTTTCCGTTCAAATGTTATAGCTTCAATTGTATTTGGTGCCTCGAGGCCCCTGGCGGGGTTCTAGAGGCTTATATCAGCTTCCTTCTATATTGGCTATTTTTTTTATTACCAAACTAAAAATATACAAAATTTCAGGTTTCTAGACCTTTCCGTTCAAAAGTTATAACTTGATTTGTATTTGAGGCCTCGGAGTCTTCTGGCAGGCCCCATAGGCCTACATAACATTTCTTGTATATTTGCTATATTTTTTAGTATCACACTAAAAATATATAAAATTTCAGGTTCCTAGGTCATTCTGTTCAAATGTTATAGCTTCATTTGTATTTGGGGCCTCGGGACCTCCGGCTGGGCCCGAGAGGCTTATATCACTTTTCTTGTATATTGGTTTTATGTTTTTAGAACCGCATTAAAATTTACGAAATTTCAAGATTTTTGCCCTCTTTGTTCAATAGATAAAAAAGGAACCATGAAATTCATACAAGTAGCCCCTGAGGAGCCCGGGGCCATCCTAGATGATTCGCTATATTTTTCGCACCGTCCTCTTTGTAGGGCCTACTTTTTTTAGAAAATTTGAAGCCTCTAGATTAATCCTTTCAAAAGTTATGGCATTAAAATATTACGAGCAGTATCGGGTGGATTCGCTATACTTCAAATAGAGTTCTTTAAATTTTGACGTCAAGCAGTCAAACTCTGACGTCACAAATTGCTCAAACGCAATCAAAACTCCATAGACATGAAAGGAAGTCAGTTGGGGAAACCCTTCTATTTTCATGCTCGAAGGGGAAATCACAAAAACACATTGTTTGGTCCACCCTAGAGGATTCGCTATATTTTTCGCTCCGTCCCCTGTATAGGGCCTACAAGTGTAGAAAATTTCAAGCCTCTGAATCAATCCTTTCAAAAGTTATGGCATGTGACATACATGTTACATACATCTGTACCGTCGTTAATAGGTTTTTAAATGATGCTAAAACCCTAAAAATGGAAAGAAAGATGAAAAAGACGGACTAATATCTAATGGATGTCTTAAATTGGAAAAATTACCAGATAATGAAATAAAATTATCCTTAAAGAAAATAAGAAATAGTTATTAAGAAGAATTTAATTAGAAGCACGGTCTATAGATATTCATGGTCATCGAGCTCCATTGTTAAAATGAACTCTATTGAAAAGTGGCGCTGCATGTACAGTCGGCAACAAAAGTTCTTAGCCATCTTCCATTAATTTTCCAAAATTAAACATTAATTTTCCCTTTAACAATTCCGGTAAAAAGTTTTTCTTTGTGTGTATTGATTATTACGGGTATGATCATTTTGGTGCACGTGAATTGTTTCTATTTACCGGAATTGTTAAGGAGAAAATTAATGTTCAATTTTGGAAAATTAATGGAGGTGGCTAAGTACTTTTGCTGCCGACTGTACAATCGGCCGAACTCACTGATCTCTATAATAACTGCCAACTGTAGTTATAGAGATCAGTGGCCCAACTTAAAGCTCTAGATTAGGAGCTTTAGCCCAACTTAGGGAGCCTGTAAGGAGAGTGGCGACAACTCGGGTCGTCGGCCATGTTTTTCCCAACACTTGAATTAGCAAAGGTACAATTTACGATATTTTTCAGCTTATTAAGAAGAAATGTAAAGATGGCTAATGCTGGTTAGCCTACCAAGCTTTCATTTGTATATTAGATAAAGGAGGTTAAAAAAGAAGCACAATAACGTTTTAATTTTCATAATAAATGTGATTATTTGCTCAGCTGATAGCAAGTTCGAGAATTGATTTTTTCACCTTTTCAGCAAAAAGGGAAACTAAAAGCCAATAACCAAAATGATTATATTTAGCAGCCTATATACATTTTACATTTATACAAAAATAAAAATTTGACATCTATTGCAAAAGATGAAATTAAATCTCAATTATCGTGGATGATTAGTTTTAGGAAAAATCTAGATTCACTTTACATTATTTTTATCGTGGAATTTTTCTAACTTCACTTTCTCATGTTTGCAAGTTGCAAATAAATTAAAAAATATGAACCAAAATTATAATAGTTACGTCTAAGTGTTAAAAATAGAAAAAAAATTGGCAAAACTTTTCGCGCGAACAACTAAGTTCATCATCAGGCCTCGTTGATCACTTTAATGTCTAGCAATTAAATAACATCTGCAAAATAAATTTTGATGCTACAATCTATAAAATACTTAAATTTCAAGTTTCATTTTCCAAAATATTTCTCCGTGTGAATATATTACATGACTTGAATATGCTGTTTATTAAATGTTATTTTTATTATTGGTTTTACGGTTGTTTTAAATTTTTTCAAGTTAAAAATGTTGCTTGTTGGGCCTGAATGACCTCTGAATATAAATTCCTTGAAATTATATAAATTAAAAATTTGTTAACATTCCTTGAAATATTTATCGATTATTATATCATTAAAAATCACTTTATTTTGTGAGATTCACATTTTTATGAACAACACTAAAACAATAAATACTTTATTATGAAAAAAAAAATTCCCTTCCGTCTTCACCACTTCCATCGTTAATTTTAAAGCGGATCTAATAAGAAACAACTTTTAAATTTTAATAATGCAGTTTTATTAGCAAAAATTAAGAAACATGCACAATAAAATGAAAAACGGAACGAAAACTATTAATTTCTCTATATCTGTAATGCAAACGGCACTCTTTTTGGGGAAAACTATGGCATCCGGAGCGTTAACCAATCAAAATCCGTTCCGAGTTGTCGCCACTCTCCTTACAGGCACTCTAGCCCAACTGCGCCTGCAGCGCCGCCCTATCGGCAGATAGAAACTTTACTTTCATTTTCAGTTTCAATCAACCATATGAAATGAGTAGATCGCTCATCAGCTGCTTTCAGCGCCACCAACGCGTCCCCATTTGAAAGCTTATCGGCCATTGCTTTGGTTAGCAAAAAATGGCCTTCATCGAATGTTTACGTTTGAAGTTTGCGTAGACAAACACAGTAAAACTAAGAGCTCATAAGGGAGAGTGAGTCTCTTCCATGTTAATGTGAAAACAGAGAGTGAAACTTACATGAAACAAAGAAGAAAAATCAAAGAGAATTAAAGGATATGATGAGACCAGTGTCTCCATCTATGATTGTGCTAAGAAAGGCCGCAGCAAGATAAAAGAGATATTAACTCAACACTTCCCCTCGACCATTTGATCACAATCATTGTTCACAAAGTTCAAAGTTTTAATCATATGGTTACACAATCTTCAATCCCAGTTGTTTGGTTAATTCTTGATGACGAGGTCCATGAAGTGGTTTGGTGAGCACATCAGCTGTCATCTCAGTGGTTGGGATATACTGTACGTCCACTAATTTCCTTTCATACAGTTCTCTGATGAAGTGGTGACGTATGTATATGTGCTTTGTTCGTTTGTGAAATATGGGGTTCTTGATGAGACGTTGAGCGCTTTGACTGTCGCACAGTATAGTGACTGGATTTTAGTTCTGGACGCCAAGTTCTTTGAGAAAATTGGTCAGATATATTGTTTCCTTTGATGCTTCGGTTAATGACATATATTCGGCTTTAGTAGTTGATAAGGCTGTTGTTGGTTGTTTCTTTGATTCCCAACTTACGGAACTTCCTGCTAATTGAAATATTTATCCAGTATACGATTTTCTGTCGTCTAAACATGCGCTCCAATCAGCATCGGCATATCCAAGCAGTGGTTTTTCTGTTCTTGTGTAGAATAAACCATGATTGATTGTTCCTTTCAGGTATCTTAGAATTCTTTTTCCTGCTTGCCAGTGCTCTTTGGAGTAGTTGTTGTTGAATTGACTTAAGAAGTTTACAGCATGTGCTATGTCCGGTCTAGTGCTGACTGCTAGATGCATTAACGATCCAATTAACTTCTTATATGGATATTTTTCCATTTCATTTGCAGATAAATGTTCAGGTCTTTTTAATTTGATACTAGCATATAATGGGGTGTTGACTGCTTTTGAGTCTTCCATATTGAATTTCTTTAAGAAGTTCTCCGTATATTTCCTCTGGCTGACGGTTATGCCATGCTCTGTTTGGTTAAATTCCATTCCTAGACAGTAGCTGGCTTCTCTAATGTCCTTAGTTTCAAACTTCTGTCCGATGCTTTCCTTTATCTCTTCGATGTTGTTCGATGCGATAAGAATGTCGTCAACGTAAATAAGAATTATGATGATTGTTTTGTCATTTCTTTTGATATATATGCAAGGATCTGCATGGAGAGGTTGCATTCATATTCCCTGTAATTCTTGGTCTAATTTGAGATGCCACTGGCGCCCTGACTGGCGCAGACCATATAAAGCTTTCTTGATTTTGCATACTAAGTTTTCCTGGTTTTTCAATTGTGAAATTGTTTTCTTAACAGTTTTTCCCAATTCCTTATTCTTGATGTTTGTCTCATCCACGCCTCGCAGGATTTCTTCCAGTTTTTCTGGTATTTCCTTATAAACTGTTTCTTCTATGTCGCCATTTAAATAGGCTGTTGTTATGTCGAGTTGATGGATTTTCAATCCATGCTCGGCAGATAAAGCCGTTAGCATTCGAATTGATTCTTTTCTTGAGACAGGCGAAAAGGATTCGGTAAAGTCAATGCCTGATATTTGTGCATACCCTTTTGCTACAAGACGGGCTTTATGTCTTGGTGGCTTGTCAGGCGATTCATATTTAGTTTTTAGGATTACTTTGTTGACAATTATGGTTTGTTCTTGAGGTCGCTGCACTAGTTCCCACGTGTCGTTCTTTAGTAACGAGAGGTACTCATTTTCGATCGCTTGTTTCCATTTATAAGCGTCCGCTTTTGATAGAGCTTCCTCGACTGATGAGGGTTCTTCATCAATATCATCCTTCTCTGCATTGTCAGATGGTTCTTAAATACAGTTCACTTGCCTCTCATGATATATTTTCTTGGGTCTTCCCCTGTTTCCAGTATGTAGCATGGTTGGTCTTCCTCGTCCTCTTTGTGTCCTAGTAATTTCAGGTGCATCTATGTTCTCTTGTTCTGGTAAAGCGACTTCTGCGATTCTGTGATTCATTTCGTTTGGAGGAAGATTCAATATTTCTACAGTAGTTTTCGTGTTAAGGTTTTCTGGGGTTTCTGTTCTAGTTTTGAACTCTTCATATTGTTCATTTGTATTAAACTCGTTTAGAAATGTTACATCACGACTTTTGATAAATTTCTTTTCGGCAGGTATCCATAGGCGATAAGCTTTGCTTTCTTCGCAGTAACCCACAAGGATACACTCTTTCGATCTTGCATCGAGTTTTCCTTTTGATGGAGTTTTATCCAGTGCATTTGACTTGCTTCCAAATGTTCGCATATATCGTACTGTGGGTTTGTTTCCATCCCAAAGAGTATAGGGAATTTTTCCGTCAATGCTACTCGATGAACATCTGTTGCGAATGTAATTGGCAGTACAGATCGCCTCTGCCCAGAATACAGGACTCATATTCGCATGGATCATCATACATCTGGCCATTTCCATCAATGTCCGATTTTTTCTTTTCTGAAATTCCATTTTGTTGCGGAGTATGAGGAATGGTCAATCTTCTTGTGATTCCGTTATCTTTCATGAATTTATCAAAATCTTGATTGCAAAATTCTGTCCCATTATCGGATTGTAGACATTTGATCTTTTTCCCACTTTTGTTTTATACCATGTTTTTGTATTCCTTGAAAGTTTCTAATACTTCATTTTTGTTTTTCAAGAAGCGTACTTCACACCATCGTGAGTAGTCGTCAATGAATACAATGAAATGTCTTGCTTCTCCTAGAGAAGATACTCGCATTGGACGGCATATGTCTGTGTGTGTACAATTTCTAGAACATTGTTCGTACGGTTTCCAGACGTTTTGGGAAAAGGAGTTTGGGTCAGTTTTCCCTTTAGACAGGTTTCACATATAGTTAAGTCATCAGGATGACTCAGGTTTAGACCGTGTATAAGATCGGTCATCTTTTTCAGATTTTTCACATTAATATGTCCTAAGCAATCATGCCATTCTTTTAGATCTGGTTCGGAGCAGAGTTTCCCTTCAGTGATTGACGCATTTTCTTCCCTTTCTGTGACTATAACTTTTCCTTGTTTATTGATCACGAATGCCTTTTTCTCTTGTAAAATCACTTCAAATCCTTTGTTGGTAATTTTGCTAACTGACATCAGGGGCCCTATTCTCGAAATTTTCGTGTTGCAATCCATCTCACATATACTATCTGACTTGTGAGATTTTAACTCACAAAATTGCTATTCTGCAGTTCAAACTACAAAACGAACACGACTGGTGAGTAATGTACGTCAAACTCACACGAGTTTCGACATTTCTAAACGTCTGGAGTCGAGACAATTCATCAAGAACCAATCAAATAAGCGGAAACTGTTCCCAAACGAACGCTCAGTATGTAGGCAAAGAAAATAATCACAGATAAGCAAAAAGAAATTTTATTCATAAATAATACAAGAATGTATAAAGGAAAATTTGATAAGAGTTTACGAAAAACTATGGAATGAAACTGAATTCTTGCGTCGGAACAAAGAAATCAAACATAGAATGGGAAAAAAAGGCTTAATTTGCACTATACGCACAATCGCGCGATCAAGGTAAGTGAAATGGTGTTTTCAAAACCCCTCCCCCTCTAACCAGCTGATATATATACCCTTTTTTATTTGGTTACGAGTAAAAGGCTAAATTAATAAAGATGTCATTTACCTTGGTCGCGTGATTAGTCATCGCGGGATTGTGCCGATAGTGCATATTATCTATCGCTCTGTTTTGTAGGCTTAATGCTGATCTTCGAGTTTGATCCCCTAAAAGGTTGTCTATCAAAATTTTTTCCGAAATCCTTTGATAGTCGAAATAAGTGACGAAAATACTACTCATGACAGTTGAAAGCATCAATCCGCGTTCGTAAAACTCGTTGCCTCCTCAAACAACGCCTTTCCGCTGTTTCCAATGCTCCGATTCAATGCACCATAATGAAACATCGGCCATGTTTTTTCTTTTTTTTTGTGCTTAGCTATCTCACAAGCTCTACTCACGTGAGTTGACAATTCACATGGGGAGAACGAAAAACATGGGAGTTGATTTTCGAGAATACCAATTTTGTCTGATCATTCGTGTTTGTACTACATGACCCTCCCAACTCATGGGAGTTGTTAACACGAAAATTTCGAGAATAGGGCCCCAGGTTGCATCGTAAATTCGGAACGTGTAGGATTTCCTCTAGTCTTACTGGATTCTTCAGGTTTAATTCCACAGTCCCAATACCGTTGATGCTTGTCGATTCTTCGGTGGCCAAGTTCAGCGTTCCGTCCTCGGTTTCCTTAATATCCGAAAATTTGTTCGCCGAATTAAACATATGAGATGATGCTCCACTGTCTAAACACCATTCGTTCAAATTTGGTTTTTCGTTTTTCACAAAATGACTCTCTTCATAATTAATTGTCATAGTTGTTTGATCAGTTTGTTTGGGTGTGTCGGGCTTTTTCTTTGTTTTCCACCAACAGTCAGATGCTCTGTGACCTCTCTTTCCGCATTTATGGCATTTGAATTTAAATGGTTCAGGCGTATTTTCATTTACTTGATTCCGTTCTTGTGGTTTTAAGTATTTCTTGAATGTTTTCTTTGTGTATAATGCATCACTTTCGGTTTTGGTATTCTTGGATCGTGCATTATATTCCTCAATAATTTTCACTTTAAGGACTTCAGGTTTGGGTAATTCGTCACGAGATTCAATTGCACATCTAAAATTTTCGAATGTGTCTGGTAGGCTATAGAGCAGCATTATGGCTAGTAATTCTTCATTTAATTTAACTTCCATAATTTCCAATTTGTCAACGATGTCGAAAAATTGTGATAAGTGATCATGAATGTTTTCACCTTCTTTCATCTTTTTCAAGGTCAGCTGTTTCAGGAGAGTTGCTTTCCTAGCTGGTCCTTTCGATTTGTAAATGGATTGTAGTTTCACCCATATTTCCCGAGATGTTTTGCATCCCTTTATCTGTTTTAGTTCTGATGGGTTGATGGCGAGAATTAAGTCTGATCTTGCCTTTTGATCCGCTGCATCCCATGAGCTGGCTGCTTTCAATGATTCGTCGTCGCCCTCGATCACAGTTGGTCTTATACAGGTTCCATTCACATAATTGCAACAGTCGTTTTTGATGAGTAGAGCTTCCACTTGTAACTGCCAAGTGTCGTAGTTTTCTCTCCCCAAAGTTTCGATACGGAGGGTGGTGTTCACGATAATGGCGTAATGGATTCTGCACTTACTTCTTGTAGAGCTCGCCCGCGCCGATTTTTAAGATGTTTCTCACTTTTCATGTACCTGGGCCCATAACTGTTGGATTTCATACGCAGTGGGATGTATACTCTTAATAATACTCACGGTTAAGTGATAAAATCAGGAACATGAACACGAGAACGTTTGACTTCATTTTAATGTGAAAACAGAGAGTGAAACTTACATGAAACAAAGAAGAAAAATCAAAGAGTATTAAAGGATACGATAAGACCAGTGTCTCCGTCTATGATTCTGCTAAGAAAGGTCGCAGCAAGATAAAAGAGATATTAACTTAACAATTATTTAGAAAGATATTAAAATCAGAAGGAGTGATATAGGGAGATATATAAAATGCACCAAGTAGAAAAGCTGATCGACCAAGATTGATTAATTGAAATAATGAATAAATCAGGGAGTTTTCAGTTTCGAAATCAATTCTTGAGTGTATAATGGTTTTTTTAATTACAATTAAGACACCACCTCCATCCTTCTTTTTCATTGCCCTGTCTTTATGTTTTCTTTCAATATAGTATCTTTCATCGAAGAGTTCACCGCTATTAACGTTATTACTTAACCATGTTATTACTTAAAACCATATGAATTTGCATAAACCGATGAGGAAAAACCTAGTAGTTTTCTTTTAAGGCCTCTAACGGTTTGATAAAAGAAAGTAAAATTTTCCATAGTATTAAGGTAATTACAAAGCATTTAAGTCATTTTCACACACACAATTGAAATTGAACTTGAATTACTCTCGTTCCTCATAAGAATTTTACCTTCTATAGTCCATAAGAATTTGTAGCTTTTGGATACCTTAATTTCTTTGGCTTTTCTGAAGAGATTGTTTTTGTAGGGGGATAAATGTTCATTAATAATGACAGGGTATTTTTCTCCGCAATTTCGAAAAAATCAGCGTATAGGGAGCTTTTAATAGTTTTTTTATTAATCATAACTGAGTGTTTAAGTCTCTTATACATGAATTTGAGAACGATAGGCCTCGGTTTTTTGTTATCGACATCTCTCGCCCCAAATCTGTGGATTGCGTCAATGTCATGCGGACAGCAATCAACGTGCAGTTTATTACAGATTTTAAGTATATAATCATATAATCCATTAAATCTTTATTTTGCTTCTCAGGAATACTGTTAATTATTAGGTTTGAATTGTTGGAGTATTAAATGTTATCTTCCAGTTGTGATATGATGGATTGTAAGTCTCTTTCCAGTCTTTGATTTTCTGCAGTTAGTTGCCTAATAGTGCTTTCACATTTCGTTAATTTTGTTTGAGTTTCCCTAAGGTCGGTGTGGATATCCTGAATTTTGTTTGATAGATAGTCCACCGAGTTAGCAAGTTCCATGATGGTTGTTTTCTTTTCTTTCAGATGCTCTTTAATGCAGACAGAGATAGGTTCAAGAATATCTTTCTTTATTGCCGGGTTATTTTTGTCATATAGAGGATCATCAGCAGTGTCTGAACTCTTGGTTATCTTTTGAGCAAGTTTCACATTTCCAGACCAATTCTTGTTTATGAATGGTACAAAGGGCCCTAATAGTGATTTTAGAACATCGAGCATGAAACTTGGAATAACAATTATTGCATTCCAGTGTGATATGTTCTAATTTGTTTTGACCTGCCTGAAGATAATCTCTGAGAACAGGTCCTACACTGTTCAGTGGAGGGCGCCATCACACTCTAATTCCGTATTGACGGATTGTAATTGACGGATCGTCTTCCACTTGTATGAGTAGAGTATGGTGTCTCTAGAGGCGAAAAAGGCGATAAAGAAGTGGAGAAGAAAAAGATAAAACTAGAAGAATACACAGGAGAGGATAAAAGTGAAGAGTAAAGAGGCAGGAGTGGGAAACAAAGGACCTTGTCTATCGAGACAATGTGGCCACTTTGCAGGAACTTAAAGATAGCATACCTCTACACATGCGGAACATTTCAGTTGATAAGTTGCGTTCCATTGTTAGAAACGCTATATTAAGATCTCAAATGGTGGCATATTTCGTATACAATGACTTCTATCCCTTGTATCTCATATTTTTGAGTATTTTAATTGAAACAGCGCCATCTACCGATGAAATAGTGAACTATTTTTTATTGCACATTTCACTCTCCCATATGCACATTAAGATATCCTGAAAATCTGACCAAACTGGATAGACCTTTTTTGAGAAACACTGCTCAGAGTACGGGAACATTAATTTTTAAACACCCCGTATAATAATGTTGTAGATCGACCTCCTAAAATTTCAACGAAATCCTTGATGACATGTCCGTGCGGTTCCCTTGTTAGATATATAAAGTATCAATTTTGGTTTTTCTGACTAAAGGTTCAATTTTTTTATTTAATTTTAGAATCCATCCAGAGCCTGCATGGCCTGAGGCTGACGAGTTGAGTCCCTGGATGAACCTGGATTAACGACTGCTGTATGAGTTCGTGATGATCGTGACTCGCTGATGAGTCGCCCATCCAATAACTAGCCGTGCCTGATGTTGCCTAACTTCACAAAAGTTGTTTCAGTGAAAGCCCATGAGGCCACGGCCTCCCCAAAGAGCTGTGTCAAGTTTGCCTTTACTAGGAGCTTCAGCCAAAAGCTATTTATAAGACAGTCTTGTAAACATTCCAAGGTGGAGCTTAAGCTGTGAAGCAGAAATACGTTTATACATTTATTAACATTTATTAAGAAATTCATTCCCCCGAGTAGGGTTAGGCAAGTAGAGGACCCTGCGGTCATCGATTTTTACCATTTTATCCGCAATTTTTACCACTCCCCCCACAAGTTTTTTTAATCAAGAAATTGATTTCTCGAACGTAATATGTAGAAAATATAAAAGAGCTCTATCTTCTTTCCTTTCTCATCATTTTCGATCGTATGGTATATCACATGCCATATGTTGTCATAGTTCTAAAGACCAAGTGACTGCCACCCGCAACTCCGACCCCGCTGGAACAATTGGAGGGCTTTTATACAGGAACCAAGCACCAAGTTACACATTTTTTAGGTGCACACAATAATGGAATCTAAAAGCGCCAAAGATGCTTTTTTTAATCTTTACTTGTGTTTATCAATATGCATGCGCTCATACGCAACGCCTCAATGCCAATGGTCACCTGGTTTCTTTTATAAAAAATGTACAGGGTGAGTCAAAAGTCGCAGTACACCCTATTTTTTCTAAAACCTTGCAGAAATTGGTAAATCTGAATATTCCAGTAAGATATGGGTGAGGTGGTCTATCTTTTATGATATGTACCGAACATGGCCGCCATCTTGAAATTGGCCATCTTGAATCTAACTCATTTTTTTTTAAATGAAAAGGGGGTCATATGATATATCAACTAACATCAGCATTTTCTGACGATTTCATTCTTGTAAACAGATTTGAAGTAGAAGTTATGGTTCAAAAGTTAAAACACATTTTGTTTCATTTTGTAGCAGGTAACTGAAGATGGCTTTCAGAGAATTGAGGTCATTTTGATATCTGGAGAACGAAGTTTCCGTGTCATAGCTGCAGATTTTAACAACCGGCACCCAGACAGATCTCCAATTTCACGCAACACTGTCAGTTGCTTAATTAATAATTTCCGAGAAACTGGGACTGTGGTGACAAGGCACAGAGTGGCCGTCCAATAAGTGCTACTGGCGAGACAACCTCAACAATGGTTTTGACGTCCTTCGTCAAGAGCCCACAACGCAGCACACGACGTTTGTTAGCAGAATGTGGAATCATCCAGTCATTGCTCGTACGAATCTTTCATGCTCATCACTAGCATCCATTCAAGATTCAGATACTCCAGCAACTAGCAGAGGATGACCCAGACAGACGTATGCAGTTTTGCCCTAGAGCAACATCGACAAGATCCCTCTTTTGCACAAGGTATTTTGTTCAGTGATGAGGCAAACTTTTATGTCAGTGAAGTCAACCGTCACAACCACAGGTAATGGAGTGACCACAATCCACACCAGATGGAACTTTCCAAGGTAGTTGGGGATGTAAAGGTTATGGTTTGGCGTGGAATATGAGGTACCCGTGTAATTGAACCCATTTTCATTAACCACAACCTAAATGCTCTATGCTACCTCGAAATGCTGCACGAACGGGTGTTTCCCTCACTTCTGAATGAAGATGGCAGGTTTCCCTCTTACTTTCAACTGGATGAGGCTTCATCACACTACGGTGCAGATGTTCGTCAGTGGTTAGATGTTCAATTTCCTGGTCATTGGATTCGCCGACGTGGTGCTGTGGAATGGCCACCCAGATCACCTGATATCACATCACTTGACTTATATCTGTGGGGTCATTTAAAGGAACTCGTATATGCAGAGAAAATCAGAAAAAGACACCATCTGCAGCAACGCATTGAAGAAGCTTGTGACAGCATTTCTGTGGAAATCCTGCGATTGCATGACGATTGGACTCAGCGCCTTCAAATGTGCCTTGACCAAGAGGGACACCATGTTGAACACATTAATTGACTGTCCTTTATGGAGAAGAGTCCAGCCTGTAATTCCAAACAAATTTTGTTGTAACTTTTGAATCATAACTGCTACTTCAAATCTGTTTACAGAAATGAAATTGTCAGAAAATGCTGATGTTATTTGATATATCACATGACCCCCCTTTCCATTAATAAAATTGACTTAGATTCAAGATGGCCGATTTCAAGATGGCGGCCATGTTCGGTACATACCATAAAAGATAGACCACCTCACCCATATCTTATTGGAATATTCTCAATTCCTGCAAGGTTTTCGAAAAAAGAGGGTGTACTGCGACTTTTGACTCACCCTGTATTGTATTTTTAGGTAAAAGAACCAACAACAATTTTTAATTATAAGGCACTAACGAACAAGAAATATTGAATGAATATACAATAGTAAAATAATGAAATATGGGTTTAAATTTGTCCTCCACTTTCTTTTACAAAAGAATTGGGCCCTAATTTTTTTAATAAAGACAACTTTAAACGGCTTTTTCTCAGTTTTTCATAAATGGCGCTTGGTTCCTTTTAAATAATAGCCACCCAACTGGGCCTACACTTCTTGGTAATGTAGATCTTGCCTACGGTAATCTGGATACTGAATTTCACTCCTTTACGTACCTAATAGAACATTGATTTTTTATCCCCTGTGACTTCCACCCTAAACTAAATAGTGAAAATCCCAGTGCATCAATCAAAACCAAACTAAATAGTTAAAATGGACATGCCCATAGTAACCTTCTACCTCAAAAAATATAGACATTATGAAGGGGACAGAAGGACGTTATAAAGCCAATATGTAGCCCCATTCTAACGCTACTTAATGATATACGTAGATTATGAGCAATTGAGAAATTGTGCGTTGACAAAGCGAACGTCGCTTGCACGTGCTGACGCCAACACTACTTAACAGATAAACAGAAAGTAACAGTATATTTATTCTTGACGAATCGATTGTTATACGACATGCTAATATCTTGGTATTCTTTACATTCACTCTTTTAACACGTGAATTCGACTTGAAGGGCTCCACTAGAAATCCTGAAAAATTGATACAGCCGAGCTAAGATCTTGATGGTCATATTTCTGAAAACAGAATTTGAAAAACTTAATCCATTTTCACGTTATCGTGGAAACGGCGGACGGCCGGATAGAAAGACAGATAAACGTACAGACCAAGCGTGCGTTCTCATAAGTAGCTTTTTGCTAAAGCTCCTAATAAATGTACTTCTGCTTCGCAACTAAAGCTCTTAGAATGTTTACAAGATTTTAATATTATTAAAGAACGAAAGATAAGAAAAGGCTCCACTGAAAACGTTATTTATATTTTTATAAAACCGCCATCTAATATTTTCAACTTTAATCGTCAGTAAAAAAAAATCACTCCTTATCTTGGAATTCACTTAAAAATCTTGTTTTCTAAACATTTGGGATCATAAGTGTACAGGGTGACAATTGTTGAGCTATATGAAATAAAACATCAAATTGTCATAAACTACCCAGTTCAAAAATTTTATTCAAATGTTAAAAATAACATCAGATATTCGGATTTAGTTTTTGACATGTTCGATAAGCTTAGCATCAATCGCATGATATGGCGCAGATGAAGAGCAAAATTCTGCAAAACTCGCTATCGATGACCTCCTGAATGTCTGGTTTGAGCTCAGCGATGTTTTAGGGCAATTTCCGTAAACTTTGTCTTTAATCTTGCCCCACAAAAATGAGTCACAAGAGATGAGACCAGGAGAATATGTCGTTCAAGTGATTCCCATTCCAGTGGCCTCTGGTACCCCAAAGCCAGAATGCACTCTCCAAAGCGCTCTTCCAGACTTCAAACACACTTTTGGTCCGATAGGGTCGTGCTCCGTCCTGCATGAACCACACCTTTTCGAAATCTGAGTCACTTTGGATAATAAGATGAGATCATTGTCAACGAAAAATGAACAACAACAATACGAGTGCGCATGCTCAAAAAATCCCAATATGCCCTGCATTCAACCGCCAAGTTTTAACTGAATCTCGCCAATTGTTCAAAAGCTATCAAGTTTTTTTTTTCCATATAGCTCAATAATTATCACCCTGTATTATCATTAGGAAAACTAGACATCAATTTGGATATCAATTGGACATCATCTAAACCGTAAATTGTGGACTTTTCATCATCATAATTATTTTAATATTTATTAAAAAATTTATTTATTTATTATTTATATTAAATTAAAGGAAGTTTTGTTACTACATTCCATATTCATTCAAGTACAACTTTTAAATACTTCCAAGTTTAAAGATGATCTCCGCCAATACTTTTTTTCTCATAGAGTTTACCATAAAACTTATTTTTAATAATATATTTTAAAATGTACACATTTAAAAAATACATAATCAAAGGTAGCTTTGACGAGGACGTGGAGCTTGCAGTTACGCAACAACCGGAAGAATTTTACCAGAATGGAAACTATAGTTCACCAAAGGGACTCATACCTTAATGTTCATGGAGGTTTCTGTTTATAGAGGATTGAAAAAAACAACAATTCTAGAGTTCAGTTTAGTACACAAAGTTTTGAAAGTCACTTTCACTGAAAAATGTTACAAATTAACATTCATATGTAAACACGAAAAATGTGACTTAACTTTTTGTTGTCACTCTGAACGTTAGTTAACCTTTCATAGGGGGCAGGTGTAGCTCGGTTGTCTCGCCTTTCTTAACGTATTGGTGGAGTTAAGCAACCTTGAGCGCGGTTAATTACAGGTTGGGTGACCGCCTGGAAACGTCCATCGCCCCCCGTGCTTCGGAGGGCACGTTAAGCCGTCGGTCCCGGCTGCTACTGTTTCCAATGGCAGTCGTTAATTGGGGATAGTACAATAGACTCGGAGAGTCGCAGTGCTCTGGTTTCTAGTATAACCACTTCGGTTTTCTTGTATAACCACTTCGGTTTCTCGTTTAACCACTTCGGTTTTCTTGTATAACCACTTCGGTTTCGTGTTAAACCACCCCTTACAGTTCATTAAGCATTAACCTTTCATAACCCATTTTGTTGTTCCCCACCTTTTTTAACAATCAGGTAAAACTATATAAACAGTGAACTTTACTTCATCTTATTTAAAAGTCTAAAAAATGAATACGTAAAATATATTTACTAAAATCAAAAGCAAGTACCAAGAGGAATGATATTGAAAATTCATCATTAACTGTAATTCATCATCCTAAAAGTAGCAAGGCATCTTCATTAAAATAACGTTTAATAAATGAAAAATCTCGCCCAGAAACAAGTGCTCGTAGTAATAGATCAATAAGTAAAGAAAAAAGACAACACAAACCACTACTCCACAAAATTATTTAATAAAGACTCAGATGTACATTTCGTAAACCAAGTTGATGAAGTGAACTTGATACCCGAAATGTACAGCCAGTTGCATTAAAATTTAGCCACTAAAAAAGTTAGCTTTCCTGCCGCGCGCTTTATTCTTTACTTTAGCCTGGATATCTCTGCCTGTCTGATTCAAACTTTACACAATCGGAAAGAAGATTTTATTTAGAACCTAACAAATCGTATTTGGGTATTATTACTTAGATAAGCTAATATAATTAAAAATTAATAGGTTTATAGGGCAAAAAATTAGCGTTATTATTACACAAAATGTTTGGTTATCAGCTGTCAACCTTTATTATACAAAAAATGAAATAAACTACATTTTCGATGAACTGAAGTAATGAAATAGCCATTAGAATTCATTAATAATACGGAATATTTATTCCGTTGATACAATAGAAAACTTAAATGAGTCAAACTTGACAAATAACTCTACACATATAATATCATTATTAAAAAATTACAAAAATGAAAAAAATTAGAAAAATTATTTATTAATATCTGTAATTAATACCTGTAAAATTACGTTTAAACTTAATTAATACTTGTATTTTTTTCAATTCAAACATTGCGCAAATTATGAAAGTGAACTTTAGAAAGCATATAACGCGATATAACGTCGTAAAGCGTCTCCAGACTCTTATAATCAATAATCTTTCCTGATCTGCCCCTGTTGCAGTGGCTATATTTTAATGCAACCGACTATACATCTGAGTCTTTATTAAATAATTTTGTGGATTAGTGGCTTGTGTTATCTTTTTTCTTTATTTCAGTGTCCACGGTTTCTTGGCGTGTTTATTTTATTCTGAAGATCAACAAGTGTTCCCGATCAGATAAAAAAGGAAATAATAGCATTTTGCTTGAATAACATACGAGGAAAATACCTGGATTTAATTTATAATGACTTATTATTAATTAAACCAACATCTGTCTGCGCAAAAAGAGCATTTTCATTTGCCGATCCCTTTTGCACAAAGATTAGATTGTGATAAGCCCCGCACCTCTCCCCAATGTGTGATACGCTAATCAATTGACTCGCGTGGGGGCGAAGAAACATCAAAGAGTTCGGGACCCATGAATGGAGGTACGACTTGACAAGTGGCTATGTGGTAGGAGTACTTGATATTTATTTTACTGTTATCGTAAACAAACTACAAATTCCATATTTCTTAGCTTATTAAGGGGCCCCTTTTTCATGCAAAATAATAAAACAGACTAGCAAACATCAGTCAAAATAGCTTTCCGGCTGAACAAGAGAGCGAAGCTCCAAATTAAACATTGCTGGCAAAACAACCTGCAGCACGTGAACATGCAAACATGTCCTCATTCCTTATTTCTCACGTTTTACACCATGACATCGTTAGAATATAAACTTTGCCTGCGACAATTCAACATCCTCGGATAAGTATTCCTACTACGCTACGACGCCTTTCCAGCGCCAAGTGCCGCCTTTAATAAGGAGAGAAAGGGGGGAGGCACAGGAACCCCTCATGGCGGACGTTGACCTGCCTGCAGACCTCAGCGCAGGAACACCCTGTGCGTTTTCAACGCCACGCATAAACACCATGTAACGGCCAAGCGCTCTCTTTCCAAGGGTTCTCGTGCGCAAGATTCTACGTACTCATTAATGCCAAACTCGGACTTTTAAGGAATATTTGCATGCCCTTCAAAACACCGTAACAGATGCGCTTACAGTTAACTTAACAACAACTACAAACAAATGACTATCGCATAGTTCGTTCATTTCGTTCCGAACGGATTACAGCACAGTGAGTGAGTTACTTTCGGATTTCGGCGATGGTGCGGCGGCAGGACCATACCAATAAAGTCACCACGACGCAGCAAATTCAATGTCTTTTCGTTCAATCGAACTAAAGTAAATCAAAGTCACTCACCAGTCAGTCTTCTCTTCCCAATTAATTGTTACCAGTTGTTTTCTGACGGGCGACGCAACTTTCCTGATCAGATGCAGAAAAAGCCCCATTCCATCCGACGCAGCCTCGTTCCCGTTCTTCCACATTCCAAGGGCTTACATTACATAAAACAGCAACAAACTAATGACAGGAATTATCAATATCCAACAAAATCATTTCGATTTACTTTAATCATTACAAATGATGGCATTCAACATTTTATTGCCTGTGAAGCAGTTTTGGGAGCAATCACAGAGAGAATCGAAAAACGTCTGTCCTCCATGAACGCTCGAAGAACAAGAGAGCGAAAAAAAAAACAATTCCTATAATTTATACAATTTATAACCAACTCCAATCACTTAGTAATCATAACATTGTTGGCTCCCAGAACGATTTATTCCAACAAAGCAATAGTTATCATTGCCAGTAACAATTACCACATAGTCGTGACAATACCAAATGAACAAAGCACGCAACAACTATACACAAACGCGACAATTAAGTTTATTAGACAACAAAACACCCTTACACGCTACAACAACTCAGCCTTTGCTTACAATTAAAACTTAATAATATTCATTCCACTCATAATACTATATCCCTCATCCATACTAAACAGCACATCTTACACGCTCGCGTTGCCCTGTACAACACTAATATATCTGTAACAACTGCTAAAAACGTCTAAAACCACTTCTTTTCTCCCGCCGGGACATATGTGGCAGACACCGGCATTCCTCGGAATGTCACAAGATCAAGGCTTAATGATGATATTTTAAACGAATTGTGGTTTAAAAAGTAAAATTTGGAATAATAATTATAAAAAACACTGCTCTAATATAATAAAAATAACCGTATATTAAACTTGAATAAAAGGTTTTATTTGATATCTATACTAATTTAAAAATATTAACCTTGGAATTTTTTATTACCGGTAATACCGATATTACCGGTAATGGAGATTTACCTTTTCGGTATTACCGGTAATACAAAATCCGGTAATAATGACAACCCTACGTTCATCCCTTCATGGCTACTGTGTTTCCCCATCGGAAGGATACAACCAGCAGGACATGTTCCGTGTCACAAGGCTCGTATCGTCATGGAATGGTTCCAGGAGCACGAAAATGAATTCAGCTTACTCCTCCGGCCACCACAGTCCACGGATTTGAACCCAATCGAACATCTTTGGGATGAGCTGGAATGGGTTGTTCGAGACATGGATCCACCACATCCAGTAAGCATCAACTGGGAGCAGCTGTTGCATCCGCATTGAGAAGCATCACGGAATAATGCTTCCAGCGGCTAATTGAATCCATGCCACGACGAATTCGTGCTGTTATAGCTGCTAGGGATGGCGCAACACTGTGTTAGGAGGTGTTCCTATTAAACTGGCCACTCAGTGTATATTGCGAAAAGAAGATTAAATTAAACATTAAATAAGCATTAAAGGAAATGATTAGTCACTCCATGTTTGATCTCATAGATCCTTGATCAGCATTAAAATTTCCATTTAAGTTAGTTATCTATTTAATTTATTAAGTGAAGAAGAATACCTTGCTCAAACTATAAATTCGGCTGTGCGCAAAACCTTCCCATGATATCCTTTACATCTCTTTGCCCGATGACAAATTTGTTTTGCAGGGCTTAAAGTCCTACGGAGATACTGCAGGTATGATTCCTCTAATTTCTTTTACAAAAAGTTTGGATCATTTCCAGCATATTTTGCACTTTCACTAATGCGCAGCATTCTAGGACTTATGTTTTTGATAATCTTGCACGTTTACGCTTGTGTTCGGCATTCATGTTTGCACCTCTGCCTGGAAATTTCCTCAGTAGAAGACTGTACTAGCATTAACAAAGAGTAACAATATGATCGTTTCCTCTAATGATCTAATTTTCTTCAATGGGAGGGAATGCCTATGCATCTATTGCAAACAATCTCATATAGTCTCCGCTCAAAATGTGATAACCAGAAGTCATCCCTGGTAATAACCTGCAAGGACATCCTCATACGCAATTCTTTTAACTTCCACTGTGTGCACTCTCTTTGTTTAACATGATCGAATCAATACCAAAATTATTTGATGTTGCACTATTATGCTACTCTCGGGAGGTGGCGAGCTAGAGACTCGTGATGAAATAGATCAAGGGAAACGTTTCACCAATGTGAAAGAGATGCCATACAAATGCATGAAAAAATAATAATAAATTAATAAAATATAAAAGAAAAGAAAATATGATAATAAAATTTATGTTTACTATCATTACTTAGGCGTGGAAAACTACTTTTGTAATTTCATAAGGTTTAAAATAAAGAGCGACACATAAGAATTAGACATAAATTACCAGCTAATATTGTGTAATAATCGCTGTTGTCATTTCATTATTATTTTTGTGCTTTCCAGTAAGAAGCACGGTAAGGTCAACTATTAAGTTTGGCCAATCTTGTTTCCATGTAGCGGAAACAATACTGTCATGTTAAGCGTAAGAAAGACTACATGTAATTTATGAACAGCGCTTACCTATAGATGGTGCTCCAAAAAAAATTATAACGCCGTTGAGTGCGAGGAACATTCCAAAAGCCGTTGGAAAACGCTGAAGTCCCAAGAAGTCAACAAACAAAATCGGTGGTAAAAATATGACGCCACTGACGCTAACCCCGAATATCAATTCAATAGCTACAAATCCAGAGTAAGTATATGAGGGTATATGAGCTATCATTAGTGTTGCTGATGCCAGTAGAAATAATGCGAAAGCATATTGACGATTGACCCATTTTCTATCCATCAACCAGCCACCGACAATTCTGAAAACGAGATCACTTATAGACAGAATAGAAAGGAGAAACACAGCATTTCTTTGTGTAACTGGCTCCGCAGCTTCCGTTACTACGTAATCAGGTAAAATAGTTAAATAAGCTAACCAAGAATAACCGAAGCATAACCCCCCAAAAGTTATAAAATGGAAGTATTTTTCACGGAAAATGGAGAGATCAATTCCAGTTAATATCAGAATGCGTTCTGTAATGGTCTTTTTCTGTTGTTCTTCTGTTGCAATGGGTTGTACATTTGCTTTCGATTTTTGTTTCCGAGACGGATTGCTTTTCTCTTCAAATTCCAAATGTTTGTTGCAAAGTTGCCGACTTTCCAATTCGAAATGCATGCTGTTTAATTCATTTTTTTCTGCCTTCCTATTTGAGCTAGAAGATTCTAATGGTCTCATCAGTAAGGCACAAGGGCACATTTGTAGTAACATGCCACTGACACTAAGTAACAAACCGGCCAATCCATAATTCTCTGTCACCCATTCGAGTAAAGGAGGAATGAACAAGAGACCGACAGCACCGCCAGCCGTTGAAAACGCGGAGGCGAAAGATCGACGTCTATGGAAATATGTTTGAACAATGGCCATATTCGGAACAATGATCAGTCCAGATCCAATACCTTTAAAATAAAAAAAGATTTTTAATAAATAAGTTTATAAAATAACACAGGCCTGCAAAATTTGAAAAGTGTTTTCAACATAAGAACCGAAATTTTATTTTATTTGAGTTGCTGATTTCAAATGTGATATATGTGTTCTTCATTCACATAATGAATTTTCATAAACTTACAACTGTGATGTTATGAAATAGGAGTTTATTTTATGCTTTTAAAAGGGCGCCCTGGGTGTTGCAACAGTCCATTTTGGTTCCCCTCTATTTTAGATCTCTTGAGAGCAAGCGGCAGCATCATTTGAGTATTTTTCCACAATCTATAACAGGCATGTTGATAATGTAACCGCCGATTTTGATTATGAAAATCACAACTTTAATAACTTATTCGTTGAATTAAATGGCTTGTCCTCTTCCATTGTGTTCACAATGAAATTGTAGGAAGAAGGCAAACTATTTTTTTTTACCTGAATTTACAATGAAAAAATTAAAATGTTGGGCTTCGATGCTTATAGGAAAAACAATTTTGTTCTTCCTTACATCAATGAATGGCCAAATCAATGCTATGTACAGAAATTAGCTGCTTTTAAGCAACTGGTGCATTTATCTTACAATAGGGGAAAATAACTTCGCATTGAATGATGGGTACAGCTGCCATTTTTTGAGGGCAAGAGGAAGGCAATCCTATACTGCTACTCATCGAAGTGCGCCGTTTTTGCCCGACATGTTATTGTATAACGATGGTAATGAGTTATTGCGTGTTTGGATTTATTGTATAACAATGGGATAAGTTCAGAGCCCTGGCAGCCATGGGTCTCGATGCCCTCGAAAGATGGCGGATATTCAATGTTTATGTTTTGATATTTCTCCCTATAGTCTGAAAAAATAGAAATGAAGAATTTAAGTGATTTAGACATTTCGTCAGTATCGCTCGAAATTAAAAAAGAAGAAATGACAAAGAAGATCACAAAAGAAAAACGCTAGCCTGGTTCTTATGAGAGAAAATAAGAACTGCAATAGATTCCTCAATTTTTTTTTCTACTTTGTATTACTTTACAACAGAGCCTTGAAAAATCAGTTTAAACATTTACTGAACATTTACCAGCTATTTATATTACCGGTAAAATGCTTTTCTCTTTTTCCCTGAAACTTCTGTGCTTTGCTTTGTGTTCTTTCATTTCTGCCCAACAGTTTTTTGATATTTCAACTGTGATAGAGATCTCACACTGTAAGGTGAAATGGAAGAGTTCATTTATCGCGTTCAATAGGTAAGGATAGGTACGAAATTTTTTTTTAAAAGGCTGTAATTTTCTTAAACCCTGGCAATTGAACAATATGCTGCAACGGGCGGTTGCGAGCAGGCTTGAGTGAAAAAAATAGCTCACAGATCACGCATGAGGGTATAAAGTATACACTGAGTTAGCAAAACTCATGGGATAGCAAGCACATTGATTGATGGGCATGGCTCACGAATTCACAGGGGTAACGGATTCTGGGAATGGACCATTAGTCGTTGTGGGAAGAGCTTGGATAAGTGATTAATCAGAAATGGCACGTCGTCGCGAGTTGACGTCTTTTGAACGGGGTATGATAGTAGGTGCCCGACGCATGGGATGTTCCATTTCGGCAGTGGTGCAGGAATTTGGCTTTCCCCGCTCAACTGTCTCCAGGGTGTATCGTGAATGGCTGGATGAAGGCATCACAGTCCACAACAGGCACCATACAGGGCGTCCAGCTGCCCTGAATGATCGTGACCGGCGACACCTGGGACGAATGATTCAGAGAGACAGGAGCGCAACAGTGCAGCAAATCACAGACCAGTTCAATACTGGCCGCACTAGAAACGTCTCTCGGTGGACAATCCGTCGGAATCTGCATGCCCTCGGGTTTGGCAGCCGTCGCCCTACACGGGTGCCAATGCTTACCCAGCGTCATCGGACACTCCGGCGTGCATTTGCCACCAACAATCTTGGCTGGACTCTGCAACAGTGGCGTAACGTCATATGGTCAGATGAGTCACGATATCAACTGTACCACGCAGATGGGAGGCACCGTTTGTGGCGCAGACCTCACGAAACGATGGATCCCGCATGCCAACAGGTTGTAGTGCAGGGTGGTGGGGCGTCAGTGATGGTCTGGGGTGCATTTTCCTGGTTTGGAATGGGCCCTCTGGTTATCCTGGACCAAACGTTGAATGGTCCACGGTATCGTCAACTCATCGGAGACCACCTGCACCCGTTTTTGACATTTCAACACCCTGACGACGTAGCAGTCTTTTAAGATGACAATGCTCCACCACATCGCTCCAATGTCGTCCGCGAATGGTTCGAGGAGCATGCAGGAGAGGTCCAACGACTGAGCTGGCCAGCCCAGAGCCCTGACATGAATCCCATCGAGCATATCTGGGATGCTGTTAAGTCAGGCTCCGGGCACTGGATCATCCGCCCACGAACGGGCAGCAACGATCTTCGGCTCTGCAAACTATCTGGTGTCAACTGCCTCCAGAAGTGTACCAGGGACTTGCAGACTCACTACCACGCCGTATTGCTGCAGTCCACAGGGCCAGAGGTGGCCCGACCAGATATTAGGTAACTATCCCATGAGTTTTGCTAACTCAGTGTACTATCTCTATGATATCCGTACCTATTGAATGCGATAAAGTGAACTCTTCCATTTCATCTTACAGTGAGAGAACTCTAGCTTTGTAGCATTTCGTTGATGCTTTGATGACACATCCCACACCTTGCTCTTCACAGCTGTCCGAAAAACCGACTTTGTGCGAAAACGGTTCCTGATGTAATTCTTTACTAATATATCTTAAAATCAGCAGTGAAAAATTAATCAGAATCAGCGAGTAGTCTTTAAAAACATTTTTCAGTTACATGCCTGTGTAATTAAAATAAAAAAGGGTGATAGCAACTTATCTTCTATTCTAATATTTAAAACAAAAATAATCCATATATATATATACACTATATGATCAAAAATATCCGGACACCCCTCACAGATCATCGATTGTCCCAATGTCACATGATAATGACTTGCACATCATTTAAATAGCTTCCCACACCTTCAGACACAACTCTGCTTGGACATTGGCAAGAATGGGTCGTTCGGCAGAGCTCAGTGAGTTCCAACGTGGAACCATCGTTGGATGTCACCTATGCGGCAAGTCCGTGCGTGACATTTCCAGACTTCTTCAGATACCCAAGTCAACAGTAGGCGATGTCATTATGAAATGGAAGACCCGGGGATCAACAACAGTTCAACAACGAACCGGTAGACCCAAGAAACTAACGGACAGAGACCGTCGAGTGCTTCGTCGTGTCACCCGCAGCAACCGGAAGTCCTCGGCGGAAAAAATTGCCACAGAGTTTCAAAACGCCTCTGCAAATGATGCCAGTACCATGACAATTCGTCGGGAACTGCACACGATGGGATTCCATGGCCGTGCTGCTGCCCACAAGCCCCACATCAGCAGGGTCAACGCCAAGCGACGTCTGGAGTGGTGCAAAGTCCACAGAAACTGAACAATGGACCAATGGAAACGTGTAATGTGGACAGACGAATCTCGCTACACACTCTGGCAATCCGATGGACGAGTTTGGGTTTGGCGCATACCTGGAGAACGCTTATTACCTGAGTGGACAGAGCCCACAGTCAAGTTCGGAGGAGGAGGAGTCATCACGTGGGGCTCATTTTCATGGTACGGACTGGGCCAGCTCGTTCCTGTGCAAGGAATCATGAACTCCGACCGCTATCTGAATGTTTTGGACAACTGTGCACTTCCAATGTTGTGGCAATTTTTCGGAAACGGGCCATTTCTCTACCAACACGACAATGCTCCGTGCCACAAAGCGAGGCGTGTACAGCAGTGGTTTGCGGACTCAGGGGTCGAAGAAATGGGTTGGCCGGCACAAAGTCCCGACCTCAATCCTATAGAGAGTCTGTGGGATGAATTGGAAAGACGCTTGCGGGCCAGATCACATCGGCCAACTTCTGTACCTGAACTGATTCTCGCTCTTCGGGAGGAATGGAGGAACATTCCGGAAAGTACCTACCAACATTTGGTGGAAAGTCTTCCCCGAAGGGTGGAAGCTGTGATTCGGGCAAAGGGATGTGGAACGCCCTATTGATTTCCATGAAATCGTGGCTAGAGCGCAAACGTGCATGTGTCCGGATATTTGTGATCATATAGTGTAAATGCTCTTCAGAAATGTATAAATCAAACTAAGAAGCAACAGTTGGATAAAAGATGTAAACGTCCGTCCAATATTGTGCATATTTGAAAAGAAAGTAAGTATTCCTGGCACAACACACTAAATCAAGCTCGATCAGATCAGTTACAAGATGGTTTAAAGAATAAAGGTTCAAGAGCCTATGTGTCACAAATAAAAGGACATATCCTAAGACATACTGCTAAACCAAGTAATTATATAAATGATGGCGATAGTAAACAAAAACGGATAAAGGCTAGGAAAGAACTTGCATCTCAATATAAATATAGGCGCGATATGGGGTGCAAAGTGAGCATGTTTAATGACTTTGTGCCAGTGAATTAGGTCAGCAAAGCGGTATTCCTCCACAGCAAGATTTTATTTCGTCTCAGAGGGTTTATTGTAAGCACAAATTTACAAATGGCAACAAGAACTCTGAGGTAGAGCAGGCAAGCCTTCAATCAAAGTCCGGGAGGGTGTCACGGTCCATTCGGAAGCATCATGAAACCAGGTATGTTTATTCTACGAGAACGGCCGTGACATCAGAAAGCAACGCTCGAGAAATCGGAGCCGAGCGCATGTGGCAGGCGGGGAAGCCGCCACAAATCAACCCCATCGAGAGAGCTTCCTCTTCCCCGAAGAGCAAAAATATTTGGGCCAGTAAAGCCAAGAAAGAAAACGAGGAAGTAGTAGGGGAAGAGGATACCGAGGAGCCTACGAGAGCAGTAGCTCAAAAAAGTACGGAAAAAATTAATTGTGAAGAACAAGACGTTCT
Organism: Rhysida immarginata; assembly: GCA_023313115.1. Classification (NCBI taxonomy): domain Eukaryota; kingdom Metazoa; phylum Arthropoda; class Chilopoda; order Scolopendromorpha; family Scolopendridae; genus Rhysida; species Rhysida immarginata. Next base: position 261,981 of record JAHWFO010109957.1, read on the forward strand.
GAAAAATATTTTTATTGGAAAAGAAAAGCGGCGAATGTGTAAAAATCAAAGTGAAATTGCAGACTGTGAAAGTTTGACTGCAGCTGCTAGCCATAGTTCTATTCAGCGCAACTTAATTTGTTTGTTGCTACGGCAACTAGTATTTTATTAATTAACGACGTGCGATATTCAACATAATTCCACACGGCATTGGGTACGTTACCCTTATATGAATTCAACGTGTTATGGAAAATTTTCGTTGGAACCAAGCGGATATTTTGAGGAGGACGTAGGCGTTAAAGAGCCGTCGTGGGAATATTTGTTGGAGCATAAGCATCAAGGATTATCCAATTTATTCAGGTGAGCTTTTGCGCTCCGGGATTCTTTAAATTTAGTATCCACGTCCAAGATATGAAGTAATTGAATTAGTATATCCAATTCAAGAGATAGTAGTTCTTATGTGTGCGAGGTTCCGTTTGCTAATTTCTTTAAATAACGGCGTTTACATTTTAGTTATGTCACTTTGACGTTGTGTGGAGTTACGCTGTGGGACGTAAACTCCACCCCAGCAACTCCAAAAGATCATTTACATTATAACTTCAGTGTATTGTGCACAAGAATGTATATGCATTTAGTTACAATGACTAATCATTTATCATAAACTAGCAGAGGACCCGGCAGAGGACCCGGTTGCCTGGGAGAATTACTCTCGTAGGTAAACAGAATAATCTCAAGATGTTAAATTATAACTCCAAATTGGTTAAATAACAATGCAATCAATGCAACATCCATTCTAAGAAAATTCCGAAAAACAGGAATTTTAGCTGATATACTGGCACTTTATTTAACCACTTTTTAACTTGCCTCAGATTAAAATGATATCCATCTTCACCACCAGGGAACATCACTGGGAAGAGCTCAAGGGAAACAGGTGTGACTCCTTTTCCTCCTCAATAGACGCTGTCTTATTTATGCCCTGTCACTGCATCATCATTTTATGCTCGTTATTAAAAATTTTTGGAAACAAATGTTCAATCATCGCATTATGAGCATCTCAGTTTCCCAAATATTCACATTCACACAGAATATAATCAAAACTTTTACATTCTTCTACTGACATGCTTACCATTTGCTCAATACAGCACGGAGTTAAAGGACTGCTTCCTCTGTCGTCTTTCCACTCTTTCTTAATAATCTTCTAACTCTCCATTATCTCCAGTTACTAATCATTTTTAAAGATTTTCAAGAAATTGATAAGTACAAAGAACTCTCAATTCTAATAAAAGCCTAAATAAAAGGAATTCTACGCATTGTTACAAACCTCAATCAATGGAAAACAGAGAGAAGGGACTATCCATTCTAAGAAAAATCCGAAAAACAGGAATTCTAGGTGATATACTGGGACTTTATTTAAACTCTTGTTGAATGACTCAGATTAAAATGATATCCATCTTCAACACCGGAGTACATCACTGGATACTTTGGATTCAATTTTTTCTTGAACTTGACATAGAAGTTCTTATACCGTCTTACTCTATTCGAAACTCCCGTTGTTCAGATGTTTCCAGTGCCCGTATAGCTTTTTTTGTTTTTGCTGCAGAGTTTCTCTGACCAATATTCGTTCTTTCTCTTTCCTTTTGAACGTTAGATAGGGAACTCAAGGGAGACATGTGTGATTCCATTTACTCCTCAATAGACGCTGTCTTATTATGCCCTGTCACTGCATCATCATTTTATGCTCATTTAATAATTCTTGGAAACGAACGTTCAATCATCGAATTATCAGCATCTCTGTTTCCAAGATATTCACGTTCAAAATATATTTTTATGAAATGTTTGGATCTGCTGTATACGATGATAACCTTGGTGTGGCCCTATATTTTTCTGATTAAATTTTGAAATATCTTAAAAATAAGCACACGAAAACGCTTAGAATTAATACAGCAAAAATTACTAATGAGAATTTGAAAAAAAATTTTTTAAAGGCTCAAAATGGATGGACCGTCATCTATTATTTCCGTCATCAGCAAATCCCCACGATTCAGATACCTCCGACGCCTCATCCCCCCTAACCCTCGCCCACCCAACCTTAACGCCCTAGTCAAGATCCATAAACCTAACATGCCTATACGTCCCTTCGTGAACTATTCCCCTGCTCCTGCCCACCTTCCTCTTTAACCTGAAAATCCTTCCTAATACTTACAAGGTACGCAACTCCCTCACCCTTACTGAGTCCCTTTCTTTCCTCCACACTAATGAGCACCTCCCCGTTATGTCCCTTGACATCACCAACTTATACACTAACGTCCCTGTCACCCCCACCCTTTCTATCCTTGAGTGTCTGTTATGTACTTCGTCTTTCCCTAAACCCGATTCTATTGACCTACTAGCTATCCTCTCTGTAATTTCTTCACAGAACTACTTCCTCTTTAACAACTCTTACTATTCCCAATCCACAGGGCTAGAAATGGGATTCCCACTCAGCTGTTTTCTGTCTGAGGTTTTCCTACAGCACCTGGAATTAACACACGTCACCCCCCTCCTCAATAATTCCTCCGTCATCGCATATTTCCGATATGTCGATGACAGCCTCATCCTTTTTGACTCCCGATCCATTACCCTCACTAATATTGTTAACACCTTTAACTCCTTTTCTCCACATATCCAATTCACTTTTGAACTAGAAACTAACCGGTCCATCCCTTTCCTTGATATCCTCATCACCAACAACCCCCACACTAACCCTTCTCCTTTTCTGTCTTCCATAAACCGACCACATCCTCCAACTTAATGCACCATTCCTCCTCACACCCCCCACTCAACAAACAAGCCTCACTGAGATTCCTAATCGACCGTGCCCTAAAGCTCCCCCTCTGCCCCCTATCCAGATCTTCAGAACTCCGCATGATCCGACACCTCGCCCACTCCAATGGATATTGGACCTCCACGTTCTCCCGCATCCTTCACCGCCACAGACGGACCCTTCTCTCCCCCCCCCTCTCCTGTTTCGCCCATACTAAAAGATGGACGTCTTTACTATATCTGGGACCTAATTTCTCCCAGCTTTCCGATTTCTTATCGTCCCTCGGCCTCTGAATATCATTTCGTACTCCCACCACAGTTGCTCGCACCCTGAACCCGCCCACCTCAATCACCTCCGACAAATATTCCCAGTCCGGAGTTTATCGCCTGAATTGTGCGTTTTGCGATATGTTCTATGTGGGATTATCGACCCGCAATCTTGCATTGAGATTCAAAGAACACCTTGACTCGTATAAGAAACGGGACCGTGTCTCCCACTATGCAAACCATCTCGCAGATTCCGGATACACTTTGAAAACAAAAGAAGAGGTTATGTCTGTCTTGCACATCTGTAATAAACCAGAAAAAACTACTACCCTCGAAGCGATCGAAATATTCAAGGCCAAGAGGTTCACCCCCACTTGTTTCTCAATTGCCAGACGGACTTTAATGTGTATGCAATACTTAGTTCTTTATCTGATCTACTATGATTTTCTCTCGTTTTCTTTTCTTTATTTTATGTTTCTTATGTATTTTGTAAATTTCTTACCCCTTTATTTTATTTTGTTGCTTTTATGTAAATCCTCTTGTCTTCGGACAACCGTATATGTTCTCTTTTCGGTCCGCGTTAAACGCGCACCATCTCTGTACAATTTCGTTTTTGTATATTTCAAAATTTTTTTATTTATTTTATTTTATTCTACTGGCCATTACATCATTTTTGCGTTGGAAGAATCTCGTCTTAGCCTGACATCTTGCACTGGTGGGATTTCTTGATTTTGGGCATTAAGGTTCGAAGTAGCGCTGTAAAGGGGTGTTTATGGAAAAGAATACGACCATGCGTCACTCTGCAAAGGCAACTCCTCCTGTAGGTAAGAGGTCTTGGCAAAGGGCAGTTTTACCTCTGACGCGAATTTCCCTAACAAAATTCAATAGAGAACTGACCAGGTTCCCTACTTGTGTCCCTACAAAAGAAAGTGGTCTCGCTTTCTCTATGTAGAGATGACTCTATCTATTGGATCCGTTAAAAAAATTATTTAAAGCGCAGCTGTTTTGGTATGCGGGTATGCGCTTTCTTCATGGATCCTGTCAACAAAATATTCTACTTTAATAAATTAAACATAAAATGTAGAATGATAACATCTAATTAAACGCTTCTCTATTATCAGATAATTACTTTTCACTGACAGATAGCTTTGCCTACGTCTGGAGAACACCAAAGCAAGCTTATGATCAAGATTGTTTGCAGCCAACAGTAAAACAAGGTGGAGGTTCAGTCATGGTTTGGGAAGCATTATCGTGGTATTTTGTCGGCCCTATCGTTACCCTGCAAGGCCACATCACTGCCAAAGACTATCTCGACGCTTTGTGTGACCAAGTTCATCCGGTGATGCAAACTTTGTTCCCCAAAGGTGATGCCTTTTACCAAGATGATAAGGCGCTGGTTCACACATCTGGCATTGTCCAGGACTGGTTTTCTCAGCATGAGGGTGAAGTGTCACATCTGCCATGGCCCCCACACTCACCAGATATTAATATTATTGAGCCTTTGTGGTCTGTTTTGGAAAGAAACTTGCGAGAACGCTATCCACCTCCATCATCATTGAAGGAACATGCCTTTGTTTTGCATGAAGAATGGTACAAGATTCCCTTACAAATCATACAGGATCTCTGTTTGTCTATTCCAAGGAGCTGTTCTACAAGCCAAAAGTTATCCAACTCCATATTAAAGGTGATAATATGTTTTTTGTTAGGTGTTTCCAATTTTTGTCAACCCCTGTAGATGACCTACAAAAGCTTCATGAGGTCACACAACTGCCCCAACAATGGCATCGTTGTACACTTAATTGCAGCGTTGTTTTACAACTCTAATACCCCTCCTTAAAGTGTTATCAGAAGAATGGTTTACTTATCATTTCATTACAATTAATAATTGCCACACTCAGTGCGAAAAATTTACGAATGAAATTCACTAGCTATTGGTTGAAATGGTCCATCAAATTTTCTTACTGAAATAAAATGCTTCACAAGAAACAGAGATCTATGTAAGTATAAGCTGATGTCGATTCCACATAGACAACCACATGTAGTCTGCAATCTCAACAATATGCATGAAGTTCTGGTAAGAGTTTTCGACAATGGGAATCCATTTCTTCTACTGCTGACGACGACTGCCATGGATTCTGGCAAGCACAAATCCTTTCTCCAATGATGAATAATATCTCTGAAGACCCTTTTCGCTATACTAGTTATTGCCTTGATGCATAAAATCAGTTAAGAAGTAACATCTGTCAATTTAGAATGGTAGAGAACATCAGATTCTGCCACATTGAAAGTAGACGTCACTTTAGTCTTCCCCAAAGCAAGTAGAGAGACAAGCCCTGAAACTCAAAAGTCATCTGACCATCTTAGTCCGAGAAACAATGTAACATTCTTGTTTATAACAAACGAAAAAACACTGATTATTAAAATCCAAGATGGAAACAATGAAGGGTACATTCTATATTGGTCTAAGATGATCAGGTGACTTTTGAGTTTCGGGACCTGTCTCTCTCGTAGGCCTTGAGTCTTCCCCTTAGAATCTAATGGTCATATCACTAACAACTTTTTCAGTTGAGTCTTCCTTCACCAATAATAAACTCTTCTTATAATCAAGTGTACATTGTCTCAACAATACCAGTTTATTTATGCTGAAAGAAGACTCAATTGACAAAGTTGTTAGTGATATCGCCATAAGTCTCTCCTCCCTCTTCAATTACAAATTTCCTCCTTTTTTTTCTTTCTCTTAAAACAGTTAGGATTTAAAACCATCCTGTACTCTATTATTAATGCCAGAGTAATAACATTGATAAATGATATCCGGATGGGAAGCTCTGTTGTTAAATAGCGTAATTTTTTTTTCAGTGGTGTCCTCGGACCATTTGCCAGATCATTGATGTATAGAATACTACTGAATCGACGATTCTACAAGCATTGCCGTGCAAATTTCTTGAACGTTTGCAAAAACTCAGAAAAATGACAGCTAACCGATGATAACAAGGGTTGAAGGGTGTTTTGAAAATCTCTTTGATTAATTATTGATAATATCTTTCAGTTCTTTTAATGTTTTTAATCTTACAAATCTTCTTTAACAATTCTAATACCACTTTAATGATTTTTTGTACACTTTTTAAATTGTAATGATATAAATTTTCATCCTAGGTTAAAATAGCCTGATCAATAGTGGTTGTACACACATCTTAAGTAGCAATGGCATTGTGTTCCTTAATAGCCAGAATTTTAAGATTTTAATAAATAATTAAATGAAACTCAGATGACTAGTAAATCAATGAGTTAAAAAAACAAGTCACAGTAGGGTTTATTGAGAGAATTAAACAAAAAATACTTGATTTAAGTTTAAGACAATCAAAATAAACACAGTTAACAACTTACAATTGAACAAATTCAAGACATGTTGTTATTTGTTCTGCAGAACATGACTAAATCACAAAACTTCACAACCCTGACAAAATTACAATCTATCGCCAGTCAAATTGCAAACAGACTTATTTTGTTCCTCTGCACCAACGATGCAACACTTATAAACAAAACTTTACTGTACCAAGAATATAACGTTACACTGCACCAACAGTGCAACAAATCCATTTCTACACTGCACTAACAGTGCAATACATTAAACATTCAGTATTTACTCAATTGAAATGTCCTCAAACAATCGTGAATCCAAACTACAGTAGTTAACATGCACAAAGCAAAAGGATTGGTGGGCTTTGGAAATGATGACAGCTCCATTCAAATTGCAGAGTAATTGAAACTCGACCTGCCCGGGAATCGGAAAGACACATCAGCACTTTCCTTTTCTTCTATTTAAGAGGACTAAATAAAAAAAATGCATCAGCATTTAAAACACAATGTCCAAAATCTTAAAAAGTAACAATCAAGAAGTGCGCTACCAAAGATTTTGATACCAGCATTCATAAATAAAAGAGTAAAAAATAAAAAAAATGGATAAGAAAATAAAAAAATAATGAATGCGACTGCATGGCGGCAGCAGCAAACAGTCAAGAACACTATTCCGGGGGGGGGGGGTGCCTTTGAGAGTAAAATTACAAAAGAAATTATAAATAGTAGATAAAACAGTAGCTACATTCAAACATTCCGAATTGCGTTCTGAATTGTGTGTAGCTGAATTTTTGAATGTGTTCGTGTTGTCTGTGCTGTCGAGCACGATTTGTGCTGCCACTTGAGTTGAGACACGGCCTCCTAGAAACTACCAGGCCTGAACATTGAAAAGATAAAACATTGTTACGTAAAACGGTGGTGCTATTAGAAAAGTTAGTTTAACGTCACAATCTTAGTGCTTCTATTGACGTCATGTTCAGGCCTGGTAGTTTCTAGAAGGCCGTGGTTGAGACCGATCAGGCAGAGTATTGTTACATCACCTACGGTAGGGTATTGTTGATCATATTTCTATCAATAATAAGCACGAAATTGTCCCTACCGTAGGTGATGTAACAAGGTATAAGTTTTTCGTGAGCAGGCTTTCTCTCTAGGCGGTATTGTTGTGTCTGCCTGAAACAACAATGGAAATCAGCTAAATGAACAGGTCGTTAGCATCCAGTAAAGGCCGCTTCACATAGGAGCGTCTCTACATGTTCCGTCATGTGCGTGCGTTATCTACGATATGTTTTCGTGATGTCATACGTGCTACCGTTCGGCAAAAAGCACGGAACCGGAGAGTTCGCCCAAATCCAACTTTTCACGAACGTCTTCTGACGTCACACGTGTTTTTTCCCACAATCCACCGCGAACATTAACAGAATAAAGATGGCGTGTATTGAGGAGTGGTTGATTGAGCTTGTTCAAATACATTCGTACTTGATAAATGTAAGGGACCGTAACTACAAGGACACAATTAAGAAAAATAACACCGAGTATGAGCAATGAAGTATAAACATGAGTAAAAATGATTTTATTTTACTGAAGAACGAAGAGAACTTGTTCCCTTCTCATTGGAAGAGTGCTTTTGTTACGAGAGCTCTCATTAGCCAAACGACACGTGATGTGACGTTAGAAACGTTGTCAAGTGAATGCGCATACCGCATACGAACTCACATCCTAGCTGTCGCACGTACGTAACGCAACACGTACAGACGCTCCTATGTGAAGCGGCCTTTAGTCGTGTACTAATTATCGTGGTTACAATTTTCCCGCCAGATGGAGACAGTGGAACTATTAGCAATAGGCACTTTACTTACGACCCAATCTTCTCCGATTATCAAAAATAACTGTTCTGCTTTCCATAACCGATGTTCTTGAACAAATAGAATTCCTTCTACACTAATTAATCTTGGGATGATGGCGCAATTAATTCGTATAACTAGAAAATATTCAGGGAAGCGGCGTTTTTCCGCCATTACAGCTTTTCATGAGAGAGATGAGGAATGCCACAATGAGCATGCGCGCCAATGTCGTGCTAGAGAGCTAACACGAACCACAGCCTACATGATTAGAGAAGGCTACACACGAACACGGACGAAAAAACCCCGAGCTCCGTGCTAGGCGTTTTGCAACAAGGGACAGGGTTCATGCAGGAAGTGACATCACATTTTTAGCAAAACGACCCACAACTCCTAGAAAGAAAGCCTATGCACTGAAAATTCATACATTATTACATGATCATAAGAAGTAATAATTTAGGGCTTGTTATTGGTAGAAATACGATTAACAATGCCTTTTGATGATGACGTAACAATGTATGAATTTTCAGTGCACAGGCTTTCTTTTTAGGAGGTGTTGACACGACACGCTTAACGCGATTAGCACGGAGTGTTTGAATGTAGCTTGTGATTACTTGGACGTTTAAGATTTGTATTGTTTTAGAGCTAACAATGTCCCTTAACGATGTTTTCCCACCATTACGGATTTTCATGAGAGAGATGAGGAATGCCACAATGAGCATGCGCGCCAATGTCGTGCTAGAGAACTAACTCGAACACGGACGTAAATTGCCCGTGCTCCGTGCTAGGCGTTTTGCAACACGGGACACGGTTCGTGCAGGAAGTGACATCAGAGGAGTTTTTGAATGTAGCTAATGTATTGTTGAACAAAACAACTGTTTAAAAAAAACATTTCCTATTCTTCAAAACATCATAAACCAATGCTCTGAAAATACAAGGCTTCACAATGCGGAGTATAAAATCAAATGTCCAGTCGCTCACAAACAGGAACAAACTCCAACTTTACCGGCTATGTCCTGCTCAAATGGATGTACAGGTATTGGACATTGAAACTGAAACACCTGGTAGAAATCCAAAATCTTTATTTAATAAGGTGTTGGGGCACCGTGGGCAGCCAGCACAGCAGTAACACGTCTTGGGAAGGATCGGTAGAGGTCCTGCACAGTTTGCACCCCAAACCATTACTGATCCACCCATTACTGATCCACCTCCGTGTTTGACTGTGGGTGCCAAGCAGTCTGGGTTGTAGGCATCAGAGGGGCTCCTCCAGACGAATACCCTCCCTGTTGTTTGGAAGACAGTGTAGCTGGACTCGTCCGAGAATACGACGCGTTTGAGGTCATCCAACGTCCAGGTTTTATGCGTCCGGCACCACTGAACCCGCTTGGAGGCATTTGTACTACTGATGAAAGGCTTCGGTATAGTAACCCTGCCATGGATGTTGGATTTATGCAGGTAACGACGGATTGTCTTCGTGCACACAGGTTCCTGGAGGTGTGTATTCATTTCTGCGGTGATTTCTGCTGCGGTGGTTTTCCGCTTTCGTGCAACAATCCTGGTCAATGTCCTGACGTCTCTTTCCGACAACTTCCGTTTTCCCCTGCAGTTGCTCCTCCTGGACGTGGTTCGTCCTTCCTGTTCATATGCACACATCACCCTGGATACTGTAGCACGTGAGACATCACAAAGTGTGGCAGTTTTGGACACAGATGCACCTGCTAGATGCGCCCCAACAATCTGCCGTCTTTTGAAGTCGGATATGTCTCCCATTATAGCGCTCTGCACAGACAATTTGAAGCTTACTATCGAACTTTTCTACTGGAGTGACTATCAAGACCTCCGACACGTGATTCATTGATATGCATACGATTAATTACCTAGCAGAAGGTTCTATTCAGCCCTGGGGGTATCCAGTGCTATTTGCGAAGGTGTTTCAGTTTCAATGTCCAATACCTGTAGTTGTTCCATGTTGATGACATTGAAAGCGAGCAAAGTGATGTGGCTGCTGTCCGACGATGAAGTGCTAAACAAAAATTTGGCGGTCGCAGTCGCTTCACCAATAACAATGGTCGCACGCTTGGCCTGAACGTGCAACAAAGGTCATCAGTAGTATATAGAAAACAATAGAGATGGTAATACAATGCTGCGAAAGCCTAAATATAATTCAAAAGAAAACTATATTCTATCCAACAAAAGTTGGAGTGAGCATGTCCAGTTAAACTTCCTATTTCAATTGTTAAACATTGTTGCCAAAGTAGAATCAACAATGTCTAACAATAGAAATAGGAAGTTTAACTGGACACGCATAGTTCAACTTTCGTTGAACAGAGTATAACAAACTACACCGCTTTGCAATGAAATTGTCCGACCTTATCCATATTTAGTGGGGGGAACATGACCATTTGGATTGATACAGTGTCCGGGTGCCTGTATAAGCTCATCAGTTGATATCTGTGCGAGACATTCCATGCAGTAGGGAGGAAGCAACTGCCTCGTGAACGTACAGTACTGTAATCTGCACAACGGTCTCAATGCCGTGACGACAACGAAAACCGTTCAGCAATTAACGGACTTTGAACGAGGTCGGATTATTCTCCTCTCCGAAGCTGGATGGTCAACCAGACGGATTGCTGTCCAGCGTCGCGGGACGTACAGACGGTAGACAGATGTTGGAGGCCTATCTCGTCATTACGATTTGTTTGTTACATTACTTAATATATCTTCCCATTGAAAATTGCTAGGCGGGAAAATTGAGGTACTATTTGTACACGAACCAATGAACAGATTTAGATAATATTTATGATTGATTAGTACCACGAACCATTTGCATCTACGGACGAAAACAGATTTTGAAAATCTTTCATAGCCTCGGAGGAGTTAGAGTTACGGACGGACGGATGGACAGACAGACAGACACAAACAGACAGACACGTTTCCCCACACAGAAAGACACGTTTCCTTTCGGTGCTTAATAAATCAAAGAAATCTATAAGTGGTTATTAATTACTGTTTTCGTCAATTGATAAATATGATTCCGCGAATGAACTGTTATGAAGATTGGCATAATGGATATAATGTGCTCTAATGGTACGCTTATGACACCCTCAAAAAATTTCAATGATAAGGTATGGCATGACGTATAATCACTTGATATATAAAACCACTTGGAATGACGTATCATGAACGAATATAACGTAAAATTAAAGATAGTCGAAATTAGTTCAAAGATATGTGGCTTACAAGGAAACCCCACATAGCCTTTTTTTTGCGCGCAAGCACACCGTGGAAGCTATAGCGTTGCGCGGCAGTGGAGCGCTCCGGAAGTGCGCAGAGTTCAACAAACATGGCGGTCAAAGGGAAAAGCAAAATCGTTAGCAGCGGTCGCCAACGAATTGCAGTTACAGTACTATATATTAAAAGAAGAAACTGGGTGAGTGAGTGAGTGATTGATCAACGCACAGCCCAAACCATAAGGCCTAGATACATGAAATTTTGTACACAGGTTCTTTACAAAATGTAAGTGAGCACTAAGAAGGGGTTTTTCGAAATTCAACCCTTTAGGGGGGGAAAGGGAGGTTGAAAGTTTGTTAACACATTAATTGGTGTTGCACTATATACTTAACAGATTAACTGGCGTGGAACTACAAACGTAACACATTTACTGATGTGGCACTACATAATTAACCATATTAACCTCTTTTAGGGAGGGGGATAACGAATTACACTGGCTAACAAAATTTAAGATTCTTCTTTTAACCAAATGCAACTGGGTGATTTTTGATTGTATTTATTCTGCTAATTACGAATATAATTTTGAAATTTCTCTAGCACGCGCAGATTTCTTTTTTTTTCAATGAAAATTTTTTAAAATTATTCAGCATTTGAGGCGTGATAATTTCCCTTGCGGCCCCAGAATATAGATAGTTTAACATTGCAGACGCTTCGCTTCACACCCATTACTTTAACAAAGAAGTCTCAAAGTGACAGAAAAAATCTAAAAGCAGATTCGGATTCTACATACAAATTACTACTAAGAACACTATGTGTTGTCTTAGTTACAAAATGTGTGTTGATTAGTGTTATTAACACCGAGTATAAATATGATTATGCAATGACAGGACATAGATAAGGCAGTGTTTATCGAGGAGGCTAAGGAATCACACGGGTCTCCCTTGAGCTCCCTAAAAACGTCCAGACGACTGGCGAAAATTTGTGTGTTTGGCAAAAAAAGAGAAAGAAAGAGTATTGATCAGTGAAATTTGCAACAGAAAGATAAAAAGCTATCCAGGCATTGGAGACATATGAATAACGGAAGCTCCGCTAGAGCAGGAGGGTATAAGAGCTTCTAAACATTCCCCTATATTTTTTCGATTTCTTATTTTCATCTTCTTAGAATTCTTTTATAGGATCCAAGTTTACACTACAAACAATTTCTAAGGAAAATATGCCTTAATCTTTGTTATCTAAGATGCCTTTGAAGTAACTGAATCCCTTCTTTGATTGAATAATTTCATAAAAAAGTTTTTTAATTTTCTACTTATCATTGTTTTTATAGGAAACAAACGCTTCTCTTTCATTATTAGAATGGCTGAAAATACAAATAGACCAAAATTTAGATTTTAAGCTATTATTACACAAAAATGAGGAATCGTGATTTACACAAAGAGATGCATGTTATTGTGTCTCGAAAATGTAATTTTTCTCGTCCTAAAATTTGGTATTGATTCACAATTGGTGTTAATCTATAATTTATTGAAAGAGGACTTGGTCTCTTTGTATTATCAGCCATTCATTTATTTTCTTCCTTTTTATACTCTATTTCATTTGTTAAAATTAGAGGGACCAGTTTTAGAGCACATTTTTGAAATGGTAAAAGAGTTATCTTTTGGAATTATCTTAAAATTGATTTATATTATGGTATTTTAAAACTCAAATCTATAAAGTAACTTAAAGTAAGAGTCACACCAGATATGCTATAAAAGGCTAATATATGAAACTAAAAGAAGATAAACACAAAAATACTTTTAACTTATGGTCAATTTTAATAATAAATGTAGTGCTTTTATGTGTCATGTTTTTTAAAAAAATGAGCAGCCTATTTTAAGTAAAATTTTAAATTCACAGTTTATTCAAGAATATTAATAATATGAACTAAAACTGTGATATAAAATGAGCCAAACAATTTAAAAAATTTTCTGAATTTTGACAATTATATTTTTCTGCATAATTGGGTATAAATCTAAATTTGGTTTGCTAAAAATATATTTATTTTTACATATCTACATGATTCTAGTTCATTTTTTGACAATACCATATAAGAAAATCTACTGAAAAAATAATCTTTTTAGGACTAAAAGTTTTCAAGTAATCATTACAAATACATTGGAAAATTATTGAAAACTGAAACCGTGGAAAATCAGTTTCATATATAGGTTAGGTTAGGTTAAGTTAAGTAACAAATAACTATTTATATTTAAAAAATAAATGAATTATGAAATGCAGTCAGGGAATATACAGATTGTGAAATGCGCAACTTTTTGCTCATTTCATGAATTGTACTATGCCCTTGCACAGCAGAATTTTATACAATTCACAACGATTTCTGCTCATTTTATATATTGTGCAGCTACAGATAACACAGGTCTGTAAATTTTTAGTGAACAAATATTTTTCGCAAAGCAACAACTGGCTTTTACATTTCTTGGTATGCTAATTTCAAATACGTCATTCGTTTTTTTCCATCACGTAACAGTTTTTTGAAAATTGCGTTTGAAAATTCAAAAAAATAATGGTTTATGAACAATATAAATAAATTTCTAGGAAGTAAAATAAAGTAATATGTTAGAAGTTTTGTGTGAAAAATTACTTTAATACTCACATATATATTTAGAATCCACATTACTGAGACGTTTACTGTCATTAGTACAAAAGCATATGATTCTGGATATTCAGCAATGGCCGCATAAAGTCAAGTTTCTAAGGCTTTGTAGTATCTTTTTCTTTTGTGTTGAATATTCTGTGTGGAAGCAGATCTTCAGCGTGTAACTTGCGGCTGTTCTCTATGTAGCGACCAGCAGTAATCTGCTATCGTGTGTTTGTTCAGTCGACCTTGGTATCTGCATTCCATCTGCCTAATGTCTTGGTGAAATCTTTCACCGTGTTCCTCACTGACTGCATCATTATTTTCAGGAAAATAGTCCAGATGACACATCAGGAAATGAACTTTTAAGCTGACAGCACATCCTAATTTTTTGAAATTTTCAAGCATAGTTTGTACAATTTGTTTGAAGTTTCGATCCTTATAATTTCCAAGAAATTTATTGACAACTTCTTTAAAGGAGCTCCAAACTTACATTCAACCTTTGTCATACATGCTTCAAATTTTTCGTCCTTCATAAGTTTTCGAATATCTGGATCCACAAAGACACCTTCCTTCACTATGGCTGCAGATAATCCAGGAAATGCATGAAGCAAGTGCTTGAAACACCAACCTCCTTTGTCTAGAGCTTTTATGAATTGTTTTATCAAACCAATTTTTATATGAAGTGGAGGCAGAGGAATCTTTGAAATTTTTAGTAAGGCCCAAGTCTTAGTTCTGTGGAATTTTTAGTAAGGCCCAAGTCTCTCACTAAATCATTTAATTCACTTTGTGAGAAGAGTTAAGGATCGTTACTTCCTGCTGCATTAAAATCATCAGCAGAGCCATACACTTCTTCTTCATCTTTAGGTTATTCTGGGGGTTTAATAAGTCTTAACAGGAAGTGAGAGAATGAATGGCCTTCACCTCATTGTCTACACTTTTTTACTGATTGCTTTCCTTTTTTATGTTTATCGAACATTTTTTGATTTTATTGATTGTTTATTATAAAATAAGAAAAAAGTAAGTTATATATTTATAATGAATTTTAGCGGGTGAACAAACATAAATTACATTTTACTTATATATTCATAAAAACAAAGACTGAAACCCGAAAATTTCATATTGTGAAAAAACTGTACGTGATGGAGTTTTTTGGTAATTTTTCCTGAAATCAGCATCCAAAATTACGTCAGAAATAATGCTTAGTTTTCAGGAAAGTTTTTCATCGCAGACCTGCGTAACCTAAGAAGCTTGGTTGCTACTGTTACATGAAAGTTCATTGGTGAATATAACGGAGCTCGAATAAACATGGCGTCTTGCTTATCGATACGCAGGCGATAGTGGCTTAAGACCATTAAAAGCACCGATGGCGCGAGGGAGGGGGGGCAGCAGCGGGGGCACGTGCCCTACTGTTGGATCAGTTGTGCCCCCCGTTGGGACTTCGTTGTCGTTATCGTCGAGACATTTCTCTCTCTCTCTCTCTCTCTCTCTCTCTCTCTCTCTCTCTCTCTCCCAATTCTTTGGGAAAGCTCAAATAAAACTGTTATTTATAATTGTCCGCATTCTTGTTTGGCCCTAACAAAATAACTACGCCTGATCAGTAATCGCAAATATCAGCTTAATCACGCTGCGTGACACGTACAGGACTCTTCACACAGTGCACGTTAAATTCTGCAATGAAGCACGTGACATGCTCCGTGACTGTCTGACTGTAGCCAGAAACAACACACTGCTGCCGCCAATGACGACCATGCATGGCCTCTGAGTTTTAAAAACGCACTGTTTAGCAGTGTTAGGCTAGTGTCATCTCACATCACAGTAAAACAAAAAGTCATAAAGTAAAGTGTTACTTATGTAGTGACATTTTTGACCACTGTAAAGATCCACAGTTTGGATGTGAGAATTTAATGAACTTTGCATTTATTTGAAGAGTTTTCTAAATTTGGACATAAAGCTTTTCTAGAAAAGTTTAAATGTTTCTCTCTTTGAGAGAAGGTTTTGATTTTTTATGACCCAGTGGTTTATGGCCTCATGTCCGTTCTTGAGCCCGTCCCTGTCAGGGACAAACCAGAGAAAAGGGCTCAGCTTATGAGAAAGAGCAGAGCGCGAGATGGTTGGGAGTTCGAAAATAGACTGCTCCGGGGGGGGGGCGGCGGTGACAAGTTAGGAACTTTCGAGAGCTCATTAATGGCTCTCCTTCATGTAACTCCCCCACGCTGGACAGCCGTTGCAGGTGGTTGATAAACCCACTGGTGCCTGAGACAACGGGCCCAGATTTTGGGTGGGTGGTCACTATCGTGACCCGGCCTCTGACCTCTCAGTGTCCTATCTATGATGTCGACTTTTGTCTGCTATTGGTCAGAGAGAGTTCGATTCCATTTTAGCCGAAAAACTTATGTTTTTTGATGAGGGAGTCGGTTGCCAGCAAAGACGATCAATTAACAAGACCTGAAATATGAGCAATTTTTGTGTTATATGCATCTCTCTCTGCACAGGTTTGTGTTACATCCGACAAGTCCAGGGAGCAACAGAACCCAATGACGTCATCAAGAGAGTTAGTTTCGTTTTATTCCATCTTGAGCGCTCATTAGGTCAGAGACAATCTGTTAACCAATTGAAAGTGGCCGTTGAGTCACATGTTCGAGTACTTACATGTAGAGACGATCTTCACCATATTTAAATTTACCAGCGACCGCTAAAGAATTTCCCTGGCTGTCTCTGCATTTTACTTTCATTTTTACTGAATGCAACTATAGGAGGCATTGCAACTTCATTTATACTTGATTCACTCTCACAGTTCATTCATTTAATTTTCTCACAAACGTTTTTAAGCAAGTTCTCAACACTTGTAGAAAATAATTACTTGCGTTATAAAACACGCTTGTTAAATTTTGTATTGAAATTTTCCTAAACTGATGGCATTCTGTTGCAATGTGTGAATTATCAGATTTCGGAAATTTAAATTATGTAATGAAAAAGTAAATTAAATACTTCATTTAATAATATAATAAAATATATAAATAAAAATAAATAAATAATCTGTACAGCAGGGGAAGCGGAGACGATATATTAACGTCCCTGGGGGGGTGGGGATCGCGTTTACTTGGAATGACGTCATTTAATTCTCGTCTGTGTGACGACATTCATGAAGTATCCCTAGAGTTGCATCCGACAACTCCAGATGGCGCCACCACAAAAAATATAACTAGTTTGCTATGGGAAAACAATGAAATGTCATATCTCGTTAATTGATCGTCTCTGGTCGCCAGATTTTGTTGAGATCAGATCGTCCTTCTCTGCCCCCTCTCTCTCCATCCACGATGGCAGCACACGAGCCTTCGACAGGATGACGGGCCCCACGATGTTTCCCCTGCCGAGCAGAGCAACCAGGTGTCATTCCTCCTTCCGAGATGTTACGATCAGCCGATCGAGGAATCCAGCCGAACCAAAAACGGACAATGGCATTGCCACGCCTAGCCCATCAGCTGCAAGACCGAGCTGTCCCATCACAGGTGTGTAGTTGAGAAATTTCCTTTCCCTTGGCCATAAAAGCGTTTTCCATTGGATAAACTTTAGCATTGTCTTTGCTGATTTAAAACTCGAACTCCCAGTCCCCAGTGCGGAATGATGTTCTTTGATTTTGAGATCACTTCATTTATAGTACACTTAATCCTTGAATAAATTCTTGTTATTGTTTATAATAAATTGTTTGAGTCATTCTTTCTGACCTCGCCTTCCTTAGGCCGAACTTGTTGGCAGATGAAACCCTATATGAGGTTCTTATTAAGGACTAAACCCCTATTTGGCTATTCTTCTAAATTTCTGCTATCAGCGGTGGCGCAGTACGACTGTATCTTATCTTTATCTGCATCGAATTGAATCGCAATCTTTACATAAAATGGCGCATAATCAACAGAATTAGTTTGGCACCGGATGCTCACCTTACAAAATATGGCAGCAGGTGACAGGATCTTTTTATTGCGAACCTTATGAAGTTGGAATTCTAATTCATATTAAATTCTTGAAGACACTATCCTACTCTGCGCAAAAGAAGACAATATGTGGACTTCCAAGTATTTGAAACAGTACCTGTTATGGCACCGTCGTTTCGGGCATGCCAGACCTGAGATCACATTACAAGTAGCCTCGTCAACAGGCGCTTACCCATGCCACCTAGGTTGCTTAATTTTCTTTTCCCCTCATGTTAACGAGGAAAGAAGAGGACTCAGATAATTTGCCTAGCAAAAGAGATATTAAAAAGTATTAAGAATAAAAGCATTAAGAATAGAGCAAGACCCTTTGCATGAAAATTTGTACGCTCACTGACCATTAAAGATGAACGGCGAGCAGGTGATGACGCAGCCCCAGATGAATGCTCAAGCGCGAGCGGCCCCATGCATGGGTTCCCCACACCAGTCATTCGCATTGACAGGGGAAGTAGCGCAATACGATTGGACTAGAGATCCTGCTGAATTTTTTCAGAGGATTGTTGAGGTGGGTACCATTATAAATTGGACCCTCAAGGCAAAATTCCATATAGCCAAAATTAAATTGAAGGGTAGCACGCAATTCTTTTGTAGCGAGGATGAAACAATGGCAGGAATAATGGATTATGACGATTTCAAAAACTAATGATAGAACGATTTGGCAAAGAACCGAAGGGAATGAACGAAAGATTTTTTATGGAATGCAGACAAGAAAAAAGGGAAGGTGTGTGAGAATTTGCCACATGATTACAGACGCTAGGTAGAATAACCATGATTGAGGTAAAAGGGGAAGGTCAGGGTGCGGAAGTAAAGCGAGCCTTCGCGAAACAAATTTGAGAGGAAAAACTTAAATATAAATTTGTAGAAGGCCTACAGCTGAGCATACAGCGAGTAGTATTATTCAGAAAACCTGAGAATTTCCAGCAGACGATGAAGCAGACTGAAGAGGAGGAACAGATTGAAAAAAGATTAACGAGGGAAAGGTATGCAGTGATTGTAATTGGCGAGGAGAGAGCGGCGTGGCCTGAAAGTAAATTCGATTTCGAATTAAAGTGATGGATCGAGAAGAGAGTACAGATGCTGGTGGAGCAGAGATTAGTGGAATACTATGTGAGAGCGAGCAGCTCCCATGGCGATTTACGTACGAAGGTACAGAGAGAACTCATTTGCTTTGGATGCTCCAGGCGGGGGTACACAATCAAAACATGCCAAACGAGGAATATTATTTGCCATTTTAGCGGAAAGAGAGGGCACGAGTGGCGTTTTTGCCGAGCAAGGCAGCAGAGCCAGCAGAGGTTGGCTGAAGCGAGTGCATACAATGTTGTCAGCAGTAAGCCCTATAGACAAAGGTCAAAAAGGTGCGACCGACCCATTTGGAAGGGAAACAAATGGATGCAATGCCACTATTGTTTGAAGTATGGTCATTTAGAAAGAAATTGTAGGCTTAGAAAGCACGAACAGCGGAAAGCCAAAGATCCTCCCCACGAAGAAGGGAGAAACCCAGAAAAGAACGAGGAACTGTTGGAGCAATCGAGGATGTCACACAGGAGAGTGATGAGAATGAGCGACCTCTGCCCGCGAGGGATGAGGAGCAGGTGAGGCATGTACTTCAGGATTTGCAAGTAGTGATCGAGACTCAGAGTACAGAAATCCGCGGTGACGTAGTAGAGCAAGTGGAAAAGAAAATGGAGAAATTTAGACAGGAGGAGAAAGCAAAATTGTCGGACGCAGTGTTAAAGTCCGTTCGGAAAAATGAGGAGTTATCGAAACGAATAGCAGAACTGGAGAGCAGTTTGGCAAAGACCCCAAAAAGTTTAAATAAACTGAACAAGGAAGGACCGACAGGAACTAAACCTGATTTTAGACGTAGATTTCCCCCTTTGCTGGCCGATTTATATGATTTTACCACCTGAGGAGAGGTAGAATATTAATATAGAATGCGAGTGTAAGACGAAACAAAGACGTGAAAAGAGCGTGAAAAGGTTATAGCGGAGATGTTATTGTAGAGAGGGAACTGCCCCCTGCCCCTCTCCCGCACCGAATACCCTTCAGCATTGAGGAGCGCTGGGCAATACAATGTGTGCTGTGCAGGGTGTAGCCAAGAGAATTAATTATTATTGAAAATGCGTTATTTCTTTCCTCTGCTAAAATGGAAATTGATAAGGACTTTGCACTCATTTGTATGCCCTACTAGAATTAAAATCGAATAGGACGACTTTGGAAAAATAATCTAAGAGTTTAAATCACTAATTTAACCATAGAATTATAGGTGGAGAATATACGAAATTTGATAATAGGTGCGCAATGTATTATATGGTACTGCTTTTATTTTATTACATTGGTTGTGTGAAGAATTTTTTTGGAATCCAAGAATGGACTGGATTCGACCAAATAAGGTTTGATAGTAGCTTCTATTGCATTTAGAGAGGACTGGGAATGGTGAAGAGTGTTTTATTAGCATAGTGGGACTGATAAAATGCTAAATAAAAACAAACTGATGTGCGACAGAAGACATAATTCCCCCAGGTTTCCTTTGAAAGAAAAATGATTTTGATGAAATAATTTTCATTACAACCTTTATTCTAAGCGGTGATAGACAGTGGATGTAATAGAGTATTAATCCCGTATTATAAGAAAGGTCTTGGAGATGACAATTATGACTTTTGTGAACCTAATTTGATTACTGTCTTTGGCACACTTTGTGCTGACAGGCTAAATCCTAATTTGCGTGAGCCAATTATTAGTTTAGTTGAATATCTTTGCTTATTCATTACCGACCCTGTATTCAACAAGTCGTGAGAAATAGAATGCCTGGGACGACCTTTCGATATAAGAATGTGAGTTGGAATTGTTTGGGATAGAAAATAATTGAAATGAGAACTTTTCCGAAGCGTCCGACATCGTACCTAAACTGATGGAGCGCGTTGCCTTAAATTAACAGAGTCGAAACACAAGACCTTACACACCCTTTTATGAATTTGATGTTGATTGATAATTTTCGTTTGATTTGGTTATGGAAACGCTTGGCCACAAGCGCAAAAAAGGGAAAAGAACTTCGCACTCTTTTTCAGCCCGGACGCCGGATGAATGACACACCGGACCAGCAGTGAGCAAAACATCACCGAGGACCAGATGAGAGCCAAGAATCACCCCCAACCCACAACAGGCAAGAGCTTGTGTAGCTCCTGCCCAAACTTGGAGACAGTTGAGCTGAGCGGCACATCGGAGTTGGTGATAAGCAAAGAAAAGGAGAGCTAAAGACTGACACAGGGTTTAATTTAGTGAGTAAAAGACAATTGGACCAGGTGAACTTTCTTTAAACTAACTTTTAACGAGAACTGAACTGACAAATTTTGTTTATTTTTTCGAAATACTTTATTTATGCCAAACGTAAATTTTTATGGTTAAGTATTTTAAATGAATCCCAATGCCAAACCGTTAAGATATTTAAATTTTTATGGTATAAGCAATGGGTGAGCGGAAAAAAATAAAGTTTCAACCTGTATTCCTGCCGACTAGTATGCATATAAAATAGAAGAAACGAGAGCTTATAAAGATAAAAATTGGATCTTAGCAACGGAATTGAAGCCATAGAAGAGAAAAAAAATTAACTTTTTTCTAATAGTTTGTTGCCTCTTAAAATTTCAAAAGTGTAACAATGGAACAGTGAACTTTAATGAGTAAATCATTAGTTGATCTGTGAGGGTTTTCATGGTACGCCGACCTCAGCTGTTTGAAATAATGATGAAAATGTTTAATGAGTGTTTTGAGAAAGTTTTCTTGAAGTTGAGGGTTTGGTCTCGGCAACTGAGTCTAAGTGAGTGTGGAAACTGAACTGTGAACTGTGATGAAAATCAAACTTTTAATGAAAGAACTTTGAAAAAACTTTGATGAATATTTTGAAAAAACTTTTAGTGAAAGTCGAACTGAACCCTTTTGCAGCACTTGAGAGTGGTGCACGTTTAGAATAAACCCATTTCAATCTTTTTGTGAGTTTCCACCGTGAAATGAAACACTTTTATGAACCTGAAGCAGACGAAGCAGATGCAAGAAGAAGGTGCGAAAACCATATTCGGAAAAAACGAGGGTGATTATAAGGTCCACAGATTGGATGTGAGAATTTAATGAACTTTGAATTTATTTCAGGAGTTTTCTAAAATTGGATAAAAAGCGTTTCTTGAAAAGTTTAAAATTTTCCTCTTTGAGAGAAGGGTTTGATTTTTTTATGACCTAGTGGTTTATGGCTCATTTCCATTCTTGAGCCCGTCCCTGTCAGGGACAAAGCAGAGAAAAGGGCTCAGCTTACGAGAAAGAGCAGAGCGCAGAGATGTGTGGGAGTCCGAAAATAGAATGCTCCATCCCCCTTTGACAAGTTAGGAACTTTTGAGAGCTCATTAATGGCTATCCTTCACGTTACTCCCCCACGCTGGACAGCCGTTGCAGGTGGTTGATAGACCCATTGGTGCCTGAGACAAAGGGCCCAGGTTTTGGGTGGCTGGTCACTATCGTGACCCGGCCTCTGATCTCTCTGTGTCCTATCTATGACGTCGACTTTTTTCCGCTGATTGGTCAGAGAGAGTTTGATTCCATTTGAGCCAAAAAACTTTTTCGATGAGGGAATCGGTTACCAGATTTTGTTGAGATCAGATCGTCCTCCTCTGCCCCCTCTCTCTCCATCCACAATGTAAGTGCACAGGCCTGTGATAGGATGATGGACCCCACAATGTTTCCTTCTGCCGAGCAAAGCAACCAGGTGTCATCCCTCCTTCTGAGATGTTCTGATCAGCCGATCGAGGAATCCAGCCGAGCCAACAACAGATGATCCACGCCTAGCCCATCAATTGCAAGACCGAGCCATCCCATCAGTGTTGAAAAATTTCTATTCCCTTGGCCATAAAAGCATTTTCCATTGTGTACACTTTAGCAATGTCTTAGCTGGTTTAAAATTCGAACTCCCAGTCGCCAGTGCGGAATGGTATTATTAGATTTTATGTTATTAGATTTTGATATCACTTCATTTATAGAACATTTAATCCTTGAATAAATTCTCGTTATTGTTTATAATAAATTGTTTCAGTCCCTCTTTCTGACCTCTCCTTCCTTAGGCCGAACTTGTTGGCGGATGAAACCCTATGTAAGGTTCTTATTAACGACTAAACCCCTATTTGGCTATTCTTCTAAATTTCCGCTAGCAGCGGTGATACAGTACGACTGTATCTTACCTTTATCTGCATCGTATTGAATCATAAACCTTACATAAAATGGCGCATAATCAACAGAATTTGTTTGGTGCCGGATGTGGACCTTTCACTACGTAATTAAACACACTAAAGTGAAACATGCTGAACTTTATTGAGAAGGAAGGGAAGCTCCAACAATCGAAATTGGCGTGAAGATACGCAGAAGCCCATGGGCTTCCTGTCCATTAGGCCATCAGAGAAGCGACCGAAGTTGTCGTGCGAATCAGGTTTTGATACAAATAAGTGCTGTAATAATATTTTTTTCTGCATTTAGTACAGAGTAAATTCATTTTTGATCTCGCTGATAATTCTCTTTTATATCAAATAAAATTCTGTAGCACTTTCTTAGCTACTGTCATCTTATCATCCAGTATCTTCAAAAGTGGGTGATGAAGCTGCTCAAACTGGAAGTGTTTCTCACATCCAACCTGGAACTTTAGTGCTAAAAAATATTGAAGTAGGAGAGACTTCAAATTTAGAAATCAACTTATGCAAAGATACCGTTTCACGATCACAAAATACAAGAGACCAACAATGCACCAAATGTTGTTCAACTTGTAGATGGGGCAGGCATTATCCATATTGACGTGTGGCACAAGATGAATCTGACGTTGCTAGCGTTTCTGTTGTCAGTGACAGCGATACAGTTTCAGAAGTAGAAAATGACATGTCCACAGATGACGATATAGGTCTAGCTCGACTTATTCCGGAAATAGTTCCACCGCTATTAAAAAAAACCCTTCATGGAATGGTGGTTTGTCAGATATCTCGAGAACTCCTGCAGATGGGCCAGTACAGCCATATTTGAGCCCATTTCCAAAAC
Source organism: Rhysida immarginata (assembly GCA_023313115.1). Classification (NCBI taxonomy): domain Eukaryota; kingdom Metazoa; phylum Arthropoda; class Chilopoda; order Scolopendromorpha; family Scolopendridae; genus Rhysida; species Rhysida immarginata. Next base: position 286,130 of record JAHWFO010109957.1, read on the forward strand.
ACTGAATTGGAAGGAAGTTTCGTTCTTTTAATCCATCCATTTATAGAACTTACAAGTGGATTGTATATTCTGTCATAGAAGATTTTATTTTCTGTTTTTAATGCAGACGTTTTCCAGAAGATAGAACCAAAGAAGTTTCATAAGTTAATGGAGGATTCAGGCTATGGAAAAAGTGCTATGGCAACAATGTAAAGGAAAACAGGTTGCTGATGCATTGTCGAAGTAAATCGCATAATTATGCTGTCTCTGTCAGTGAAACCTCAGAATCATATCTCGGAAACAGTAAATGTGCTGAGTCATATTAGCGATGAATACCGGCGGCAAATAGAAGAAAACCACTATTAGTTAAAACAGTAAAGTTCTCCTTTTAACAGCAAGAAGAAAGACTGCGCAGAGAGACTCCGGCAACTACAGGAAACCATCTAAAAACTGCAGTGGCAATGAAGATGTTCACTTTGGAATTGATAGTGGCAATCTTTTAAGCATTTTGGAAATTGTAGGCAAACATGATTAGAGAATTACGAGCAGTTTAAAAAAGGGGCCAGAGAACGCAAAATACTTGCATCACAGAATCCAAAATGCCTTGCTTTAAATAATGTCAGATTTAGTGCTCGATGAAATAGGCAGTGAAATAAAAGCATCTGGCTACTAATCAGTTCTTGCCGACGAAACCAAATATCTTAGCAAGAAAGAGCAACCGTGGGGGGCGGTTCTTAACTTGTTTGAAGGTAGTATTCATGAAGATGCTCTCAGAATAGCGGTACAGGAATCACATGATGCAAACGGTTTAGCGGCAGAAATTTTGAAGCAACTGAATAGTATGAGGCTGGATGTTCAAAACATAGTTGAACAAGGATACGATGGTGCATCTGTTGTTTCAGGGAAAAGAAAAGGTGTAAATGCCATCATAATGAAAGAATACAGTCCCCTTGCTGTCTACGTGCACTGTTTTAACCATTGTTTAAATTTTGCCCTTCTTGATGTTGCAATATCAGTGCACTGGATTGATGATACAATATCCTTTCTTCAACAGATGTATGCGTTTGTAAGATGTAGCTCAATACATCCTAAATGGATCAAAATGCAAAAGGATGAGAATTTCAAACCTTTATAACTAAAGATGATTTGCCAGACAAGGTGGGTCTAACAGTCTGCAATCACAGGAACTCTATGTAAGCGCCTCACAATCATACACAAAATGCTGAGTGATACGGCATCAACTTCAGGGCATTCTGACAGACGAGTGGAAGCGAAAGGACTCATACTACAGATTGACGGTGATTTAATAAAGATCTTATTGGTATAAACGAAATTTTCAGATTCGTGAAAAATGCATCTGCTATACATTTATGCAGAACCCTAGAAAAGACTTATCTAATGCAGTGACAATCATACACACACTGAAAAGCAACCTGGAAACAGCTAGAAGTGACGAGGGCTTTCAGAACTTCTGGGATGAAGCAGAAAAGATTCAGTGTACGATAAATGGTGTTTCTGGAAGGAACTCTTTTCGTCATCGATGCCGTCAGAGATCTGCGTCTATAAAGCTTCAGGATTATGTTATTGACGCTGCAGTAGATTATGATAATGATACTATGATATTACAGTTATAAAAAAGGTGAGAAATTTCTCCACTTGCTTTGAATAGTTCATGCATTAATACTGACCAAACCGTACTTTTTTATTTCTTGTTCTTTCAAAAAAAGGTTTGAGGTCATCGACAATTTACTTCAAGATTCGGAAGACGATTTGATTCAACAAATGTCAACATTAGGCGAGGAATTTCAGCACTCTCTCCAGAATTTTCAATATTCCTGAAGCAAGACGATATCGTGGAATATGGGCGGATTTACAACAGCAACTTGGACGACCTGTTGATTGAAATCCAAAACTACAAACGTTGTAACAATGACGACAGGAAACCACTGATCCACATAAGTTGTTTATTCAGACGTATGCGCATTTCGGCAGCCACGCTGCCTTCTTCAGCGTATACAGAGGAATCGGGGTACGTCACAGCTGGATGACAGTCAACTGGACGATAGTCAACTAGGCGATGTCAACTAGATGAAAACCAAGTGGGCGACGGTAAAACTGGACGAGAACCAAGTGGACGACGATAATTTTATAATTTTAAAAAAAAAGCCGACTAAAAATACCAACTTTATTTTGCCGTCCATTTTAATTTTAATTCTTAGTATTTCTAATTTTAACATTGATGTATTTAAATGCAAACAAATATATTTATTTATCGTTCATAATAATTTTTAAGTAATTTTTAAGTAATTTTTTAAACTTTATAAATTTTTCAATGAAAAAATTACTAATGATAAATGACTAATAAGTCGTGTCTGGTTTAATATAATTGAACAATGTTATCATAATTAGCTTTCTAAGCTAATTGGTTAAAAAATGGTTCTAAATACGAATTGTATCACGTTGCATTTGCCGTTGATAAAAATGCGAAGAGTCTGTGGTTAGATCCTCATTTTGCGTACTTTGCATACTTTCTTTTTCGAAAGCATTTTTATTGCATTATTTTACTGATCTGATAGTATATTTATTAGAGTTGACTTTTGTCTCTCATCGCTGAAGATGGCTACTGGGTAGCCGAAATACGTATCTGATATTTCAAATCTCCTTGCAGATTAGAGGCTCCCTCCGATTTTGGTACTTAATTCTGTATATTTATTTTAGATGAATCCTATTTTAAGTCAGAAACGAGGACAAATATCCTTGAAATAAAATATTTATATAAAAAAAACATAATAAAATGTCATGTTGCATTAGTTCATAGATATTAATATGTAATAATAATAAAATAATAAATAAATTATAATGGAATTATTTTTGTGAAATTTGAAGTTTTAAAATATTTCTGTCGTCCAAATGTCCATAAAAACAAAGTCTGAATATGGCAAAGTTTTTTTGTTTTTTTTTTAAGTTATAAAATTTTCGTCGTCCACTTGGTTTTTGTCCAGTTTTACCGTCGTCCACTTGGTTTTTGTCCAGTTTTACCGTCGCCCACTTGGTTTTCGTCCAGTAGACTATCGCCCACTTGACCAGCGCCTAGTTGCGCTCGTCCAGTTGACGTGTTCCCAAGGAATAGATATGAACAGCTCAGCCCGTTCTGATCAATTCCTCTGCATACGCTGAAGAAGGCAGCGTGGCTGCTGAAATGAGCATACGTCTGAATATATAACTTATGTGGAACAATGGTTTCCTGTCGTCATTTTGGCATTTCGTCCACAGCTTTTGGCTCCAACTACATCTCGAATACAAACATTGCCTTGAGCGCAGTTCTGAACAGCCTTCAACACTGCTTTCCTTTCAGCAAAAGATAGGCAAAGTAAAAGACGCGTTTTTTTGAACTTGATAGATTAAGAATTTCCTGTCTTCTACCAGTTTCAACGGCTTCTTCGAGCAAAGTTTCAGCACACCACTCTTAAGTAAAGAACTACCTACGAGAATGTTAAACAAGAGGCTTCAGTCCCTTATAATTTTAGGAATTCAAAGTCACAGAGCTGAAAGCCTGAATTTAGATCATGTTATTAATGTATTCAAGCAAAAATTTCCTAAAAGCCGTATTATATTATGATGTGTATAAGGAGATGGGCCTACAAAATGTAACTGCAGAAAATTGCTGTATTTCAGTTTCCAGAATATCTTCAATTTCACTTCATAATCTTTTATAATAAAATTCATTTTGTCCAATTTTCAATGTGTGTTTTCTTAATGTTATTGTGTTCACACCTTCAATCCTTTACACTTATCCGAAATAATCTATTAAAATAAGATAAAATATTGTAATGCGTTGTAATGCAGATTTTAAGTGAAGTTTATCTGCTCGAATAGTAAATGTCGACGAAAGCTGGTGCTATAATTCGGATTTTTTGTGAACCCCATCGGGACATAGTGCGCACTTGTTGGGACAAACCCTAGCGCCACCGGTGATTAAAAGCCGAGAGCCATTAAAAATTGTCAAACAATAAGAAGAGCAACAGTTTTACATTCGTCTGTGATAATTTACTTAATATTCCTAACACAAACACACAAAGGCATGACCGTGTACCATCGGAGCCTACGATTCGATGAGCCGCCCTCCCCCCTTCATGATAGATCTGACAGATTGGATAAAATAAGAATTAAAAAGATTCCTTTATATCGGAAATAAAAAAGAATTAACCCTTTTTAATATTAAATATCTTAAGAACAAAAAAGTGACAAAAATGAATAATTATTTTTCCTAAAATGATCAAATATTACAAAATTTATAGACGCATTTCGTTTCAACCTGGCTAATAAAGTCTTCAGATCGAACATCACAGAATATAAACTAAAACCTCCCATGATTGTATCTACTAGATTAAGCAATTTTTCCGCAAAATACTGTTAACTTTTGGAACCGATTTCCTGAGCAGCAAAGATTTAGCATAATAGAGTGTAAACGTACGGACTGTAACAATAAGAAATACATGATAGACTTTTAATTTCTCAGTACTTATTGCACCGCCAAATGAAGTGCCAAATAAACTTGCACTCATTTTAATACAACTTCATTTATTTTTACTGGTTAGCATAGACTTCCATAAAATGTTTAAAAGGTATCAATTATTATTCATATTCAAAATCGCTAACATTGAGCTAAATATTGTGTAATAACATTAAATGTATCCTCTTATTTCAATATATAAAGTAACAATTTAATATTGATAAACCCAACATATAAAAAATTAAAAATATTTTAAAAAAGAATGACTTAAAAATTAAATTGATAATTAAAAAATACAAAGAATGAATTTAAAAATATATTAAGAGAACTTCCTCCCCTCCCTAAACATAAGGAATATGAGTAGATCTACATGATAAAAAAAATAATCTACAAAGAATAAAAAAACCAATGTGATATAGATGATTATAAATGTAAAACTAATCTTCCATTATTATAACAAAACTCAAAAATATATTTGAACATTTACTGTAAAGGATAAAGCTTCTTACAAATTCAAGTCTTTGTATTTGTCCATAACACAAGGCTTGCAGAAAATCATTGGCGAGCCCAGAGCAAATGAAAGAAAGAGACTGGCAGTGCCCTATTCATTTCGCTGAGCGCTACTGGTGCCAGCGGAAGTGCAGCATTCGCCATATTACGATTGGCAAAAACCTAAGGCAGCATATATTCTCAATGTAATTTCAGCTGTTTTTATAGATGATTTCTGGAAGAATTAGTAAGCATAACCTGTTTTCTGCTTTTTTTAAAAATTTTTTTATTGCATTAACTAACGATAACGTATACTTTTAATAACTCCAAATAATTGATTCAATGCCTAACGAATTTTTAAAAGACAAATATTTTAAAATTTTAAATTAAAAGAAAAGGAAGAAATGATTCTCAGTTCAATAAAATAATCAATTTATTAATCCACATATTGTAATAAGCAATTGTTTACCATTGTTTCACATCGGCCTCAGTAGCTCAGTGGTTTGCGTTATCGCCTCTGATGCCCGAGGACGCGGGTTCGACTCACTAACAGCAGAAATAGCGACGATAGACTTAACATTGATATGGATGAAAGATCAGAGCACAAAAAATGGATTATTTTAACAGATTCAAAAAGTGCGCTAACAACAATAAACACGGCTATAAGAACCCAAAAATGGTATATCAAAACAAATAGAGGACAAATAATAAATAAAATTTTATATTTAATAGGAAAAGGATTTTAAATAAATTTTTTAATTCATAAAGGAATATTCGGAAATGAAAAAGCTGACCTATTAGCTAATGGAACAAGAATGGATAATAGACCCAAGGCAGTAATAAACCTATTTATAGAAGTGTTAATTAAAGTATTAAAAAAGCGTCTGCATGACATACGGAATAGGGAGTGGAAGGGAGGAACAACAGGAAAACATTATAAAAATTTAATGCAAGAAATTCCTTTCAAAAGAAAGATACTCAAAATTACAAAGTTAGATCAAACGACACTGTTTAGATTATGATCAGGCTACGTCCCATTTAAACAATTACTATACAAATTAAAAATTTCGAATGATGACAAGTACTCGTGCGGTGAAGCACAAACCACAGCCCACTAGATAAAGGCCTGAGTGCTGTTTTCAAAATGGCGGCGCTCGCAGGCGGACTGTCTGTGTGAAATAAGATGTAATAGAAGAATTATTTCACAAATTTGCTTTAATCTTTAACAAATTCTAAGTTTTTGAACTTGTTATGTAAATGGCTTTATGTTTTAATCAAAACAATGGCAACATACGTACAAATAAATATAGTTTCATTTTTTTCAAAGTAGAGCCATCTATAGAGGAAGAGAAAAAGCATCTTTTCTATAAAAAATTTCAAAACCATATATTATGGTTTTAGAAATGTGCAAAAATTAGTTCCTGTAATAGATTAATTATTTTGCTTTGATTTTGTAAGAAAATTAAAGCAAATTTATGAAATAATTCTTCTATTCCATCTTATTTCACACAGATTGTCCGCCTGCGAGCGCGCCATTTTGAAAACAGCACTCAGGCCTTTATCTAGTGGGCTGTGCACAAACAGTGGAGCACCTTAAAGCTCTAGATTAGGAAAGTACGGCAAACTTCGTCGTTTGCTACCAAATCCGCCATTGCTGGCCCAGTTGGCCCTATCAAGTGAGTTACGTTCCTCTAAAATTCGGCTGAAATGCATCGTTTTCGTAAATTTTCATATTATTATCGCCTGGAAATATAACTGACAATCAGTAAATTCTGTAACTATTGATTTTTCTTTCAATTTTGTTTTCAATTATAATTTTTTTACATATAAATAATGATAACGTTGAGGCAATTTAATGATAACCAGATTAAGTTTTTAGTTTATTTTCACTTTATTTATTTATCCTTAATAAATGATTTACATGTAATTAATAAATTTTAAAAAACCATTGTGGGTAGTTTTTGTAATTTTATTTATCAAAATATAATTTTATAAATTTTTATTAAAATATAACTTAATAAACCTTTATCAAATTAATTTTTATATTTATATCAAAAATTTCACTTTACCAATTTTAATTTTATTAAATTATAAAAATTATTTAATTATTAGAAAAAACTATAATTATAATTATAAAAAATATCAAATATAATTAATTTATGTTTTTGATTTAAATATAAAAATTACTTTGATAATTATATTTTGATAGAAAATTTTAAAAATTATAATTTGGGAAAACTAGTCGTTTGATTACAAAAATAATTACAAAAAAATAACTACACATGCAATGTATTTTGAAATTTATTCATTTATAATATTGACATAAAAAATCTACCAAAAACTTCTATATAGTTAAAATTTTCTATATTTTTTTTCACCCAAATAGCAAATTTTCGTTATTCAGTTTCATACGTTATATTCAAGTTTAATGATGAGTGATAATTAACGTCGCTAAAATGAGATGAAAATAACATGGACGTTTTATTTCAAGTTTTGCCTCCACATTTCACAGATAGTTTAACCTTGTTATATTGAATTGTATTTTCTTAAAAAGAACTATATTCAACAAAAAAGTATATTTTCTGATCGTCTGAGAATTGCACAATGCAACATTTCTATAACATTCGGTAAAGTTATAATATAAACGTACTTGCTTCTTATTACTTCTTCGGATATTTTAACGAATTTATTAACCTCCAAGGAGCATAGATTGAAAAATCCTGAAACTTTGCTTATTCGGATTAAAATTTAGGATCATTCAACGAATATTTAATTAAAAATTTAATCTAAATTGCATCTTCCACATGCATTTCAATGGTATCCATCGCTGCGTTTGGGCCACCAATGGCTGACAACTCACGTGACAGCCGTTCTACCAATCAGCTACTGCGGGCGGCGCGGAAAAGGTTTGTCGTACCACAGCCTACATGATTAGAGACAGCCTGTTCAATTGCGAGATTTACAGGGTCGCAAAAACTGGCATCCGCTTGCTTGTTTTCGTCACCCGAGGGCGCTGCATTTGTGCTGTTTCCAGACCAGACCTTAACCTACTTGTGTTGATCGTCCGGGAGAAACTATAATATTTACAGTTTATTAAGTTGATTTATGGAACAAAATGGTACACTGTTGTGTTCCTTTTTGCACGTCAGACTATGCAAAGAAGGAAGGTGTAAGTTTTCACGAGTTTCCTGTAGATGAAAACCGCCAATCGTTCTGGCTAAAGGTGATCAGCAGACAAATTAAGATATTATCCATCAATTTTCTGTTTAGAATAAAATTTATTAGTCTAGTAAAACCAAGAGCACATAAGATATTATCCTTATGTGCTCTTGGTAAAACTAGCGAAACATTGCTTTATAAAGATAATAAAAAATTAAAATTAAAAGTTATGAGCAGTAGCATAGTCAGAAATTTTAGGTGAGGGAGGGGGAGCGGGATCCGGACAAGAACTCGCGGACAAAACTCAACTCCCATCGGACAAAATTCTATTCTAAAATTCTCCTGCTGGTTTGTTTACATCTATAATTTTTATTCCTTTTTATTTATCATAAGTGGAGTTCGATATAAGAAAAGTTTTTATTTAAAAAACAACATACAAAAATTAATTTTATGAAAATCATGAACAAATTTTAATGTAAAACTTACAAGAAATATATTTATAAAAAAATAACTTACTAAAGAAAATTAAATTTTATCGAAACTATAAAAAATATTCTATAATGAAAAATGTACAGGATCCCTGATAAAAGGATGACCTGCTCATAAATTTTTTAATGATTTTTCATAAAATTAATTTTTGTATGTTGTTTTTAAATAAATACTTTTCTTATATCGAACTCCACATATAATAAATAAAAAAGAATAAAAATGATGTATGTAAACAAACCGGAAGGAGAATTTTAGAATAGAATTTTCTCCGATGGGAATTACGTTTATCCACAAGTTGGAGATAGTAATTAAAAAGTGTCTTCAATACTTTTTGAAGAAATGTAATGTAAAGAAAGAATCTTTTTGTCAGATTTTGTTGCCATGGATGAAGAAAAACCCTCTGTCCCATTGTGATGGTAAGGAACATTATGAACAAATTTGTAAAAAAAAATAAAGAAACTATATCTAGAAAATTATCTAAAATAAAAAGTGATAAATTATTTAGAGAAAGTAAATTTTGTAAATTGAAGAAGAAGCCTTTATCTAGAAAAATAATAAAGTTGACTGATATTGAAAAGTTGTATAAATGTCTTATATCTTCTTTTTTTTTCATCAAACATTTTATAAAATACATGGTCATTCGAAAAAAAAATCAAACCAAAACTGAAGCCTTTGAACATCAAAAATTATTTGCTTCGTCATAAATAATAAACATTATTTTAATTTTTTTTATTAGGAAATTAATTTTTGTTGATCAAAGTCTTAAGTTTTTTTTAATATTTTTATTCGGTTGAGGATTGAAAAATAAAATTTTTATTTTTTTGTTGATAAAATAAGTTTACCTCAACATTTAATTAATTCCTAATAATAAAAAAAGGTATTTAATATAATAATTTAATTACTATATAGCTAAAAACTTGGTTATTGAAGCTATTAATTAATAGTAAAATTATAAGAAATAATTTTATTTATCATTTTCAGTACCATTAAAAGCTATTCTCTTAAACATTCTGTAGTGTTTAACAGCACAATAGTAGCGCCTCTCGTGACAATCTGAAATAACTGTCCTCAGAAAAAAGGGACCATATTTTTGAATAGGAATGCGCGAAGTGATCAGGCTGTCTCTAATCATGTAGGCTGTGGCCGTACTTGCCTAATCTAGAGCTTCAGGAGCACCTGTTACTAAACTGCCATCTATTAAGAGACACAGAAATATAATGATGGGGGAGATAAAAAAGATAAAGAAAAAAAGTGAATCGTCAACCGAAATTGACATGCAGGAGATATTGGCACTAAAAACTAATGATATATATGACAAAAAAGAATAATAAACGACTTAAGACACTTTTTAATAAATACAGGATTACTAGAGAAAATATTAAGCCCAATCCCATGGAAAATGAATACAAAACTAACAGGTGGAATCTGAAATTGAAGCTACTTGTTTTAAGGCAGAAACGAATGCTAAAGACCTTAAGCGAAAGAGACTAGTGGCAAAAAGAAGAAGAAAAGAGAGATTCACATGCATTGCCTTGGATGATCAGCTGTTTCTTGCAAATCCCAATATGGTGGCGCGAAGGCACCACTAGAGAGGAGGTCACTGCCGGTCTCTTTCTTTCATTTGTCTCTGGGCGAGCCACTTGGCTGACAAATTCCTTACGAATATGGAAACTAGGCACTTCTGATAATAATTATTCATTAAAATTTGAAGATGAAGACGACGATGAAGTACATGTTTGTGAATAATGATGAATCCTAAAGTTCACATTTTAAATTTTGAATTTTGAAAAAGGTCCGAGATAAAATCTCAGTATTTTCCTTAATGAATCATGTTACTTGATATTGACTTTAACGTTTTCGAGTGTTCCAGACACTCATCTTCAGAAGTAATAACGGGGAGAAGTGATACAATAAAAACGAAAACAAATAAATGCAAATTAAAAGAAAAACAGGAAGCCAATGCCAACCAACAGCTACTTGATCGAAAAATTCATTCTTTGTATTTTTTATATATCAATTTAATTATCAATTTTATTTTTTAAGTTTTCTTTTTATATATTGGGTTTATCAATATTAAATTGTTACTTTATATATTGAAATAGGAGGATATATTTAATGTTATTACACAATATTAGCCCAATGTTAGTGATTTTGAATATGAATAATAATAATTATGGCACCTTTTAAACATTCTAAGGAATAGCTTGCACACATTTTATTTTCTTATCCTTATGGGATGCGGACTTGGAAAAGTATTTAATATACAATATTTTAATTTCAATTTTCAATTTCAATATGTTTCAATTCGATTCAAGATAATTTTTACAAAATTTACAAGAATCATTTATATCAGAAAATTTACAAAATTTAGTAATAATAATACTATTAATAATTTTTGAATCTTTTGAGTCAAGATAATTTTTACAAAATTCACAAGAATCATTTACAAAATTTAAATTTACTTTTTACAACGATTTTTTGCACCGATAAGATAATCAATTTCTTTCCTATAATATTATAATATTTCTATAATAATAATATTTGGAATGAATGAAAGATTCAAATATAATACAAATAAAATGTGTAATTAAAATATTAATTTTAATATTTTGTATAAAAACCAAATTTGGCATTTCTTTAAAAATTTAGAATATTGAAATTTATATCTGCAATTTTGAGAAATGGCAAGCCTAAGCCGTCAATGAAAATGGCATAGAACGGGTGCAGTTATTTCCTCATATATTTTCACTGTAAACGCTAAAATAAGTTATTTCTTTCTTAGTGAGAAGGGGGTCTGCGGGCACAACCCCCCATTTTTGAAAAACTTAATTACATTATCAATATTATACGATGCAGAAATGAATAGAAAACGCTGTGTACATTTCATATCTTGTGTAAAAATTAGTTTTAATTCGGAAACTTTTTATTAAAACTAAATATCCTCCCCTTTACAAAATTTTTTCCAATATCAATTAATTTGATAATAAAAAGTTTTATTATAATTAAAAATTCTTTTATATTCCACGTAAAAATTAAAAAAAAAAACGTCTTTAATATCCGTAATGGTTTGTATCCGATTTGTTTGGATGGGACGAAGAGTTACAAAGAACTTAACTATTATCTGTCTTGCACAAGCATGTTTTGAAACCCTGACACTCACTATAATACTAATACTTAGTTTGTAACTAACATCAGTGAGAAATTAACCGCACTAAATTATTATGAATGGAATTCTGAGGTAAAATTGTATAAAATTGCAATAACAATTTACATAATACAACACTGTGAAGCATTAATATTGATACACAGCAATAACAGCTGGAATAACAGGTGAGTAAACGAGAGAAATTACAGGCTATTTATAGCTGTACAATGCATGAAACGAGAAAAAAGTTGCACATTTCGTGACGCACTTCGAGAATTGTGCGATTTCACAATTTGCGCGTAACGTATGTTTCAAATTAAGTAAAAAATAATGTTAGACTTTTTTTTCTAAAATTCCAATTTTCTTGTGTGACTGTTACCTTAACTAAGTATTTATTTCACGTGTCAATGTCTTTTACTTCATAGTTTAGCCATTACATGTCAAAAATAAAATGGGGGCAGGGGCTGCTTTTGGTCTAATATAATTCTAAATTAATGCAGTGATAATCAACTTACCCAAAACTCCACCATAGAAAGTAGTAATGGTAGGTAAAGTGAGGAATATGGCTGATGCAAGAGCTCCGAAAGACGAAATCAATGCTCCAATAAATATAGCAACTCGGTTAGAAAAGCGAGTACTTAGCGAAGATGCCACTGGACCTTCAAAAAAGAATTTTTAAAACAATTTATAACGTAATATATCAAAAGAAGTAATAAATTAAAATTTGGGTCAATGCTCCAAAAAAAGTTAAAGATATTCAATGAAAATGGTAGAGGCGGCGAGCGGGATTTTTCCTTCCGTCTTTTCATGTAATATCTCATTTCATGTAATATCGCATTTTACTTGTATTATTTCTTATATTATTCTTTTTTTTGTTATTTCATTAATAATTATTAATTTTATAATAATTTTATTGTTTGAGCTATGCAAATACCAATTAAGTGTTAAATTATTATACGAATGCAAAATACAGAGTAAAATCAAAAAATATTTTAAAATAATTTTTATTATTAGGAACCAAACAATGATAATAAAAATAGAAATTAACATTTCTATAAGCATTTTATTTATAAAAATACGTATTATGTATGGATAGTCAAATTGACGAGGGTTTGTAGAAATCACTGTTCGGGAAGGGTTTGTAATCCAGAGTTAAATATTTATTCTTATTCATATTAATTAGATATGTAACAATAATAAATTCAGAGCATAAACGCGACGGGGCTGATCGATGTCATCCGAGAAAATTAGGGAATGCTATTCTGGACTTTTACCTAAAATAGAGTCTGAGTAATACAGAAATTTGCGGGTAAATTTTTATAGTAAAAAGTGATTCTTTTGCTATCGCCAGCATCACTTGAAAAACATGTCTGTAGTCCAAACTGCATATAAGAACTCAGGATAAATGAACACTCCGCCGAATAGACTCTTACCATTTCCCCGAATAACTGTCTTGTTTATTGGAAATTAAATTTAGATATTGTGTATTAATGTATTGTATCAACAAATATTCACGGTCTTTATAGAAGAGAAAATGAGAAAGAGAAATTGCACCCCAACGGGGAAATGAATATTGGCTATTAAACTAAGAACGAACAAAAATATATGAATATATTAATTTAGATTAATCATAACTTATTAAATCTCAGCTAATTAAAAAATGATTTTCTTTTCAGGTATTTTCAATGTGTAGAAGAAAGTAAGAACTTCAAGCTACTGCTAATATTAGCTGAAAAATTGAATGCGAACTTATGATCTTTGATATTTTTTAAAAATGTATTACATGTATATCATTTTTATGTATAAGCTTAATATTATACCTATATTGTGATTTTATACCGTATAATTATATGTTTATACAACAAAGAACAAATAAAATGCCAACCTTTTTTAAAAGTTAAAAAAGTGGGGTTTTTTGTTGTTTTTTTTTTTTTTACACATATCACTGTGTTTCTTTAAATAATCCTGTATTATTCAATATTTTCCTTACATGTTCTCCTTTACAATGAAATTCATGAGTTATATAATTATTTTTAATTATTAGCCAGGTTGAGAAATTTAATGACTATTAACTTGATTTACTTGATTATTTATCTTTTTATTACAATTTATAGAAGAAAATGTCAACCTAAAATAATATATCAAATACATGAATAATTATCAAATACATGAATTTGTTTAAAAATTTTTTTTACAGGAATAAATGAGAATTATATAATTTTTTTATACAAATTCATTTTTTTAAACATAATTCTTATTCGATCTCGATATTTTAATTTTGAAATAGTGTACAAGTCAAATCTATCACACCAAAGTAGATTAACAAATATCCCATAATCCTTTGTAAAAATTTGCTTTTAACTCCGTCCACTAAACGAGAGTGGCGCTGTTGATGCGTCCATTATGCGCCCGTTTTTTAACCTGGAGCTGTTGCGCTTACTATATACCCGCTTTGCCGCAAACACATGTTGAAAACACCTTGTAATGAACCAATACGCGAGGGTTTGATTATTTGAATTTATTTCATGAATGTTAACCAATATTTGTTATTAATTTAACGTGAACCTTTTTGTGTGATCAGTGGACAATACTTATAGTAGTAACAGAATTTCAGATGACCAATGTGTTAACTGTTAATCCACTGTCAACTACTAGAACCCAGATATGTAATGTCATTAGTTATTGACATAGCCTAAAAATTATTGATATAGAATGTAGGTTAATAATAAAGGAAAGATGATGGTTTTAAGTGTAACTTCTTAATTTCCAGTAACTGACCTAGCCGTGTCAATTTCAAGATCACCCACTTTGACATAAATCTTCTAGGCCTTATTCGCAGATTCTTTTTATTGGTCCTGAATGTTTTCACAGAGACGAACAAGTTATCTTCCAAGAAGAAAACTACTATTGGTATTTTATTTTCCAGTAGAGTAGAAGAAAACTACTACTGATAAGAAGTACCATAGGATGAACTGGATGAATTTTGCAAGTTGGAGAACAATCATAAGAAATCAAGTTTTTCTACAAACAATTTGTTGGCCAAGATCTGATGATATTGCGCTACTGGAAAATACCTTCATTTTCTATGGTCTTTGCACTGTACACGGGAGTGGATTGATTTAATTTATTATTTCATAGGAAAAAAGATAAATGATCTATATGAACAAGTTAAGTTATAAAATCACAATTTTAGTTAATGTTAATACTTTACACATTCTTAAAAATGCTTGATTTCATCAGCTACTTTTGAAATGTTGTTATTTTTTTTTGTAAAAATATACCAGGTGATCCAAATGTGATACATTTTTTACATTTTTCCATGAAACTTTATATAGCAATTCTTCAATAACAATTTGTGTTTTATGAAACATCGGTTACGGGTTCAATGTGTTTGCCTTCTCTGGCAACACAAATTGCTGCTCGAAGTTGTGTGAACATCGTTCGTTGTTTTGCTAAAGAATTCGTCACGCCAAAACAATTATTAGTTTCCTGAAAAAATGTAACACTTTTGGATCAACCGGTATAATAAAAATGTGTAATTAAAATATAGTCAACTTCTGGTGCATTAACTGTCAACTACTGGTGATTCATGCATAACGCGCTCAGCAATTGTTCTTTGACGACAGAGCAATTGCCACTCGGTGTTCGACACCTTCTGTAAGACTTGAAACGCTGGGTCCTCCGGAGGAACACCAGTCTTATCATAAATTACTTTCATAAGCTCGCCAACGGAGAAATTCCCGTCGGCGAGTCTATTTGGAGTAACCAAAAATTCAGAGAAACAATCATGATTCTCTTGAACTTTATCAGTTCTCAAACTTACAAAAAGGGGGAAGTGATCAGAAACTACCACTATTCCACGAAGGATAGTATGCTTCATATCTTTAATAATTAGTTATGAAAATGAATGAATAAATTAGTTATGAAAAAAGTTGTATAATTATTGTTTAGAGATTGGCGCATTCTGCATTATACAAGGTGTGGCTATTAATTTCCAGGGCTGCTCTAATAACACCAGAATAGATGATCTGAAAAACATACCCTTTTAATGTGTTTCGAAATAACTGCCACCTGCCGTAATACACTTCTATGCTCGGCTGTACAAGTTGCGAAAACAACTTTTAAAGTCCTGTTTCGGAAAGCTCCTCAATGTCGACGTCACGTCTTTTTTGAAGTCTTCCAGATCCACAAACCGTGTTTCTTTCATCACAGTTTTCAGTTTCGGAAACAGGAAAAAGTCTGCGGGGGCTAAGTCCGGAGAGTATGGCGGATGATTCAGCTCCACGACCTGATGGTTGGCCAAAAACCTCCTCACTAGCAAAGCGTTTCCCTAAGTCTTGTGTCAGAATTTGGCGAACCACCTCTTTGTCGATATTCAGTTCATGGCCAGTATTCGAATAGTCATTCGCCGATCCGATGTTACAAGCTCGCGAACTTTCTCAATTGTTTCCTGCGTACGCACGGAAATCGGCCTTCCGGTGTGGGTGTCATCGTCAACGCTTTCGCGCCCGTCCCGAAAACGTCCAAACCATTCAACTGTGCGGGAACGGGATAGTGCTTGCTCACCATACAATTTCTTCAACATTTCATTTGTTTCTGTTGCACTTTTACCCAGTTTGAAACAGAATTTGATGTTCATTCTTTGCTCCATATCTGCACTTGAACAACACTACTTTACCAGATACGTTTCCACGCGTCTTTCAAGGCCAAGTTCTTGCCTCCCAATGACGCCCGCTTCTAGGAGCATGCGCAGATGCACTACCTTCCAGATACCAGGTGCGCCTCTCTCTGGCGAGATATCCCTTTCGTGCTGTTACGTCAGTCCTGGAAATTAATCGCCACACCTTGTATTTACAATTTAATGGTATAACTAGAAATGTTTTAAATTGCTATTTGATTTACGTACACAGTTTCGTTTCACAGTAATGTCTTAAACTGTCAATTACTGATACATCTAACCTAACCATTATTACGTAAAATCTTAATGATAAATATCACCCTATTTTACCATATAAACTCAATGAAAAGAAAAGTTGCTTAACTATTGGCTGATTCCACTAAGGCGAATTTGCAGAACCGGTAACTAGGAACGGATTATAATAAGAATAACCAGAAATCCTGTCAAGTGAATAGGTTCAGTGCACGTGCTGAATAAATTATTTTAGTCAGACCAAAGCAATCTGTGTTGTGAAGGAGCAGCAATCGAATTTAAACTTGGGTCAAAGATGTCCGAAATGGATGCGAATGCTTTTAAAGCCTGGAGTGTCGGCACTACGAGTGAAAGAACTGTCCGTATACTGTCATGAAAGTTATGTGCCGTTTATTTGGATATTGACCACAAAGCAGGAACCGGAAGAAGATAAGGCAAAAGTCGAAGAAAATCAATCGTCCACAATGTGTGATTTCAGTGCCGACAGACTCGTATCACGGCCACAATTTGCAGTCATTTGGCAGCTACGATCAGTGCCTGCGCTCGCTGGTGGTGGAAAGGATGCACGTGGTCGTCATGCAGGACATACTAAACAAGTCAATGATGCACTCCAATTGTGGAGGCAATAATCCGTGTAATCCTTGCTGATTTATTTTCAACATAAGGCAAACTGTCTTCCTCAGCTACACGAAACGGTATTTCTATAGCTCGACTGCGGCCTGTATGAGCTGCATCTAAGGCGTCATTGTAAACGGTAAAAGTGTGGTAGTCTTGCAAGTACCGATTCGGGCACTTGCATGGCAAAGACGGTGCGGTGATATGGACTCCATGGTAGAGACGGGCAGCTGCTCTTGCATTTCCATTGCCCCAAATGTCAATCATTTTGGCTGTTGTAAGAAGTTCCCGTAGTCAACTCGATGCCTCTAATTACAGGTCTGATTTGGTAATGAAGACGTATGAAATACCTATTTTACATCTTTTATAACAATTTCAAAGAAATTTTTATCGTATGAAATTCACATCGGGTCAAACAACTGCTAGCTTTAGGAAAAGAAGTAAATGAAGGGTTACATGTCCGACTGCGGACAGGTGAAGAATGTCGCTTATCCAATGCATCCAGATTCTCCACTGCAGATGACTGGTGATATCGTAGTCGATATGAACTTTCAGAATGATATTCCAGAAAACCTTCTAATGCATGAGAATCATGTTCGCGTGTCTTACTAGGGTCAAAGGCAGTGCTGCTGGTACTGCAAGAAAACGTCTCACGTCAGAAAAGACTGCCCTCTCCTCAAGAAATGCGATGCATGCAACCGCATCGTTAGCAAATTCCACCAGTGCCCGGAGAGGGTGCTTGCAACGCCAGCAGATATTCCATCCACGCTTAAGGGAATGTCGTCCCAGCAGCAACCCATGATGTCATCATCAGCCAAGTCTCCAGCGCCAACCAGAGCCAAGCTACACCGGCTCTTTCGACTCTTCCCCAGGGGCAGAAGGATATAATGCCCCCATCTCCTCGACCATCTTCGTCTGTAACTACATCTTCGGAGCCCAGGAGGGAGCAGCCATCGTCACTTGTTTCCAAGCTCCCAGAGATTACACCTCTCCCTCAGCCATCTCTCGAGGTGTCGATGGGTGATGACGAAGCTTCTGGAGATGACGACGTAAATGCTTCAGTAGAAGCAGAATCCGCTTTTTCAGTAGAGGATTTTCCCGCACTTCCTCCATTAGCGCAGTCTACAACATCACGGCCTGCACGGACTATTGACACGTCGTCACCTTCTAGGATGACATCTTCTGCTGGGAATTCGCATCCATCAGTGCAGAAACAGCAGGATCATCTTGCGAGGATGAGGAGTTCCCGCAAGAAAAAATCCAGACGGAGTCGTGGCAACAGGAACGAGAGCAGAGCCACTTCTTCCTCCGAGAGAGACAGCCGCGCGAGCCACCAGCGCAGCCCTTCTTATCAGTACCATGTAACCATGCCCTGATAAAAGGCCTTAACTCGATTTTCGAACCGTTCCATATCTCTTTAGCTTTTAGCAACCCCAACCAGTTGAGACATCTTATCAATCCTAAGGACCACATTCCACATCTACAGAAGTCCGGGATCTACGAGGCCAGGTGCTTGCAATGCCCTATGGTGTACAAGAACTTAGCACCAGATTCAAGGAGCATATGCGGCAGTGATCTCTTATTCTGTGCAGTCCGCCAGTGATCTCCATCAATGTCAGCAGAGTCATTATCAAGCCTCCTCTTTGTGCTTGTTCTTGATGAGGAGCTACTGTCGCGCCCAGACCTTCAGGACTTTCTTTACAGTCGTATGAAGGAATAGCATTATCCACTAACATGGGCGAAACGGACGTAATGGGAGAGCCCATAAATTCCTTGATAGCATTGGTAAGGTTGGTAATGCCGTTGGTAGTTTCCAAATTTGCACGCTTTACATCCTCTCTAAAACTAACAATATTTGTATTTACACTGCTAATATCTTTAGACAGCGCTTCCACCCTTGATTCTAAATCTAGATATTTACTGTTCAGTTCAGTAAGTAATGCCTCAAGTTGTCTGTTAATGATAATGTCAAATGCCAGAAATCTCGGATCCTTACACGCATCTTTGTAGGCCAGTTCACAAGGTAGCACTTTACCATCAGCATACTTAACAGTACACGAAGGAGATTTTGACGCGGCGCCTGATGTCATCATGAAGCAGGTGTGGTGCTGGGTTTTGCCGTCCTTAGAAGGACGCACCTACTCAGAACGACTCAGTTTAAAAGACTTAAAAAGTCCTACCTTGTTGGTCCTCTTCGAGATTCCGCCGATGCACTGAAAGTCGTGGTACGTCGTCGTCCGTCGAGTGGTAGAATCGTCGTGCAGTAGCAGCAGTGCGTCCGTGATCGCAGTTCTTCTCATATTAATGTTACCCGTGAAAAGGGAGCAGTATACATCCCACCAATCATCGTTCGTCACCATAGGAAGTCAATAAAGGAAATTTTAGAGGAGATCAAAAAGCATATACCTCTTGACAAAATTACCGCTCACACAGGTCGAAAGGACACCATAAAGATCAAGTGTCACGACAAGGAAAGTCATAAAATTCTTGTGTCCGGAGTGAGAAGCAACGATATGCTGAAGATCCAGCATCATCAACTTAAATGAGAAAAAACGCTCAAATACTTTGTCCGAAATGTTGATACAACATACGAGCTGGAAGATTTTTGCGAAGACCTCAGGAAAACAAACTATTTTCCAGAAAAAGCAATCAGGCTGAAAAAAGCAAATGGTGCAATAGAGATGCCAATGGTTTTGGTCTTACTAGAAAATAATGAACACAATAAGTCTTTTTTGAGTTTGAAGCGTGTCGGTCCTCTAGCTGTTATTGTTGAGTTATTCAGAGGCAACAAAAGGCCCTTACAGTGCTATAACTGTTTACGATTTGGCCACGTGTCCCAAGGTTGTACCGAGTCGCCTCGATGTACTAAGTGCGCTGGCGACCATAAGTCGAGGGATTGTACTAACATAAAAGGCAAAGACCCCCCAAAATGTATACGTTGTTCTGGTCAGCACACATCTAGCTACACCAAGTGTCCCAAATATCCACAAGTCAAGAGGATCAAAAGCACAAAAGTGGTAGAGGGAAAGTCCTATGCTTCGGTCTCATCCAATTCTGCTGATACTAGTGATACACGTACGGTCGACCACAATTAATTGCGTGATATCTACAGGTTTCTAGGAAATTTGCTAAATCACTACAAGGAAAGTGGAAAAACAGTGCCACAGACTGCCTCTCACGAATCTAGCAAATGACCATGGACAGACACCCATACAAGATCGTTAATCAAGGGAAACTCCGTTGCAATATTTGGAATGCGAGGGGAATCGCTCGCAAGCGCATCGAGTATTACAATTTCCTTACAAATTGGAATGTCGATGTCGCCTTCATGTGCGAGACGCACCTGAAATCTACTCAAGTCTTCACCTTACCTGGATATAGTGTTTATCGCAAGGATCAGCCACTGGGTAATAATTCCAGCCACGCTTTTGGCGGAGCAGCGATAATTGTAAAGGACGGCATTGATCATCGTGAGTCTGTCACTCTAGACTTTGTGGGAATGGAAGCAGTCTCCGTGATTATAAACGATGTGGACGCAGATGAAATCAAGTTTATCTGTTTATATAACCCACCTAAGCACAAGCTTGATCCATGCGAACTTGACGAGCTGCTGTCTGGGTCCATTCCGGTTGTTATTGGGGGCGACTTAAATGCCAAGCACCACGCGTGGAACTCCAAATGCCCCAATCAGAATGGCAATATATTATATGGATACACGTTAAACGAGATTGACACCTTCGTTGCTGGTCCCCTTGATGACACATACTACTGCGACCACTCTTCTGTTAGCGACATGCTGGATATTGCAGTTTTTAAAGGTTTCCTCAAGCCCTATAATATGTTCACAGTTGACGACTTATCCTCTAACCACCGTCCAGTGATGCTTATTTTTGAGGGTTTAAACATCGATAAGAAGATTGTGCTCCGTTCTAAACAGGACTGGAAGCTCTTTAGGGATATTCTTAGAGAAAATAGCATTCCTTACAAGGAGGTTATTGATAAGGAGGATATCAATAGTAATAATAATGCAATCACCCGTGTTGTCAATGATGCCACTACTTCCAGTACCTCTACTATCGATCGTAAGCGTCCTGAACACCTCGACCTGCCTCCTTATATCAGGCGTCTTACTCTCGAAAGGAACTCTTACAGAAGATTATGGCAGCGTAAGCGACTTCCCTTCTTCAAGACTAAGTACAACCGGCTTTTCTCGCATGGTGCAGGAGAAGGTTAAAGCACTACGAAATCAAAGATGGAACGATAAACTGAAATCCTTGACTCTCCAGGACAACTCGCTCTGGGGAAGTGTGAGAGCCTTAAAGGGTAACAGACCAATTCAATTGCCGCTACTGCTTGCAGGCTGTGGCAATGTTGTCACCAGCGACGGGGATAAGGCCCAATTGATCGCTGATTCCCTGAAAAGTCAATTTACCCCGCCTGGTGAGACAAACTTGGACAGCCTCCAAAACACTCAGATAGTTAACGATGGGTGTATCGCTTACCAGTACATTCACCGTGTTCCCACCTCTGAGGAAGTCATTAGTGCCCAAGAAATCTCCGACGTCATCAAGCGACTTAAAACCAAGAAGGCAGCAGGTATTGATTCCATCACTAACAGTGCTTTCAAGAACTTGCCTTCTAATATTATATCGATCATTACCAAAGCCATGAATGACTGCTGGAAACTTGGTTACTTCCCTGACCAGTGGAAAGAGTCCGTCATAGTTACCATACAAAAGCCTGGTCTAAACCCTGCTCTTGCTGTCAGCTACAGACCCATAAGCTTGCTACCTGTGCTGTCAAAAGTTTTCGAAGGCATCATTCTGAGGAGGTTTGACGAATTCTGTGTAGCAAACAATCTCGTTCGTGATCAGCAATTTGGCTTTCTCCCAGGTCACTCCTGCCAACTTCAGATCTGGCGTCTTGTTGCAGATCTAAACACTCCTCTTAACTGTGCCAAGTATGGTGGTCTTGTCTTTTGGGATGTCCGTAAAGCTTTTGATCAGGTTTGGCACAACGGCCTCATATACAAGATGATTACTTGTGGTTTTTCGGACGAACTCATTACCTTGATTAGTTCCTTTTTGTCAAACAGGACATTTCGTGTCAAGGTTGGCTGCTCCATGTCTAATCCTTGTGACGTCAATGCTGGTGTTCTGTCCTGGGCCCTGCACTGTTTAACTTTTTCATCCATGACTTCCCAACTTTTACTAATTGCAAGCTATATCTGTTCGCTGACGACGCGGCCATCATGACTACTGATCGAAATCCCGCTCACGTCATATCACGGTTACAAAAGGCCTTACATCTGTGCGAGAAATGGTTTGCGAAGTGGAGACTCGACTTAAACGATGACAAGTGCAAGGCGATGTTCATAACGAAGAAACTTCGTAAACCCCCGAGTTCCCTCTTCCTTTCTGGTAAAGAGCTCGAGTGGGTAAAAAGTTATAAATACCTCGGTGTGGTGGTAGATGCCAGGCTAAATTGGGGAGACCACGTCTCCTATGCGATAAACAGAGCCAAGAAGGCGAAGTTCAGTCTAGTTGCCCTTCTGGGACGAAACAGCGCCCTTGGAGTGGATGCCAAACTTTTGCTTTACAAGATGGTTATACGAGTCATTCTTCTTTATGGTATGCCTGCCTGGGCTACAATATGCAAATCCAGATGGAAGGACCTCCAAACCTTCCATAACTTACTCTAAGGACTATCGCCCAACTTGACAGGAGAGTCGCAACAAATATTTCTATTGCTGAAGATTTCCATATATCTCCAATTGGTAGCTATGTACAGGAGTCGCTGAAGAAGTTGCTTCCGAAGATCAAGGACCATCCAAATCCTCTGGTTGCAGATATTCTGAAAAACCCACTCACGTTTAGAAGTTTCCTCAGGCATCGCAGGCCTCGACACGTCCTGGACATCAATTTCGACGACATCCAAAAGGCCATCTTTCCCGAATACTGGATCTCATAGCTCCTCGTGCCCCTCGTCAATCAACAATCAACTCTATCGTCCTTATAGCAAAGGACCCCATCTTATCCTCTGGATGACTTAACTAGGTTTCATCTGGCTTCTTGCCTAATTCAGTGTACTTCCCCTGGTTACTTCCTGGATGAGTATGGCAGTGAAAACGTTGCTTTCAGACCACTCGTCTCGTTTTATCTGCACTGTTCGATTGTCGATTGATTGTCCCAAGTCATCCATCATCGCTCATCATCAGGACGGGACCTAGGCTGAGGACGATCAGGACGATCAAAACGGACTAGCTCTTTAAGGTATCACTCTACTCTCTTTTCAGGTATCATTTCATTATTCTCATTTCACGGTGTGCCCTTTTCAGGGCGATATTCACCTTCTGTTACGTCTTATGTGCTGGTCCCTGGCGTTGGAAATATTATTCCTGTAAACCAGTACATCAAGACGCTCATTATCCTTCTGGGTCCCTGGCGTTGGTATTAATTTCCTCGCAAACCTGACTTGTTCATTTTTTCTTAGAGCTAGGTGCGTCCTTCTTAGGACGGCTTCTTTAGCACACACATAGCTGCGAGGCTACTCCCCCCCCCCCTGGTTCTATACATCTATATATGATGGCTTCGTCCAAATTAACCAAGTTGAAGTCGGCTAAACAGCATTTGCTAGTGGCGGATGGTAAAACTGTGTCCTGCGAAAAGGCCTACCGGAATGCCTGCTTGGATGCTAGGTTTGCTGCATTTGACCTAGTGTTCAACGAAATGTTAGAAGCCCTCCGGGATGAAATAAACGCTAACTGGAGGAAAAAGTCGAATCCCTACACAAAAGTTTTGAGGAGAAGTTCGAAGGTATCAATAAGGAAATCAAGGACCCTCGTAGAGATGTTATTGACAAGATAAGCGAACTTAAGTAAGCCTTTGGTAAGTGTTCCGGGACTCCGAAGGCAAGAAACTCCACGGAAGATAATCCAGTTGATAACAGCAAGGTAACTAATGTCTTAAAAACTATTTCCTCTTCCAACAGTATGGAGTCTATGGATATAATAGAAAATAGTGACTGTTCGACAAACGGTGGCTGTAATAGAAGTCACTCTGACGGAACTGATGAAGAAGTGGATGACAGTCCCTGGATTGGTGTCACTAATAAAAATTCAGAAAAGGCACCAGGATCGATAACCTAAAGATCGTCTCCAGAGTAAACGAAGAAGTCGTCAGCGCGTCTAGAATGAGGAATCTGAAGAATGGACATGGTCGCTCGGCTAATGAAGACCATAGAATCACGAAGAAGTATGTACCGCCGATTATCGTGCCGACTCATGGCATCCCGTTTAAGACGATTTTAACTGAGCTCGAGAAGCATGTTCCAGTGGAAAAGATCACCGCTCATACGGGCAGAGCTGAAACCGTCAAAGTTAAATGTGAAGACGAAGAAACGCACAACAGGTTAGTCTCTGGAATTAAGTCTGATAATATTTTAAGGGTTCAGCATCATCAACTGAAGTCGGGGAGAGTCTTGAAATGCGTGATACGTGGTGTGGATGTTGCGTGTGACCTCGGTGACTTCCAGGAGGACCTAGAGGGGGCCAACTACTTCCCGGAAAAATTAATTCGTTTGAGGAAGGCTAAGGGATCCATTGATGTGCCGATGGTTTTGGTTCTGCTCCCGAACTCCGAGCACAGCCAGTCGTTGAGGAGCATAACACGTGTTGGGCCGCTTGCGGTGACAGTGGAGGCTTTTCGAAGGAACAGGAGGCCGCTGCGGTGCTGCAGCTGCCTGCGCTTCGGACACGTATCCATGGGCTGCGCGGAGGATCCTCGTTGTGATGGGTGTGCTGAGGGGCACCAGTCAAGAGATTATCCCGGGATCAAGAGACAAGACCCCCCAAAGTGCATCGGATGTGGTGACAGCACACTTCAGGTTGCGCGAAGTGTCCAAGGTGCCCCCAGGTTCAAGGGATGCCTGGTTCTGGGGTGACAGTAGGCGGAAGATGGGGGCCTCAACGTCGGCGACCTGCCAGGTGTGTATGGGCAGTTGGGACGTGTCTTTCATTTGTTTTCTAATCTGGGCAAGGGTTGCCTACAGTTGGGTGGGCTCCTTGCGACCAACTAGTTTTGGTATGGCTGCGCAGCGTTGTGCTGTAATCAACAAAGGTGAACTTCGGTGCGTGATATGGAACCCTAGGGGCATTCCCCGAAAGCGTATCGAGTTTCACAACTGTCTGATAAAGCAAGAAATCGACGTTGCTTTCCTCTGTGAAACTCACCTCAAACAAAGCCAAGACTTCAAGCTACCTGGCTATTGTGTGTACCACAAGGATCGAATGGCTTCAAATGCTGCAAGATGTGCGTCTGGGGGTGCTGCGATCATCATTAAGAAGAGAATTCAACACCAAGAATTAGTATCCAAGTCTTATGCAGGTATGGAATCGGTCACCATCATTATCAATGACGTCTCCTGTGGTGAAGTGAAGTTCGTGGCGCTCTACAATTCACCTAAACATTATCTTGACATTTGCGAGCTTGATGAACTCTTCAGTGGTGACACTCCAGTCGTCCTGTCTGGTGACCTAAATGCCAAACACCAAAGCTGGAACTCCAGAACGCAGAATTACAACGGCATGATTCTCTATAAGTACATACAAGGTAGAGATGATATCATCGCTGCTGGACCTGTGGCAGACACCTACTACTGCGACCACTCCCCTAGTAGTGACGTTTTGGACATCTCGCTCTTGAAGAGTTTCTTCAAACCGTACAATATCTTCACGACTGATGACCTTTCTTCTGACCACAAGCCTGTGACGTTGAACTTTGACAATGTTGACATAAATTTCCGAGAGCAACTCGTACATCATCAAGACTGAAAGCTCTACAAAGATATTCTTAAGGACTATGGCTACCATCCCGATGTTGCTTACTGTACAGAGGACATCGATCAACTTGTTGATGACATCACCAGATAAATTAACAGTGCCATAGAAGCTAGTAAGTATCCATCAGAGAATTAACCTTCTCATCGAATCCAACGCCTAATTGCTGAAAGAAACAGGACCCGTAGACTATGGCAACGCTATCGTGAACCTTGGCTCAAAACCAAGTACAACAGATTAGTGTGAAGAGTTCAAGAGGAAATGAAAGAGCTTCGCGACGCTAGATGGAATGAAAAACTCAAAAACTTGTCGGCTCGCGACAATTCCATTTGGAGTATGGTCAGAGCTTTAAAGAAGAAGAAGAATGTTAGGCTTCCTCCACTCCGTACACCACAAGGTGATTATGTGCAAACTGATCAGGACAAGGCCCAAGTCATTGCAGATTCACTGGAAATGCAGTTTGTTACTCCTACGAACGAAAAGCCAGAGAGCCAAATCATGTCTCAGCGTCTGGAAGAAGGTATTGTCAACTTTGATGAAGTCCCACAGCATTTAACGAAGAACAGCATCGAGGCTGGAGAGGTCGCCACCATCATAAGTAAACTGAAAAAGAAGAAGGCTCCAGGAAGAGACAAGGTGAGTAATAACGCCCTTATAAATCTCCCGAAGAACTTTATTGACTATCTCACTAATATCATTAACGTCTACTTACTTCCCTGTGGCTTGGAAGCAATCTATTGTGTTGAGTATCCACGAGCAGGGGCAAAATCCTGCAATTCCGGCGAGTTACCGACCTATTAGCCTGCTAACCACGATGTCCAACACCACTGTCTAGCAAATTACCTTTTTCGGGAAGAGCAGTTTGGCTGTTATGCTGCCAACTCTTGTCCGATGCAGATATGGAGGCTCGTTGAAGACCTGAGCACCCCTTGAACCTCTCCAGGTACTGTGGGGTGGTATTTCTCGATGCCAGTAAAGCTTTTGACCAGGTGTGGCATGAGGGCCTTGTCTACAAAATGATCAGAGACGGGTTCCCTGCCGATTTGATTTTGTTGGTGAAATCCTTTCTTGACGGCAGATCCTATCAAGCCAAATTTGGAGAAAATCTTTCCACGCCCCGTGTTGTAAAGGCCGGTGTCCCTCAGGGTTCTGTCCTCGGGCCTGTGCTATTTAATTACTTTGTACATGATTTCCCGAAACCCGATAATTGTAATCTGTTTTTTTATGCGGATGATACTGCCATTATGACATGGGCACACCAGCCGGCTCACGTTATCACTCGGCTGCAGTGCGCGTTGAAGCAGTTCGAAGACTAGTTTAACTGCTGGAAGTTGAACCTTAACGTCGGAAAGTGCAAAGCTTTGTACCTCAATAGAAAGCTCAAGCGTCCCCCAGATTCTCTTGTTCTGTTCAATAAGAAACTGGACTGGGTGGACAACTACAAGTATCTGGGATTTATCATTGACTCAAGACTCTCATGGGACCGGCATATGTCCTATGCTCTGTACAGTATCATAGCTATCATGGGTCGCAACAGCGCCCTCAGAATTGACAACAAGCTACTTCTGTACAAATCGATTATCCGGACCATACTCCTCTATGACATGCCTGCGTGGGCGACTATCTGTCAAACCAGATGGAATGAACTACAGTCATTCCAGAATGTTACCCTCAGGACCATTGCTCAGCTGGACAGAAGGATGGTGAAAAACCAATCCATCCACATGGATTTAAACATGGCCCATATCGGAAAGTTTATACAGGATCTCCTTTTGATTATGATACAGAAGATGAAGACTCACGACAATAAACTTGTGAATGGAATACTGAAGAACTCATTGAATGTGAACTGGAATACGAAGTATCGTAAGCCGAGGCACGTTCTTAACGTCAATTTTGAAGATATTACCAACGTCTCTTTCCCGGACTACTGGAAGATGTGATAATCTTCTTTCTCCTTGTGTTTTTTATTTCGTTTGTATTTTGTTTCTGACAATCGTCAATCTTATTTTCTTTTTTTATAATATGGAAGACCGCTTGGGTTGGTTAACCTTCTTGACTACCTCAGTGTATTTCATTTGGAGTTTATTCTGGTTGGATGAGCTTTGTGAAAGCGCTGCTTTCGTTCCATCCTAACAAATGTACACTTCACTGTTCGATTGTCGATTGTCGATTCCCAAGTCAGTTCACTCTGTGTTCTCCCTTGGACTGCTGAACGATGAAAGCAAGGCTTTCGAAAAGCGTTTACAGGTCGTATTCTTCCTTATTCTTTTGTTTTATATTTTTGGGTAGGGACAATTTGGGCTTATTATTGGTATAAATAGGTTTAACAAAACTATGATGTTTTCGTGCTCAGGCTTTGAATAGAGGTGGTATTGCTTCAAGCCAGCGCGCTGCAGCATCAAGAATTTGTAAAACCAATTATTTGGTCTAACAATTAACCAATTCCTATAATGATCTCGTTCCGCAAACCGGTAACCAAGTTGCCAACTTGTGGACAGAAGAGTGAAATGAATTTCAGCCCTAGAACGCGTTCCAGTGAACCGATTTGAAAACTTTTTCTTTTAACATGCATTGTTATCGGTCCTGCGTATGTTTCTCAATGTTCAGCTCTCTAGCTTCTGTGGAAGTTGATTTTAATATTGATTACAAGATATGACCCGGTGATACAGAAAAGCAAATTAAATAAAAGCGTATAAAAAGAAAAAATATTTAATGCAAACCACGTCTATAGATATATCGTGTTTTTTAAAAGTTACCGAACTGCCCTTTCCGTATGTAGGAAAAGCCTAACCTGTGACAGCAGGAGTAATGTTCGGCCAACCACTAAAATAAACCATGTGCTGAAATAAATTACTTAAAATCAGTTTTACATAGTGGCAAAGTTGCTCAAATGTGTTTATTTTATTTTTACATTCCCAAAGGAAACAGTACATGTAGGTTACACCATTGGCTCAAAGTTTTCACCGTTCACCTTTTGGCAATAAGCTAGTCAGTGCTCAAAGGCGCTGCAGGCATTGCATACTGTATTTCATTTGTTTGTATCCACGCAATAAACGCTTTTTAAACTGTTCATAAGCTTTATACCGTATACCGTAGGTTTTATAAATAAAACTTCTATTTTTTTTACTTTAACCTTTTATTTCACTCTCATATTCGCGTATTTGCATTTATCTATATATAAATATGGCAACACATTTTTTGTTATGCACTTTTACCTGTGTTAACGTGGACGAATACGCATGAAACTTATATGTTTGGAAATTTCCTATGCTCTAGATGTGCACAATATATTTTGTTTGCGTATTTGTTCACGTTAACATAGGTAAAAAGCGTTTCAAAAAAGGTAGCATTAAAGGACAAGTACCACTAAAAATCACATACTCTTTCTTATTTAAATTTTGTTAGTTCATGACATTTATAGTGCACTTTCATTAATAATTTTCTATAAAAATCATCATATTCCTTAAAAATCTACGATGAAAACGGCGAAATACGACAGTGAGCGAAAAACAGCGTCCGCCATGATTTTGTTAGCAAGCTGGCGATATGACGTCATCGGCCTGCTCGTCTAATTGCTTGTAATCTTCGACACCGTGATTTTTTTTAAGTAAACATACAAGAAAGAGTTTCCAAATATTACCTTGGCCATTTTAATTTATTTAATGACCTCTTTGTAAAGGAATGTTTATTGAAATATGTGTAGCTTAGGTTGATAAAGTCACGACTAAATGATTTTAAAAAAGGAGACATTATATGAATGACACTGAATGAATTTGGAGACTCTTTTTTCCAAATTAGCACAGTTTTGCTCACGATGAACATGACATCGATTTGACCATGCCTTATAAACTTCGTTCGGTATTCGTGTGTAACAATTATGCTTCACCCTTTTCTGCTCAAGAAATAAGAAAAAAGCAATAGTTAGATTTTTTCGGACAGATAAATGGAATCCCGGCAAAAGCAACAGGGTCTGTTCTGTGTGTGAATATGAGGTCGATCCAATTATTTACCAAAGACAAAATAAGAAAAGAAACTATTCAAAACCACCACTTTTATCAGATGTGTGTAATCGTCCAAGCAAAAAAATAAAAATATGTTATATCTATAATCCAAATAAATAAATGAAAATACTGCCTGTTATTAGACAGTTTGCGATTTTTCGTACGAAAATCAAAAAAATACGAAAACGAAAAATTAATACGACATTTAAAAAATTTTCATTTTCGTCACTTATGTAACGGAATTTTTTCAAGATTTTCGTAGGGAATTTCGTGTATGAACGAAACGAGTGCGCATTCATCTGCGCATCAGTTCTCCGATTCAAAATGGAGGCCAAACTTTAGCTCCGTCGAAGAAAAAGTTTGGACGTACACTACATTTCGACAGCACAAACAACCCTATTAAATAAACATGAATTACCGACTGCAGTAGCTTAAGCAAACTGTTGATAAAATGTCTATTCTAAAATGTTGATAACTAACTTTCTAATCGACTGGAAGAATCCACTTTGAACAGGGCTGCAAGGGAAACAAATTTTGTTTCGTAAAAATGAAAAGTCGGTTTCGTGCGCACAGCGCAACTTGTTTGACGAAAACAAAAAATAATGATGAACAAATACGAAACTGCCACTTAAATTATGTCGTTTTCGTGTTTTGTTTTGTTTTTTTTCGTACGAGAAATCCCGAATTGTCTATTATTTAAGAAATGGAATCAAAAATGTTTTATTACTGAAAAATTACTCAAAGTTTTTTTGTAAGGAAATTTAAATTTTATTGATAAGCAGCTTAAGGAAACTAAGTAGTAATAAATGATGAATGAATAGAAACACTGTAGGAATAAATGTAAATTTGCTATAAATAATGAACATTCTTAGTAATGCTGAATGATAAAAGATTGTTAACGTGAAATTTGCCAATTTAAATGGATTTAATGATAGCGTGAAATGTTGATATTTGTTGTAGAATTGCATTAGCTTTGCCAATTATAATTAATGAGATATTTTCTTTTGGTTACTCAGTCTTTTTTTCTTTTGGATTCCCGGAGGCGAAAAGAACCACAAACCTTGTGAATACTGAAGACTCTAAGCCCATGTTGAGAAGACAGAAGAGATTGAAAGTTGTATGATGAATAAAAATGAAAACTTCCGAGAGTTGTAATTAAAAGTTAATAAAGCCCCGGTTATTTTTGCATTTCACTACCGATTAGAATTTTCTTCTCTTACATCATCACCCACTATCACAGAGCAGTGGATACAGGTCTCTTTTGAGTTAAATTATTCCAACGTAAGTTTGAGGTACGGGTAATAGGTCCGTCGGCCGTGTGTCTGTTACGTGCCGGCCTTGTGCGTACCTTAAGGTATCGCCAGACATAGGAGAACGTTACAAAATATACACTATTAGTTTATTGGTATAACTTAAAAAATGAATAGTCACGTGACCGTTACACTGACCTCAGTAACATATTATAATAATAAGTCGATTATTACAAACTGGTCAAAAAATGTTTAAAATTGTCAATAAGGTTAGAAATGTCATGCCGAAACGTTTCAGTCATTCAGTAAGCACTACAAAAAAGATTGTACTGTACTATAAAAAATACATCTGGACGTTTAGAACCCCTTTCATCTCAAACAATGCGCACATAAAAGAACTAACAAGTTCAGCTGTATAAAAGATTATACATATATATTATTACAAAAAATGAACTAATTGAGTTTACTCTCCAGTTGGGACAAAGACAAGTGCTCCCAAATCTTATATAATGCGGGGGCAGGTAAAGGTTTCGTGAATACATCTGCTGGCAAGTCGGAGGACGGGCAGTAGGTGAGTACCACATTCTGGATGTCGATTTCGCGCGAGATAAAATTATGCAATCTTAGAATGTGCCTCGTTCTACTTTTGGATCCCTACGCACTCAGACATGCGATGGCGGATGTTGAATCCGTGCAGATATAAACACATACCGGCCAATAAATTAGAAACCTTCGTTCAATATGGTATTGACCCTCCTTTGGCTGTAATTACAAACATATGCGGTTTGGCACGGACTCTACAAGGTGTTGCAATGCAGGTAAGCTAGTCGCAGACCATGCATTCGTCAGAGAGACCTTCAGGTCCTGCAGAGTAGACGGAAGCGGATGCCTTCGACGAATGTCTCTTTGCAACATGTCCCAAACATTCTCGATCGGATTCAAATCCGGAATTTACGCTGGCCACGGCTGATGTTGCAACTCGGTGTCATGTTCAGAAAACCACTCCTAAACAATTCTTGCTCGATGGGCAGTAGCATTGTCGTCCATGAAGAACCCATCACCATTTGGGTACAAATGCACCATTGCAGGATGGACTTGATCTGCAACACTGTTCAGGTAGTCTTTGGCTTTCACCCGACTGTCAAGGAATATCAGGGGACAATACCAAAAAAACGTGGTCCAAACCATGACACCTCCTCCTGCAGCTTGAACTGTGTTTACAACACATGGGGGTTCCATCGCTTCATGGGGCTGCCGCCAAATTCTCTGCCGGCCATCGGTGTAAAACAATGTGTAACGTGACTCTTCCGACCACATTACCTTTTTCCAGTCGTCTACTGTCCAGTCACATCGTTCTTTACACCACTGCAGGCGAACTTTCCGGTTTGTTGCTGACACCAGGGGCTTCCTCACTGGCATGCGACTTCCAATACCTATTCGCTTAAACTCTCGGCGCATTGTTCTGGAGGAGATGGGTTGCGATGTTCCTTCATTGAAGTCTACCGTCAGTTGCTGAACAGTAGACCTTCAGTTTTGCCGCACAATCCGTCTCAGACGACGTCGGTCCCTGTCTGTGTTGATTGCTTTTGATCCACAATTCTACCGTTTATGACAACTCTTATGAATTCCGTTTTCACGCATTGAACACCTTGGAGACCTGACCTTTTGAGATAAAGGGCAGTTGTACTACGCTGGAAATCGTAGCTCCAGCTAGACAGGCTCCCACAATAACTCATTTTTGGAACTCAGACAGGTCTGCTGTTTTCCCGATTTTGCTCAACTTGAGCAGCTGCAGCTTGTTCCTACCCTGTACTTGCAGCTTGGAATGAGCATGTACCTCACATGATTGCATCATTTGCATATCACAATCGTTTCTAACCTGTGACTCTGCTTTGCATATCAGTACAGTAATTCATCACGGATTTCTAATTCATTGGCCAGTGTGTGCATATATTCGTTGGAAAGGTGATATAATCCCCCTGTCCGATTTGCGTTATTAGGTCCCATAACCATCGGAATGTCTTCAAGCACTCGGATATAGCAATCACTTCGGCATCACAACTGCTGAGGACGACAAGACGCTGTTTCTTTGAACACCAACTGAGCGTGTTTTGACCCATCTTAATGAGAACGCCAGAATATCCTTTGCTTTGTGGGACAACGCTCCAGCTGGCATCAGTGTATGCACACAAACGGCCAGTCGATTGAACGACGTTCAGTAAAGATTCACTGGTGTGTGCCAGATAAGCTACCACACCTTTGAGTGCCGTCATATGCAAATTGGTAGGAGATCTGACATATGACGACAATTTCGTAATTGCATACGCTATATCCGGGCGAGTACATGTCATTACGTACATTAATGATCCCAAAAGAGATTGGTAAACAATTGGGTCGGCTGGTCGCGATTCTTCTGCTTCATCCTCATTTACGTGTGGGTAGAGAGGAGTGCTCTGGCTTGACATTCTGCAGCTGGTGCTCTCGAATGATTTGCTGGATGTAGTGGGCCTGAGACAATTGTATGGAGTTACCATCACGGCTCACTCACATGCCCAGAAGGTGAGTAACATCTTCGAGGTCCACCAACTCAATATCACGTCGAAAAATATCCACTATGGAAGTTAGGCATTGAACATCATTAGTAGTAGCGACTCTGTCATCCACATACACGGCGATGATGACGATGATTGTAGATGAAGAGGCTATCATCTGCTCGTGAAGGCGTGAAGTCCAGGCGAAGGAGGAGTTGACAGAATTTCATGTACGAAGATCTGCCTCTTTGCTTTAGTCCATACAGTGACTTGCGAAGCTTGCACACTTCGTCAGCATGGACTGGTAGTCCTTTCGGTGGCATCACGGATATAGGTGCATGCAAATTTGCACATTTCACATCGTAATGATGCAATGACATGCCTGTGTTGACTACCACTGCGAAGAGTAGTCGTAACGATTCCATTCTTATCACAGGTGAAAACATCAGTTCGTATTGGCTACCATATAACGCTGATGAGCCGATTGCGACCAACCTTGCCTTGAAACGGGAGATGTATCCATGAGTGTTGCACTTTATACGATATACCCATTAGGTCTTTAGGATTTTAGTATTGGGAGCTTAGGAACCAAATCACATACTTGGTGGAGATGAAGCGAATCTAACTCGCTCTTCATTGCGTCTTCCCATTGACAATGTTGTGGGCAGGAGAGTGCTTGCTCATATGAAAGGGGAGTTGTTAAAGGGACGTCCTCGGGCCCGGCAAGATTTACGTTAGGAGGGTACACAACAGCTGGTTGCTTTTCCGCCTTCTCTTTAAGTCTTTGCGATCTTCGTAGCTCAGGAGAAGACGGAGACTCAGCCGATGAGAGTAAGCCAGAAGGTTGATCACTCTGTAGAGGTTGCTCCAAGGATGGCACAGGTGATGCTGGAGGCGTATAAGTTGACGTGTCATTCACTTGGGAAGGTGACTGTTGAAGAGCCTCCTCGAGGGACGAAATGGAAATGGTTGAGAACTGTCTATTAACGAGTTCTGTATCAACAGTTTCAGGGACCTCCTACGGGGGAGAATCATAAGGAAGTGGTGGTATTGAGGAAATTGTGAACAACGGTTCGTGAGACGCAGTCATTTTAGGGAATGTTTCAGGGAAGAAACGCACAGATTGAGCACAAAGCAATTTGGACTCCTGAAGTGAATAGACGAGATTCCCTGGGGATGATGCTGAGTATCCCATAAAGATCCCGTGCTTCGCATGCACTAGAAGCTTGGATCGTTGTGATTTGGGAATAAAATAGTACACAAGACACACAAACAGTGTTCGATGTTTGAAGGTGGGTCTTTTACCAGACCGTAACTCTTCCGGCGACAGTGTTTATCCTATTCTTGGTAAAGAGTTCAAGTTATACACTGCCATTGCCGCTGCAAAATCCCAATACCGGTAAGAAACGTTGGAAGGGGCTAACAGGACTCTTATTTCATCACAGATGGAGAGGTTCACCCTTTCTGCAAAACCATTTGGCATGGGGTTCTCTTGTATGGTAAACTGTTGCATTATCCCCTCTGTAGCACAAAATTCAGCTAACTCGTTGTTGGTGAATTCCGTGCCGTTGTCAGACCTTATGCGGACCAGTCAGTTTCCTGTCGATAGTTGTAATCGTTTGATTAAATTTGTCAGGGCTTCCGGACCTCTGCCTTAGTAGATAAAGATTACACAAATGCCTTTCGGCTATATTCTTCCACGACAAACAAGAGATAATTGTTGCCATAAGCAGAGGTAACTGGCATGGGACCGATCGTGTCCACTTTGAGGAGATACAAAGGGCGGGTAGATACAAGTTATTGAGTAACCGTTAGGACCATAAAACAAAGTATATCCCTGTTTGGTTAAGTAAATATCTCTATGGCTGCTCCGCATAGTTGTAAAGAACCTCTTGTCCTTAATTACATGGAAGGAGCTGCCATTATCCACTATCCATTCTTGCTTTGGGAGGCAAGCGCATTTTGCTGCAGGTTTCTGCCCCTTGGCTTTGCCATCGCGCTTGCGAGATTTACGTTTTGGACGAGTGGCACTTACTTTAAGTGGAGGCGGTGGCTGAGGAACGCGAGCGTTGGAGGGATGCTGGTAAAAACCGCTTAGAATGGCAAACAGACCTGACATGCCCTCGGCCACCACAACTGTAACAGGTTACCCCAGAGCGTTGTTGGGTACCAAAGGGAGCAGATGGCACCAGAGTAGGCGTTGTAGTGACGCAAGAGGCGGTGCCAGAGGAGCGTCCACGTGAATTATCATTGAACACAACGCTCAACTGACTATGAAAAACTTCGAGGGTCATGTTAGGGTCAATCTGCACTGAGAGCCTTAAAGGCGTATAGGTCGAAGGCAAACCAGCTACCAAATAATCAATTAGGGTCTTGTCGTCTATGGATAATGACACAGCACTCGCCTCTGCAAGGATTTGCAAAGCACGTGCTACGTATGCATTGGGGTCATCTGTGTCTTAGAAGTGAAGGGCTGAAAGGAATCGCATAACTTTCGCCTGAGTGACAAAATCGGGTCGGGCATAACGATGACGGATGGCTTCCGAGATGGAAACTGTGTTGTCATCCTGTAACATGACTACAATGCCATCATCCATCTTCCTTAATAATTAATGTCTTAGGCGTGTCCACTCCATTCGAACAGCGGATCTCTCTGGATCCAAAATGGGTAAGGAAGTTTTCGCGTATTTATTTAATCCCTTTGATTCTAGAAACGCTAACATCTGATATTTCCATTGGTAAAAGTTAGCACTAGTGGCATTAGGGATTGAACGACACTTATCAAAGAAAGATTCAGCCATAGTTGGACACAAAAGTTTCAATTCCACAAATCACCAGTGATTAGGCGGGGGTTAAAATGGAGATTTGGCTAGTAATGAGTCAACAGACACTTTGCATAGAAATTAAAAAATTTTTTATTAATGACAGTACAAAAAAACAAACTAGAACACAAAGCGTGTCCCATGGTTAACAATGGTAGAAGTTAAAAATTATACACAGTCAAAATATATGAATTCAAGTAGGCTACTCACAGTGTCCGGCACAAGTATTAGAACAAGAAAAGTCAATGAATTACTCAGTGGAGCAGTTGTACACCCGTGGCGTCTCGCGATGCACAGTCAACCCAACAGCCTAGATACGTGGTTCTGTAGATGAAATATTCGAAGAAAGATAGCAGAGATTGTACCGTCCGAATGAATAGTCTTCGTGGCCAGGCCTAAACATGATGAGACTGCGGAAAAACGAGCGACGGGTCGAAATAAACACTGACACGCATGAAACGTGGGGACCACGTCCGCAAACTCGTAATTAGAATTATGGAGGTACAATCAAGGCTGGAGCAAGCAGAAAGAAATACAGGCAATGTAAGTGGACAACATGGCTGCGCAGTAGAAGAGATATGGCAAAAGCAAGGAGATGAAGAAGTTTCTTGAATAAAAAAACCCACTAATTACCAATAGTTCGCATCACACGAGTTCAAAAAAAATTAACGACACCAATGGTCCACGGAGCACAACAATGAATTACTTAAATCTAACTGCAAATTATCAATAAAAAACATTTTGGAAAAATAAAAAAAATTAATTTACCGTCCACCACGAGATTTAATGAATAGCAATAGTTTTTTTCATTAGCCATAAATTGCGATTTCCCGAACATGTTAATTCAGGATACGTCATTCCAAGTGGTTTGATATAATACATGCCATGTCTTATCATTAAAAATTTTTGAGAGTGTGATAAGGGTACCATTAGAGCACGTGGCATTGTATCCCTTATGCCAATTCTCATAACAATTCATTCGCGGAACCAAATTTATCAATTAATGAAAACAGTAATTAATAGCCACTTATAGCTCGTCGTTACGATTTGTTTGATGTATTACTTATTATATCTTTCCATTGGAACTTGCTAGGTGAGAAAATAGAGGTACTATTTGTACACATGGTATTGAACCGATTTAAATAATATTTTGATAGATTTGTGCAATGAACCATATTAATCGACTGACGTAAACAGATTATGAAAATATTTCATAGCCTCGGAGGAGTTAGAGTTAATGTTGGACAGACAGACAGACGGGAAGACAGACACGTTTCCCCACACAGAGAGCAGAAAGCACCTTTCGGTACTTAATAACTGACCTGAGAATCTATGTATGCTTGTATAGAAGACAGAGGAAGGAAACTCCACTTGTCCACAATACAACTTTTTTATCTATCTTGTATATAAAAGAAGAAACTGACTGAGTGAGTGATCAACCCACAGCCCAAACCATAAGGCCTAGATACTTGAAATTTTGTACAGAGGTTCTTTACAAGATGTAAGTGAGCATTAAGAAGGGGTTTTTCGAAATTCAACCCTAAGGGGCGGGAAAGGGGGGTTGAAAGTTTGCTAGCACATTAACTGGTGTTGCACTGTATAGTTAACCATATTAACCTTCTTTAGGGAGGGGGGTAACGAATTAATAACAACGAGCATAAATATGATTAAGGACATGGATAAGGCAGTGTTTATCGAGGAGGCTAAGGAATCACACGGGTCTCCCTTGAGCTCCCTAAAAACGTCAAGATGACTGGCGAAAATTTGTGTTTGGCAAAAAAAAAAAGAAAGAACGAGTTTGTATAAGAAAGAAACAAACAAACCCACAAACATTCTTCTTTATATACGTGTATATAAACTGTAGATGACATAAATTGCAAGTTTTGATTCTTTGAGTATATACGCGAGATGCAGATTGGTACGATTTATACAGAATATTATCATTGAAAGAGGACAAACACAAACAACCATGCCCACGATGGGACTCCAACCCACGACTCAGCGACTCAGAAGTCAGCGTGTTAGCTACTTCGCCACCTGGGCGGAAAGTCATCTGACCATCTTAGTCCAAGCAACAATGTAATATTCATTGTTTCCATGTTGGAGTTTAGCAATCAGTAATTTTTCGTTTGTTAGAAACAATGAAGGTTATATTGTTACTTCGACTAAGAAAATAAGATGACTTTTCCGTGCCAGGGCGTAACTATGGAGAGAGAAGGCCTCCGCATTGAAATTTAATACATTGTTACATCATCATAGATAGTGCTAATTCAGGGCTTATTATTGGTTGAAATACGAATAACAATGCACTATCTATGATGATGTAACAATGTTTCACGTTTCATCGCAGAGGCCTTCTCTCTCGGTGGTCACGGCCAGGGCGAAGCCGACGCGATCTATACAAAGCCATGGCACTGCGTCACTTGGCATCACGGCGAGGCCAACGAGAAAGACAGGCCTGGAAGCGGAAAAGTCAACTTATCATCTTGGATGTAAACAATGAGTGTTTTTCCGAATGTTGGAAACAATGAAGGTTGGATTGTTGTTCGGACCCAGATGGTCAGATGACTTTTCCGCTTCGAGGCAACACCACCTAGACAGATGTTGTTCGAGGCCTGTCTTTTTCGTTGGCTTTGCATCACGGTCTATAGATATTCATGGTCATCGAGCTCCATTGTTAAAATGAAGCTAAAGTTTCTAGCTCCCAATAGGGCGGGAACTCTATCGAAAAGTGGCGCTGCATATACAATCGGCCCAAAAAAGCCTGCACCGCCGCCCTATCGACAGACAGAAACTTTACTTTCATTTTCAGTTTCAATGAAAAACCTCTATCGCAGGTCACGGTCGGCCCTGATGCGATCTATGCGGCACCTGGCGCGATCTGTTTTCCTTAGCTTCTCGAAACAATGGAAAATGGCCGAAGCTCGATGACCATGCTTGGCATTGTCTAAACATCACGAAAACCGACAGGATATTTTAAATATGAATTTTGTATTTTAGTTAACTAAGTAAATACAGTATAATAAAATGCAATACAGTATAATCAATGCCAAACATGGGTCATTTTATTTAAAATTTTAAATATCCTAATTATGTTTTTAAATTTCTTTCAGCAAGACGTCACAAAATCCATCTGTTTGCATGATGTCACAAAATCAGTGCCATGGTTTGTATAGATCGCGTCGGCTTCGGCCAGGACAACGCTTCCTATAAAGAAAGCCTCCGCACTGAAACGTCATCCATTGTTACATCATCATACTTCGTCCTTTGTTAATCTTATTTCTACCAATAATAAGTCCTAAATTTTGTCGACTTATGATGATATAACAATGTATGACGTTTCATTGCGAAGGCTTTCTTTATAGAAGTCTTTTTCGTCAGGTACGACGCTTGCCTTAATGATTCACGTTTTAAGGGGGATAGTTATAAAAAGTAATAAATAAATAAATAAATAAATAAAAATTTATAAAAAGCAATAAATAAATAAATAAATAAATAAATAAATAATCATTATTATTTCCTTTTTTATTAAAATCTTTGGAGAGATGTAAGAAATTATTTAAAACAAATAAGAGAATACAACTTTTAGGCGTGCAGTTGCTCAAGGTTTTGTTGAAAATGTGTAGGTACTAGAGAAAATTTATCTTTCATATGGTGTTTATAATGTAGTAAGTTCCTTTAGAGAACTTATACGTAATGTTTATCTAAACATATTAGAAAATTCTAAAGATCTCAACTGATTGTGTGACGCCAGTTCTGGCTGCTAAAACGGATACTGTCAATATAAACAACAATATTCAGGACATGATTCTACGCTCTATGACTGGATACCACTCTATTGAAACGGTTAAATGTTGAGGAGAGATGCTGACGAGGCTGTAAACAAAGTTCCTTAATTCTCTCAATCCATCTATGAAGTATTTTTATACATGTAAGCATATAGACAGAAATAAATCAATACTCATAGCCTTTATTTGATATTTTAAAATGTTAAGGACGCAACGTCGAATTTTCCTGGGAGAACCCAGTTGGACACAAAATTCCTGTGCGAGAATTTAAAAGGTCATTTTCGCCTTTTACAAAAGTTATATCTGTACGCAGCCCGGGACAAACACAAGCATCCATGCCCACGGCGGGATTCGAACCCACGGCCAGGCGGACTCGAGAACTAGAAAGCCTACGCCCTAGCCCTCTCGGCCACCTGGCCGGCGCATTTAAAAGAATTTTTTTCTTTTTTCCGAAATGAATATATAAATTATTAAGGCTTTTTC
Organism: Rhysida immarginata; assembly: GCA_023313115.1. NCBI lineage: Eukaryota > Metazoa > Arthropoda > Chilopoda > Scolopendromorpha > Scolopendridae > Rhysida > Rhysida immarginata. The sequence goes on from JAHWFO010109957.1 coordinate 327,163, forward strand.
GTTTATATTGAAATTCAGATATTGCAAAATTTCATCAAACAAACAGCCGAGCAACGCCGGTTAAATCAGCTAGTATAGTAAAAAGCTGATTTTGTGGACAAGTGGAGTTTCCTTCCTCTCTCTGTTCTGAAGGCATCAAAATTTGAAATTTATCTGTAGCTAACGATAAAATGCAAGACCCGCTATTACAAACAATAAATGGAACCGTGGAACTTTTCTTTTTTTTTAAGTTGAACTGGCAAAAGATGGGAAAAATGGATAATTGTTTGTTTTTTTTTTCTTTTTTCTTTTTTGTAAATTCAATACAAGATATACAAAAGAAATCTTTTATTATTAGTAACGGTAATGAAAATTCTCTGCAATGCAATGTTTTATACACATATTCATTCCACAATGAGCACATTGAATGAACGAAAGTTAGCAACATATTTCACAATTTTTACTGTTTGTGGTTGAAAACACTATCTGACCAGCGTTTGCAAAACATTCAGGATAAACACCAACATAACCAGACATTTTAAATGCGTACGCAATCATATTTTTTTAATCTCTTTGATAATAACTGATTGAACACGAACGATATTACTATAATTTGATAACCAAAATTCTTCTCTTTTATTCAGAAACATATTCATTAATAATTATTCTTCATATATCTTTCGAACAATCAATTTCATCTGCAAAAAAAGTAGACATCCAAAGGCTAAATGTATTTTGTGGCTTTCGGTGGGATTATTTTCACATTAATAATTTTCTGTGCATTTCGAAAAATATCGAATATAGAAATATCTCTTTGACGGGACCACGTATCAATTAGCAAAAGTAAATTATTTGCTGCAACAGGAAGCAATATTTCCGTTATCTATTTCTTATATAGAGCCTTTGTCAGTTTCCCCTATTTTGAAGCCCATATAGAAATGCTAGGACACACTTTTTGAAAGTGTTTTAGTTAATTTTTTGACTAATGGCCAAAACTGATCATTTTTTTTTCAAAACGATTAAAACATTTCCAACTAATTTCCCACTAGCAGATACCAATGGCTGTACTGTGTACGAATGAGACGTGTCGCTAATGGTTCGTACCGGAACTTCAGTTTGCTTTTCGCCTTTACAGAAGAGTGTTCTGTTTAATACCATTTCGATTTTAATTCCTGATTGGTCGGAGTTTAAAATGTTATCAACCGGTATGTTTTCTTTCAAAATGAAATCGTTTATTTCAAGAAGAAAGGCAACAGACGAATCTTCTTCATCAGTCTTTTGCAACAGTTGACGTTTTGTGACAAATGTAATTATCTTCCGACTGACAATTTTATGCTGCTTCTTGAATGAATTGATCCATGTATGGCTTGCTTTAAAGTTAAAATTAAGTTCGGCAGCATTCTGTCGAACAAACCCTTTAATTAACATGTCGTGAATTGGTGTATTTCTTAAACGTAATTCTTGAAATTTCTCCCATGTAAACTTTTTGATGCGCTCCAACGCTCGCACATTCTTTTTTGTTACGCCCATGTTGGACAGCTCTCTTGAAGCTTTTATCTTCACTGTATGTGATTCGCAACCTATTGCAGAATTTACGAACGTTTCCAGTTCTTGCTCTATCCTTGCAACTTGCTTCCCTTTTCTTTCTAATAAAGTTTTGCACTTTTTCAGGTATGTCGTTCATTTTTTCAAATGTATACTTCCTTGTACCAATCGTGTAAGTAGGTTCAATGTAAATTCCTTGCATCTTCCATGTCGTTATTTGAATTGTTTTGTTCATTGACATCCAGCACGTTTAGATCTTCCAATGTCGTAATGTGGGTGTCCGTGTTATGGCCATATTCCTGATATGGCCACCCTGCGATTGTGAGTTAGCTAACCACAAAATCCGCTATATGGCATCAGTATCCAGTGAGAGGGCATCCTAGTGTGTTACTTTTTCTTTCCTATCCACCCAGGTTACGCAATACGGCGTCAGTTGCCTGTTTTGTGTTATTCGTGTAAGCTCTTCATGCTATTCTTAGGTAAGTCTGTTTTGTTTCATGCATGTTTTTTTCATGGAACCCATCATACTATAATTCAGTTTTTTTCAGATTTTCTAAGTTTTTTTCAGTTTTTAGTGCTCATTCGATTGGTGTTGTGGTTGGTGGTGTATCTTCTACGAGTTATTTCTAATCGAACGATATTCGTAAAAGCTGACCCGCACCATGGCCATATCAAGCTCACTTCCCTTTTACTTTTACTCCTGAAAAAATTACTCAATAAAAACCTTTTATTCAGGTATAAAATATCCGAAAACGTGAAGAAGAGGAGATTTTGAACCGAAGAAGCCATTTCGAAGGCAGTGACAGGTGTGAAGAGGGGAAGTTCTCTGTTCAAGAGGCAAGTAACGCGTTTTGCGCACCTAGACGTTCTTTTCGCCGTTATTTGGAGAAAGATGGCCCCTTAAAAAAGTCAAAGTTGGGTGGCAAACCCACTTTGACACCTGAACAAGAAAAACAGCTATGCCATATAATTTTCCATTCATTGACTCCTAAAAACCTTAAACTCAACGTTTTTCGTTTCTGTCAAGAAAACAATATCCCAAACCGTTTTAAAGAGACTGCTGGTCGTAAGTGGTTTGACAGTTTTTTGAAGAAAAACCATGTTACAAGACGGAAAGCTCAATGACTGAACCCAGCCAGGGCTGAAAATTTAAATAAATTCATAGTTGCTGATCATTTTGCAAAACTAAAAGAAATCTTAATCACACACGATATCTTCAGATTTCCAGAACGAGTGTTCAATATGGATGAAAAAGCATGCTGCCTCCACGTCCATAAGGATCCAAAAGTTTTAACCCAAAAGGGGGCTTCACGAGTTCATATTGTGGGCAAAGAACATGGGAAAGTGTTACAGTTGTGGCGAGTGGGAACGCTGTGGGTTCGATGTTCCCTACAACGATTTTATTCTTAGGAGTGAGAAAAAATAAAGGCTGGGAGAAAGGACTCCAAATGGGAGCATGACAAGTAACATTTTTGCTGCTTTTTTGCAACATTTTGCTAGATTTAAACACAATGGAACATGCCTGCTAATTTTTGATGACGCGAAATCACACCTAGATTACAAAATTTTCGAAGAGGCTGAAATGCATGACATTTCCTTTATTACTTACAATCAACACAACACATGAACTGCAACCGCTGGACAAAAGTTGCTTCAGGAGCTTTGAAACTTTTTCGGATCAAGAGATTCTGCGATTTTTTTTGAATCACATCGGGAAGAGAACATCACTCAGTTGAACTTTCCTGATGTGTTCACCTCAGCATGGGGCAGATCAATGACACAATCCAATATGACTAGTGGGTTCAGAGGCACCCGTTCAATCCGAATGTATCCCAGAAGAGGCGTTTGCTCTTAGTGCTGTTACTGAACTCCCGCCTCCTGAATTGAACAACCAACAGCCGAGCACCAGTAGTGATCCGGTTCCTTCTTGCAGCTCATTGGAACAACCTATTAGTATTCTGGCATCAGTTGCTCACACTGCACGACAAAAACCTGACCGTGCTAAGCGTCCTCTAATTGTCGATCCTGTTTCGTCATCGTCGTCTGACCCAGATGATCCTTTTGACGTTGATGCTCCGGGTATGGATAGCAATGACTCTCTGACAGGCTGCATCATGCAGCAGCAAATCTTCCAGCTTTGATGCCTTCTCCAAACGCCAAAAAGGAAGAGAAAAACAACGAGGGTCGTAAGACTAGCCATGAATTCGCGTGGGATCGAGTTGAAAAAAAATATTTTCCAGCCAACAGATGCTCAGCCGTCAAAACCGAAAAAGGTAACAAACACGAAACAGTCATTGACCAACAAACCGAAGAACAAACAGCAGCAAGAACAAGACTCACAAAACAACAGAAGCTGAAAGTTGGTACTGCAATCTTTGTCAGGAGGACGAAGTCAAATACTGCGACTCTTCGTTTTCTGCAGGAATTACTACCACGAAGATTGTTGGCCTCACTGCTGCTGACCAAAATATTTATATTTCTCCCCATTGCGATAAATAATTTGTTTTAGCAACTAATTGTTGCTTTGTATTCTTCTCTTGAATGATTTCACGTTTTTATTTTTGAAATAAATTATAGGTTAATATCAATTAAACAGAAGTTGTGTTTCAGTGAAAGCCCACCAGGCCACAGCTTTCAATTTTCTAGGTACTGTTGCAAAATAAAACAAAATTAACAATGCCTGACTATTGAATTTGCTGTAAAATAGCTGGTTAAAAGCACTACGCATTTGCAAAAGAGTGCGACCAAAATATACATTTTGTGTTTCAATGGAGCATCAATAACATTTTTTTCACCTGGACTAAAGATTACCATCTGTTCTCTATCAGAATCAGTTCTTTTTATGGAAAAAGCCGGGGTGCCGATCGCATACTTCCCTTGTTAGTCAATTTAAGAAGATTCAATGAAAAAGTTTCTGTAAAAAACGAATTTAATTTTCAATGGGAGCTGTCTGCACTTACCTCAACGAAGAGCCGCATTTGCTCACCCCTGTTCTAAAATGCTAATGAATCAATGTCGAATTTTCTTGGGCAAAACCAATAAGACACAAAATTCGAGTGAAAGCATTTTAAAGACTCTTTCGTTTTTCCCAAGTGAATATTTAAATCCTTTTTCTAAGGATTTTTCATGTGCTTTTATTCATATTCAAATTAAGATATTGCAAAATTTCATCATACAAACAGACCGAGCAACGCTGGGCATATAAGCTAATGATTTAAAACATCAAAGTATTTTATAATACGAAATACGAATAATACGAAAAAATTTCTTGGTCCCCACGATTTCGTATTAACGAGAATTGCCTGTATATGTTTATGCACGAACGAGTTCACGTTTTACTACAACTCCCGTCAGATTACCTCATCCAAATCGAGTAAGTACTTAGGTATTCACTTATCCTTCAGCCTTTCTTGGGGTGCCCATATTAATGCTTTAGACTCCACATTAAACCAACATATGGCTCTTTTTCCCCGTCTAAACTACCTGCCTTCTAATATTCTGCTCTTGCTTTAGTTTTTTTAGTTTTAGTTAATAGGGTACAATTTATCCCCCCAGGGCCATACGAGTTAGGTCCCCGGATGGGTAACAATTGACGATTGCTGCAGATCCCGGGACCGACGGCTTTACGTGCCTTCCGGATCACGGGGGGGGGGCGGGTAAACATCGTACGTTGCTGATGGTCACCCATCCAGTGACTAGCCGTGCCTGATGTTGCTTAACTTAAAGGAGATGAGATAGGGTCTACTTTGTAAAGAAACGCGTCTCGGTATTAAACCCAGTTTATTGCAAAGTAGACCCTGTCTCATCTCTTTTACCATATAGCCAATAAAGTTCTTGTCGTTTCTATGTTGTGATAAACGGAAGTGATAGAAGATATGCAAATGAGTGTACAGTGTGGTCCAAAATCTGTCACAGGGAAGCAGGAATGTTAGCCTGTAAAAATACAGGGCTTTTGGGCATTCACACCTCGTGCAGAAGTGAAGACTAATGGAGGTATCGAAGGAGATGGTTAAGTGTTGTTTTCTTTATGACTTCAAGGTGGCCTTGTCAGCAGCAGCATCAAGTCGCCGAATGTGTCTTGCGTTTCGGGATGATGCTGTGAATGAACGCACCGCAAGGCATTGGTTCCAGAAATTCAGGTCGGGAGAATTTGCCATTTCTGATGAATCCCGCAGTGGTCGACCACAAGCCTTATATGACCAGGCCCTGAAAACGGCCATAGAGGAGGACAGCAGTTTAACATGTGGTGTACTTGCCAGATGGTATCAGGCAAGATCATGCTCTGTGTCTGGTGGAATAGACGCCAAATGGTTCATTACGAGCTGCTATCAACTGGCCAAACCATCGGTGGGGACCTGTACTCCTAGCAGTTGGAACGTGTACAACAGGCATTGCAGCAGAAGGAGCTGGCTTTGGTGAATCGCAAAGGGGTACTCATAACAATGCCTGGCCACATGTGGCGCGGGTGGCCAGGGAAACCATATAGCAGCTTGGCTGGGAAACTTTGTGTCATCCACCTTACTCACCAGATCTTGCTCCAACGGATTATCGCCTTTTCCATTCTCTGGACAACCACCTTCGCGGAAAATCCTACACTAATGATACAGAACTGCGAAAGGCATTCACGGACTTCTTTGAGTCCAAGACCGGCAAGTTTTACAACCAGGGGATTGATCAACTGGAGACACGTTGGCAGAAGGTGTTAGATGCCAATGGGGATTATTTTGGGGACTAGCGGTACGCTACTTTTTGTTTACATAATTTTGTTTTCTGGAATTAAAAACGGCAAGAACTTTTGTGGTTACCTGGCAATTATGTGTAAATGGAACGAACTCGCCCATATAAATATAATTACTTCTCTTCCTCAATCTCTATTTACCACCAAATCCACACACATTTTAATACTCGTCATACTACCAGCGTAACTGCCAGTTTAAAAGTGTTACTATAGCTGATAACATACTTTGGTCTACTCTAACAACAAAACTTCGGTCTTCATTGAACATCGTCATTTTTAAAGCTAACATAAATAATTGTTTACTTAACGCCTTAACCTAATTTATTTTTTCTTCCTTTTCCTTTTCTTTCTTCCTTTTCTTTTACCTTTATATGTGGACCTATAGCAAAAAGCTACTTATAAGAATTCACGCTTGTCTGGCCGACCGTCCGCCGTTTCCACGATAACTTGAAAACGGATTAACGTTTTCAAATTCTGTTTTCACAAATATGATCATCAAGGTCTTAGCTTGGCCGTATAAACTTTTCAGAATTTTTCGTGCATCCCTTCAAGTCGAATTCCCGTGCTAAAATAGCAATAGTAAAGAAAACCAAGATAATGGCATGCCATATAATAACAGATTTGTCAAGAATGAATAAATTGTTAGCTCCTGTTCATCATTTAATCATTATTGACATCGGCACGCGCACGTGAAATCACTTTCTCGACGCACAATTGCTCAATTGCTCATACTGTCCGGGACGCGAATATATATTTCGTAAGAGCTTTACCGGAAGCAACGTAACAAAGCACGTTCGTAATGCTTGCAGGAAAGCCGTCTGCCCTTCACTGGAGGAAGAGCTTTACCGATGGAAAAGTGACGACGAGGGCGCGCACGCATGAAGATGTTGATCTGTGAAACTCCGCCATCCCATGGCAAACAAAATATGCGAGGAAAAAGTACTGAAGATATTTCTATTACTTATTAGCATTTATATTTCGAGCAGATCACCACAATCATAACAAAATATTTAAAGCTTAACCTGAAATGAAGTACGTGTCACTAAGATCTCTTACCAGACATTATGCCATTTGTGATCGAAACATTTCAGAGATTGGAAGATGGAAAATTTCACAGCGACTTTCGATTGAAAATATCAAACAAGTGGAATTAATGGCATTGAAGTACTACGAGCTCTGGAAAATGGTCTCAAAAATTTACAAATAGGGGAAGAATTGGAGTACAGCCCACAGCTCTGGCTAGCACGTAGAGAAATTAATTTATATTTTTTAAATAAAACTACCGAATTACTTCTTAATTTTTTTACTTCAGAAGAATGAAACATGGTGGAAGAACTTGCCTCCAATCTGGAAGACCGCCACTTTCAGAATTTAAGGAGCATCATTATGCTTCTAAAAAGAGGCCATGAAAATGGGAATCTTTCCTTCCACAAAGCGACAAAAAGCATGTCAAAATCTATGTCATTCTGTCTCATGAGGAAAACATCATTAATAGTAAATTATTAAGAGCTATAAAGGGTCATCATCGCTCATTGATTTTCTTTGTTATTAATTTATTCCTCGCTAAATTATATAAATTCAAATAAACTAATTTAAATAAGATGTTGATACCCAAATTGAAAGTAATAAATAATAAAATATACCAGATTTAGATTTTGGATGGATTTTTCTTTCTTTGTTTATAACAAACACAAAAATTCATTTGGGCAGGTGGTTTCCCTGATGTTGTGTTCTTGAGGCCATACTGCAGTCTTTTGGGGTCTTTTCTTCGATATTCATTTTTATTTTTGAAATCTAATGTTTCTTTCTCAGGCGATACTCCTTTAAATCTCATACAACTGAGGTCCCTGTTGAATAGATTATTCCTATGATGTTCCTATGTTTGATGGTACTTTTTTGAAGGTTTATTTTAATGGAGGAATCACAAATAAATGCTAGTTGATTGGCTATGTAGATGATATTATTTCATCAAAATTAATGTAGTTTTAATAATATTGCATTGATAAATATAAAATAATACGTATAATAAATAAATTTTCAAATTTTTGGGTTCATCATCATGATTTTAGTTGTCAATTTTTTAGAATTACTTGTTATTTAAATATTGTAGACTTTTTATTTGTCTGTTTTGTTGTAATTTCTTTTATTGAGTTTTTATGTATACTCGATCATCTTGAATTTCTTGGGTCGTGGTCAGTCAGTGTGTTGCCATTCCATGCTCGCACGCTTGCTTTTAGGAGTATGGTGATGTTTCCATGTCTCGTCGGTGGTCACAACACGCCTTAGGAAGCTCTCACTTTCCCTGTCATATCGCTGCAGCAGCATGTAACAGATTTCCAGCCAGGTGGTTTTGTGATCCTCGGAGAGTTGCTTAGGGACCCATCTGGCACAGATCTTGTTGAATTTCAGTTTATTGTGGATGATGGTCTCCACACTGCCAGTGTTGATGCTCAGTATTGAAGCCGATTTTCAGACATGAATCCGCCTGTTGTCTCTTATCAGCTCATTTGTTCGTGCGATAACGCTATCATTGACAGCGGTTGCTGGCCTGGTCTTATGAGATTCATTGCCGGTGGATTATCGTCCTACGTCAAACTTTTGGCACCAAGCAAAGACGGATGATCGAGACAAACATGACTCGGTGAACTGTCTTTGAAGTCTTCGATAAATTTCAGATGCTTTCGCACCTTCGTTGTGGAGAAACTTAATAATTATTCGTTGTTCTACTTTGGTCGACACATTGCTGTCCACCATTTTGTTTAAACAAACATTCGGTTGTCATGGCAACCGGATGAGTGATGCTGCATTTGCATGACAGGTGGTAGTTGCCATCCTAACAATGAAAGTTTGGATTTTTACAACACTGAAATTTACAAAATTTAAAGCCCAGGTCAAATTGAACGCCCCACGTATTTTTAACTTTTGTAACTTTCTTCATTGTTATAAAGTTGTTTAAATAATTGGCTGTATCTGATATTTCAATATTTGCGTGACCAAATTATTTTCTTTGGATTTTATGAATAAAGTTTCCATGTTTGAAAATGGCGCACGGCAAATTGCGATTGTTCAGGTGCTCATATCTCGGGTTCTATTGCCTATAGAAACAAGGGATCAAGTGATTTTTTTGGATAGGCCTTGGGCCAGCAATCATTTATATGCCCATCGGAACAATTGGCATACTGTAACTATGATACACTGCAGGGTCAAAGTTTGAACAGGGAGCCATGACTCCAACGTAGGAAATTGACCAAATCGGTTGGTTCCTTTTGCATTAAGTGTGGTCTAGGGTGGGGCTTAGGGGGCTTATGGGCAGTTCCTGAGACATGATTTTTATACCAAGTCTGTCATATCTTTGCTTTAAATGCTTGGCAAACAATTCTTTTTTTTACTATACATTCTTAAGGCATTAACCTAAAAGGCGTTTTTTTTTCGTTCAGAAATATTTATCCGTTGCCATTAAAGTAAAAGACCCTGATCGAAAAGGGGGGTACCAGCTCCCTCATTCCACCTTCCTCAGCACCTTTAAAAATGTTCCCAAAAGATTTTGGTATGCGAACAAATTCGCTCTTTTTTACACAGACAGAGAGAGGGAGCAAGGGAGAGGAGACATTGGCAGGAAGATTGATGGTGAGAGATAAAGAGACAGTGATATTAGTAGAAGAAATGGCCTTGAGAGAACAGATGGTGGTAATGGGGAAAACTGAAGGAGACAGTGGCAATGACAAGAGAGAGGGAGACACTGACAATGGCTGTGAGAGAGGAGACAGTGACAGCGGAAAAGAGTAAAGGAAACAGTGGAAGTGGGAAAGGGTGGAGCCAGTGGTAGTGAAAAGAGAGAGGAAACGGCAGTAATTGAGAAGAAACGGCTGAGAGGGAGGAGACAGTGACAGTGGGAAAGAGTAAAGGAGCCAGTTGGTTAATCTCTTATTTATATTTTGTTTTTCTGCTAAAATTTTAACATTTTTCCAAGGTAGGATATGTTTGTTTTTATTACAGCGATTTGCTAATTAATGCTTTCTGTAATTAGTGTAATTACTCGTCCATGTTTGTTTACTCTTGTACTTACGGTTCTTTTTGTTTGTCCAGTGTAAATTTTTACAACTTTGACATGGAATTTCGTAAATTACATTATTTTGCCAAATTATTATTTAATTCAAATAATTTGAATCTATATAATATAAAGAGAAATAATTAATAACGCAGAAAATCAATAAACTGTTAATACTCCATAACAGTTTAAATCATTGTCTTCATAAAAAAATTCCTACTATTGAAACAGAATTTTCATTATCAATTTATTAAACTTCCCTTATGAAAAGACATGATGAGCTTATACAAAAAATTTTTGTTTTTAATTACATTATTCATGATTAATAGTAATTGCCATGAGTAAATCGTGAACAATCCTTTTATTCATCATTTTACATTTCCAAACCTTTAATACATGCAAATAATAATACCTTGCCATCCCCTTGTATGTAACATTCTAAAATGTTGGCATTTGTACCAAATGATTTCAAATTTGTTCTTAAATAGATTATCTTTAAGAAATTTAATTTTTTTGTCTCTGTTTATATACATTTTGTTTCATATTTGTATTTTTTCTCCTCCAAATCTATTAATTGCCGTCATAAAGCGTGTCCCTCTAATATCATGACCTAAACGGAGGTGGTGTATTCCCTCCTCTACGCCACTGAAGGTTGGTGTCTTTCCTGCAATGCGAACGTGCTTTGCTACGTTGCTTCCGGTAAAGCTCTTACGAAATATATATTCGCGTCCGGGACTCAAGAGAAGACCTCTGGGTTGTACAATTCCGCCACTACACGGCAGAAAAGTTTGGGTGAGTTCATTTCTTAAAGGTTGGACAGGGATATTGCAATTGTTGTGATGTTTTTATTGCCCGCGTGGTTTGGTTGTTGGTTTTATTTTGAGGAGACAATATACGACGCAGGAGAAAAATATTTACAAGAATTGCCGAAAAAAATGTGACAAAAATTGGAATATCCCTATCCAATCTTTTTAGAAATTAAATCACTTACGGCCGGTTGCAACAACGTCAGTTAAAACTGACTCTCGCTATAGTCCCATTTAAAATTTTTTACGTTGCATCAAGAGAGTTTAGGGCTTAACCACACGTTAAGTGGTAGTTTAACTTAAACGCTCGATGACCACGATTTAAGTCCATGGTTAGCGAAGCAAAATGGCATTCCGAAACAGAAATATATTTTAAACTAATTGAATAAACTAATTATCAAACAGATAAATGGATAAGCTAATTGTACAAATTATTTGGATAAACTAAATGGATAAGCTATATGGATAAGTTAATTGGAAAGCCATTTGAATAGCAATTTGGATAAGTCATTTGAATCTCTACTTATCTATCTACCTATTTATTCTTTTTATTTATTTACTCTGTAATTTTTTTGTCTATTTTTCAACCATATAACCTTTTATTCTATTTTTTTTACATTTTACTCCTATATTTACATTTAGAAATTGATTGACAATATTTACTTTTTGAGTACGATTGATTTTTGAACTTTACAATTTTTATAGCATCTTTTTATATACGCCCAATTTTTGTATGTACATGTATAATTCTTTATTATCTAGGATATTTTACTATTTCTGTGCTCTAATTTATCTTTACTTTTACTATTTTTATTAATGTACTTGAAATATTTAATAGCAAATAAATTTGGATAAGCTAAGTGGATAAGCTATTTCGATAAGCTAATTATCAAACAGCTATTTGGATAAGCTATTTGGATAAGTTAATTGGATATGCTAACGGGTAAGCTAATTGGCTAGGCTAAATGGATAAGCTAATTGGATAAGCTAAATGGATAAGCGATTTGAATAGCAATTACGATAAGCTAATTATCAAACAGCTAATTGGATAAGCGATTTCGATAAGCTAATTATCAACCAGCTATTTGGATAAGCTAATTGGATATGTTAAATGGAAAAGCTAATTGGATAGGCTAAATGGATAAGCTATTTGGATAAGCTAATTATCAAACAACTATTTGAATAAGCTAATTTGATAAGCTATAGGATAAGCGATTTGGATAAGCTAATTGGATAAGCTAATTGGATAAGCTAAATGGATAAGCGATTTGAATAGCAATTTGGATAAGCTAATTATCAAACAGCTATTTGGATAAGCTCTTTGGATAAGCTGTTTCGATAGCTAATGAGATAAGCTAAATGAAGAAGCTATTTGGATAAACTAAATGAATAAGCTAATTGGATAAGCTAAATGTATAAACGATTTGAATAGCAATTACGATAAGCTAATTATCAAACAGCTATTTGGATAAGCTTCTGGATAAGCTAGTTTGATAGCTAATTGGGTATGCTATATGGATAAGCTAATTTTCAAACAGCAATCTGGATATGCTAATTATCGAACAGCTAAACGGATAAGTTAATATTATCAAAGAGCTAATTGGAAAAGTTAAATGGATATGTTAATTGCATAACTAGTTGGATAAGCTAATTTTCAAACAGCAATTTGGATAAACTAATTATCAAACAGCTAAATTGATACCCTATTTGGATTATGTAGTTATTAAACAGCTAATTGAAAACAATCAGCCATGTTGACCGGAAGTTGAATTGGAGCAAAACGAACCAATCACAGTCCTCGTTACTCAAATTATATCCAGTTAGCTAACTGAGACTTAACTAGGCTTGATGCAACATTTCCCGGTTAAAGGACTTAACCGATCGTTAACTAACCGAAAGTTAGGGTCGTTTTAACTGACGTTGTTGCAACCGGCCGTTAGAGATCCTGTATGTATAAGATATACCACAACCAATTACATGGACGGCATTTTGTGCTAAACACACTAATGAATTCCTTTTTATGACGGCTTGGCCGTTTGGTCAATTGAGACAATTTTTTTTTCTGCTTTTCATACATTCTAAAATTTCAATAACACTTTCTTTAAATAGTTATTTCCTTAAAATAATGTAATTTTTTAAGTTATATTGTGGCGTTTACGCCACTTAAATGGGAAGGACACAAACACCTTCCACAGATTTCGATAGGATTAAACATAAAGATTGGAGGCCATCTAAAAGTAACTCGTGTAAAAGGGTGTAGGTTAACACGCCTTCGTTTTTTAAATAAGCGACATCAAAAGAAAACCTAAAAAAAAGCGGCATCAAGGATTCAGCTTATATCAGCTCCTCTCTCTTCTCTGCTTATATACCTAAAGAATTTGCACTAATTTCACCGGAATTGATTAAGGCACTTGCCTGCAGTAGGGAAACTTCCGGGTTCGAATCTATCCTCTTAAGTGCCTGTCCTTGTTTTTCTTCTGTTGTTTTAAGCGCCAAAAATAAAAATAAAAAAAAGGATTTTACCTTGAGTTTTACTTTTAGAAATAACTTTTCATTTAAAGTAAGAAATTGAGAGAAAAGGGAGTGGGAGGAGATTTCATTCCATTAAATAATTTTTTCTCTTCAATTCTTAAGAGAACTTAAATCTGATATCTGAATCAACTGGCCACCCATTGTTGAAACACGTGATCGAGCCATGGCGGTAGGAATACGGATCTTAATCCTAGTTTTATACTTACTTCTAGTCACTATACTACTTTCATGGATCGAGCATCCTGTGAAAACCAAAGGGGGGGGGCTAATGCTAAAAAAACCACAAGAGATTGAGAGAGTCGAACAGAGTGAACGTAAGGGGATTCTTCTCTGTGATGTAGCTACACGGTATTACTCAACAGTACTGCATTCGATAAGGCGGTAATTCAGGACTATCATCAATGAAAGATAGCCACAGTAACCATGTACAATTGAAGCGAATGATTAGCTACTAGCTATTGTTAAATTTGCCTAACACAAATTAACTATTGATAATACACTCCCAGACAAAAATTTGGAGATTTTTGAAAAACATGAAAGGTTCATCTGAAAAAACTCTTTTAAAAAAGAAGGACTTGTTCATGCATTATACAATGATTTATTCGAACGTTACTTAGTTTCTTCTTCTCTATACACCAAAAATTTTATGTACTTCAAACGATTTCTTTCAACAAAACATACAGAAAAACAAACAATATTGAAGACAAAAGTTTGGAGATTTGTGTATGCTGGGACATAAGTTTGGAGATTCTTTGTTTAGTATTTCATCCAGCCGCCTTTAACATTAATAACTGCTTGCACACATTGTCTCATAGAGTCTATGAGACACTGACAATCATCTCTCGATATTTCACACAAGACATGGGACACAGTTTTGAATAAATCCTTGTTTGTTAAAATGTTACATACGGTAACGTTTCACTACTTTTTACCCCAAATTGTTTCTTTAGGATTAAGGTCAGAACTATTTCCTGGCTATTTTAGAAGGTGAATATTTTGTTCTTCCAACCAGTTCAGTGTCGCGTTTGCTCTGAGACAAGGTATATTATAAAGTTACCACCAGGAAAGTAAAAAGCAGCACCTGGTATCAGATGATCAGCCATTATTTCCGTGTAATAGGAACTGCTGAAGTTACCTTTGACAAAAGCTATACTTTCGGTCCTATATGCATTTATTGTTCCATAAGCTAAGATGCTTGGTAGAAATTTGATTCTATATGGTACAAATCTAAAGTCCAGCTTTTCTTGTTTCTTGCTCACAACTTTTTGTTTATCATCATTCAGTGGTTAAATCTAGATTCATCACTGAATATGACTTTTTGCTATTGTTCTATAATCCATGTTGAGTGTTCACGTGCGCACTCAAGTCCTTTTTTTCGTTCGTTTAGTTAGGAGAGGATTTTTTGCTGCAGAAGGAAAAGAGTAACCTCTCTCTTTCAAACGCCGGGTTGTTATCTTTACCGAAACTTCTTTCTTGCTGGTTGGATTCCATTAGCAGTATTTCTCTTGCCGTTTGAAAGCGTGACATTCTCTGACAATACCTCTTAGATGTCTATCTTCGGCTTTACTTGTGATGCGTTTTCTGCCGCACGTTTGCTTCACAGCGCAACTTCCAATCTTCTTATGTTTGACAATAATCTTGCTTACAGATTTTGTAGTTGAGTTGAGATCTTTTGCTATTTTAATTTGTTTTTCTTATTCTTGCCATTTCTTAATAATTAAGTTATGAATAGATTGAGGGATCTGTTTTGTAGGAGGCTTATTGAAAATTTAAGAAAACAAATTCAGCACATCCCTAAATTGTAATCAATCAACCCATTTTAGATTAATTTACGTAATCATGAGGTCTATAGCTAAATTTCTGCTACTAGAAACTTCAAACGTTAATGTTTTTAACAAAATCTCCAAACTTACAGTATGTCTCAGTATAATTAAATCTCCAAACTTTAGACCTTAATGCAGTTGTTGTTTTGCTTGTTTTTTGTTCAACAAAATTTTATGAGTAGTTAATAAGGTGATGTATAGTAAATGTACATCGCTGTGTAATGCATAGTACACTTCTATTTTATTTTAATAGCACTTATCTGAGATGAATCTTTTAAATTTTCAAAAATCTCCATATTTTTGTCTTGAAGTGTATAAGGCGTTAAGTAATTACATGCCATAGCTTACTGTTAGCATTGAAAGTTTCCAATGGTTCAATAATGGTATCATTAAAACACGCATCATGGAACCAATTTCGACCATCATTAATTTTACGTTATATTCATTGATGGCACGTTATTCCATGTTGTTTGATATATTACATGCCAAATCTGAGCTTTGAAAGTTTCCACTGAATCATATTGGTTCAATGAAACCACATACCATTGAACCTATTTCGACTATCATTAATTTTAGGTTAATATTCAACCATAACATGTTATTCCAAACTGTTTAATATAATGCATGCCATATCTTAGCATTGACAGTTTCCAGTGGACCATAATGATACCACTAAACCACAGACGCTTGAATCAGTTTTGAGTGATATTGATCATTAAGTTAGAACATCACGTGTCTTCACTTAATTCACAAGCCTCTTCTCTGTTTTAGCTATGGAATACCAAAGATAGAACAGCATTGATCAGTGCATAGGCCATTTATGCATGGAACTGTACAGTGAAAAACGTGGTCCCCTATATTATTTTTGACCTTTTGAACCGAAATAGTTCATCGATTTCTTCCACCAACGAACTCACTCTTTCGTTTTCCCTAAGTTGTCGAATGGCGAAAACGGAAATCGACAATTTGGAACCGTTCGAACGCTAGAGCACCAACAGACAGACAGAGAGACGGACGGACGGACGCGCATTGTGAAAACATAAGTACCTATCGGTTATAATAATATGGAATTTGTAATCAATAGTGGTCTTTAGCAAGAGCATGAGCGCTCATTATGAATACGGGGATGAGTATATTTTCAACAATTGCTCCAATTGTATAAATATAATAAAAAAATTACAATTTATTGAATTAAATATTGAACCGATAATAACAAACGAATATATTTACTTTGCATAAAACTTGATTAGATTCACGTGCTGGGATCCAAAGTTTACCATTAATTTCACATTTAACTTTCGCTGCCCAATTTCGGCGTCGCTCATCGTCTCTAGGAAATGTGGATTTTAAAGCCGTGTTTCCCGCTATTCGAACAACCTACTGCAGCACAATTAGGCATTATACATGTTTTTATAAATGTTTTTTAATTCGGAAAAAAATTACAGCTGGCGATGTCTAAATACTGTTGTATAGCATGATCTAAGTATCGGCATTGCAAGGCATTTGCTAGCACGGACAGCACATAATGGGTTCCATAAGTCATGTCTCGGCTCCAACCAATCGTTTTCGACTTCTCAGTTGTCGTATCTCTGATACATACAGGATCTCGAAAATCACCCAAACGTTTCTGCCGTGTAATGTTGGAATTGTGCAACTCAGAGGTCTTGAGTCCCGGACAGTAATATACAGGTAGTCCAAAAAGTCTACTAATATGGCAGATACAACCCCTGGACAAAACTATGGAATAATCCGAGAAGCGTTGAAAAATGGATAGTTGGATACGTTGCTGTGTTTACATATTTCACAATACTTTTAATCTGACACGAAATAATACATGGAATGTTGGTATGTAACTCACATACAAAAAAGCAGACGCCTACTTTATTAAGACCGATAGGTACTTACGTTTTCACACTGTGCGTCCGTCTGTCCGTCCGTCTGTCCGTTGGTGCTCTAGCTTTCGAACGCTTCTGAAATTTCGACTTCCGTTTTCGCCATTCGACAACTTAGGGAAATCGGAAGACTGAGTGCGTTGGTGGAAAAAATCGGTGAACTACTTCCGGTTCAAAACGTCAAAATCATTATAGGGGACCACGTTTCACTATACAATTCCATGTATAAATGGCCTGTGCATTGACAAATGCTGTTCTCCCTTTGGTACTCCATAGCTAAAGCAGAGAAAAGGCTTGTTAATTAAATGAAGACACGTGATTGTCTTCCTTGATGGTCAAGATCAGTCAGAACTGGTTCAAGGGTATGTGGTTTGGTGGTACCATTAAGGTCCTCTGGAAACTTTCAATGCTAAGATATAGGCCTACCTTGTATTATATCAAACAACTTGGAATGATGTGCCATGAATGAACATAACGTAAAATTAATGATAGTCGAAGTCGGTTCAAGGGTACCTGCTTTTCGTGGACCCATTATGGGTCATTGGAAATTTCAATGCTAAAATATGTCATGTAATATATCAAACGATTTGGAATGATGTCTCATGAATGAATATAATGTAAAATTAATGATAGTCGAAATTTGTTCCAAGATACCTGCTTTTCGTGGACCCATTATAGTTCATTGGAACTTTCAATGCTGAAATATGGCATCTACTATATCAAACGACTTGGAATGATGTGCCATGGATTAATATAACGTACAATTAATGATAGTTGAAATTGGTTCAGAGGCACCTGGTTTCTTGGAACTATTATGGTTCATTGGAACTTTCAATGCTAAAATATGATTCAATGCTAAAATATAGCATGTAATATATCAAACGATTGGAATGATGTGTAATGAATGAATATAACGTAAAATTATTGATAATTGAAATTGGTTCCATGATTCGTGTTTTAATGATACCATTATGAAACTATTGGAAACTTTCACTGCTAAGATATGGCATGTAACTACTTACGCCTTTTATTATCAATAGTTAGTTTGTGTTAGGCAAATTTTAACAATAGCTGGTAGCTACTCATTCCTTCAATGATACATGCTTACGTGGAAAAGCGTTGGCAATAGTTTTTTAAGAAAGATTATTAAATAGGAATGCTAATAAATTAAAGGATTCGTATATGTTCTAATCTATAGAGAAATGCTGCTTTCTCCATTGAACTTATCAGATAGTTTTATTCAGTTTGAACTATACGTTTCTCTTAGAAGTACGCATTGCTTAGCAACCAGAGGCTTCCTTAGGAACCTCATCTAATTCATAACAATGAAAGGCTTATTTAGAAATCAAAAGCTTTCCTTTTCGTTCTCGATTTCTTTAAAATCCTATCGGTCCTGGGCATTTCGGTTGCCTGACTTGTTAAAAAAATAATCTAAAGTGAGTTAACGATAGAAATTTATGGAATATGCTTCAGGGAGGGAGAAAAGCATGGAATAAAAGTGGTTAATAAGGCGTTGGTCCAACGTTTTCTTTAATAACAGCTTCAATTCTGCGGGGGAGTTGGTCCAACACAAGCTTCTCGTTGTATTCAGGCTTAATGTTCTGCCAGCACTGCCGAATGGCTTCCTCTTGTTGTGGGAGATCTGTAGGCTTCTGTTGATGTACCATTTTTTTCAGTTCATGCCAGTCATTCTCAGGGATGCCCAGTGGGATTGATGTCAGGCTATTGGCTGGCCATTGGAGATGTTCAATACCTTGGTCGTGCATAAAAGTTTTAATCTTTCCAGCCCTATGACATGAAGCGTTGTCATCTTTATAGCAGAGCTCGACAAATCCTATATTTTGGTAGCCAATTGACCTTTATCCCCTGTATTGTGATTGGTTGCCACTAAACGTCACTGATTTTTTTACAAAATGCAAATGGCGGATACTGGACATGTTAACGGTGTTTGTTGACTGTATCGTAAGTGAAAGTTTTAATTGTTGTTGTTCACAATTTTTGTTGCTATGTGTCACGGAATTTTAATAATTCCGGCGACATGGTCGATCGTTTTCGCTCTAGAATAGTTTACAATTCGGAGCGAAAACGAAATCGACGTCGTCATCATCCGCTACAACATCATAACGCAGGAGCCAATGAGGGAGGAGCGACGCTCTCGAGTGCGGGCTCGAAGCGAGAGCAAGGGGAGAGAGACAGAAAGAGATTGGCGACGACCGATGGACGACGGAGGATAGGGAATCTCCTGGCCACGAGCGACACGAGGCATCGGGAAGGCTTAGTAAACGATTCGCCGAAGGAGAAGGTTCGTCCTCGAGCGCTTGCAACGGAGGCGGCTACGGAGACGGCGTGTGCGTCGTTGCGTGTTACCCTGCCAAGCAGAGAAGCTCCGTTGGCGGAGATTTATTCCGACGCCGAGTTCGAGAGTCCTCAACGTGAAAGGTGCACGTCGCCGGTGTTAAGCTTGCTTCCACGTTCACCGAGGGTTTCAGCCGCCGACCGTGGATTCGGCCTAGTCGTTTGTGACTTTGATTCCCCGAACTGGAAAATAATAATTTTTATTGTGTGCTTTAGTGACTATCGTATTTGTAATTTTTATGAAAATGGACTCCCCCTGACTGTAGAACTTTTGCCGATAATGACTTTTGTGACGAAATTTATTTAACTAATTCAAGCTCTCGCAATTGGAACTTTTAGTACACGAGTGCGCCGTTTGTGTTACCGTATACTATTGTGTTACAGCGAAACTCATGTAAATGTTCGCTGTAAATTGCGATATCTGTTACAGTTGGTTTTTGCTATACGTAATTAGTTTAAGCCTTTGTATGCTTCAGTGTGTTCTATTTGTTTAGAATGTTTAAGCTGTAGGTTAGCTAGCTTTAAAGGGTTTCAGATACCGACCCAGCTAATTTGCTATTTCTTGTTTGGCTTATACCCAATGTTTTGCTTTAAGCTATAAAACTTTCCGGCTATTAGACTTTAGCTCTTAAGTTTTAGTTGCCTACCCGGGTGGCCAAAGCGGGTAGGTGTCGGGAGTTAGCTTCCGACCAGCGAAAGCTGTGGGCCAAGTTCATGTTGCCTCGTTAGAGGTGTTTAATGTTTTACGTTGGGTGTTGCATAATGCCACCTGTAAGATCTCTTTAGATCTTAACTCCGTAGAGGGCAATACCATCTGCCCATCTGCTTCAAAAGAAGCCTTTGTTGTAAGTTACTTTTAGGTGATTTTGGTTTTTACAGTTAAGACATTAATTGTCGTATTCAATTGCTTAGCTTGTGAGCTTTGGTTAGGTTACAAGCTTAATTGTAACTGTAAAGGCTATCGTCAGAGCCTTTGATGTAATTTACTTTTAGGGGAATTTGGTAATTTCAGTTTTTGGATTTGAACTCATTAATCGTCGTATTCATTTGTTTAGCTTGTAAGCTTTGGTTAGGTTACTAGCTGAATTGTAATGTAAAGGCTTACATTTAAGCCTCTGATGTTTTTCACTTCTAGGCCAAACGGTCCTTGAAGGTTAGGATTATTTTAAGCATTTTCTTTTAATTGAAATTATCTCGTACCAAGGTGCAGGTAAAGTTAAACTGTTCATGTTTATCTTTGACTGATACTTGTTGCATTTTTGTGAATTGTTATCATATCTATTTTTGCAAAGGGAGCCCATTCGACTCCTCTTTATCTTTTGCTATATTTACATCATTTATAATAAACTTTATCTTTATTATACTCTAAATTGTGCGCTGTTGCATGTCATTTAAATTCCACTGCGCTACTCCAAATTATAGCTTAAATACATGTGACACTATGGTTAAATATTGTTGTGTTCCCAATTGTCAGAGTGAGGAGAAAAAATAAACATCATTAGAAAATAATTTTATAGGTAATTTGGAAATTACTATGAAATTAAAATTATGAAAGGTTATCAGTAAACATTTAAATCATTATATTTTACAAATTAATAATGTATGTTGAATTAATAAAGATAATAATAAAAATCTTTAAAATAGTAAAAACCTATGGAAAATGTAAAAAAAAATGACTTTTACTCAAATCACAAGTGCTTACAACACGACCAAGGGACGCCATTTTTTATGTGGTCACGTGGGTAGTCAAGGCTACGAAGGCTAAGAAGGGGTTTGAGAACGAGAGTTTATGATAAAGGTCAATTGCTATCAGAAACTCCATTTTGGCTATAACTTTCAAACAAGTGGTGGCCACTAGGCTACTGACAAATGTGGCAGCTGATTGGAAGGCCTAATTACATTACTGTATCGTAGCCACCGGAAATTTAAATTTGTAATGAAATTAGCTCTTACATAAAACTTTTCCTGGAGGCTCCAGCTTGAGCAATACTTTAATACCCCTAACTGACACCAGTGGAGCTGCATGCCCGAGAAGTTCAAATCGCCACTTATTGCCAGAATCCAAGCCCTGCCTCAGCGCGAATTGGGGACGCCTTTCTTATCGGTGTCTACGAAGACAGGCGTAGCCTTCTTTCCTGTTTGTTATTTATGTAGTGACTGTTCGTGATTACTCTGTCGGTACATACTGTTATGCTAGATTTTCGTTCCTCTTTGATGAAGTACCGGGTGATTCAGTCAATTTCTGACCATTTCACTCGAATGACGTGCATTAGGGATAAACAATTGAAAGAATATGAGCGCCATATCTAATTTCTAAATAGTTGGAGTTTGTATTGTTGCAACGGCGCTGCATGAAAATCGTATTGTTGAAAAATAGTCCCCGCTTTATCAACAGAGCAGAAATGCAAGGTTGTCGAATGGAATTTCGAGACAAAATCACCTGTAACCGTGCAAAGAAAGTTCCGGAAGGAGTATAGGTGTCGAGACATACCAGGCAGGCAAGCAATCATGGATTTTGTCAAGCAATTTCGTGCCACTGGACGTGTTACAGGCAAGAAAAAAGGCCGGAGCGAAGCTCGTGTTCGAACGGTCGAAGTTGTCGAAAATGTTCGCACAAAGTTGGTCAATTCCCCTACCAAAAAATCTGTTCGACGCCTATCCATTGAAGAAGGGCTGTCATATACCAAGACGTGGCGAAATTTGAGAAAGGATTTACACCTGTTCCCGTATAAGATCCATGTTTATCAGACACTGGAAGACAGAAGCGATAACAATTTGCGATGGAGTTTGGAGCAGAAATGGAAGCCAATCAGGACAACCTGTGGGTGTCAGATGAGGCCTTCTTCCATCTGTCAGGTACGTTAATAAACACAACGTTCGTTTTTGGGGTTCCCAGCACCCTCATGAGATCCATAAGTCACCTCTTCATCCACGAAAGGTAATGGCTTGGTGCGCGATTTCCAAAAGAGGCATAATTGGTCCGTTCTTTTTTGAGGGCACCGTAACGTCACAGGCTTACCTTAACATCTTGGAAACCTTCTTCATCCCCGAGCTGAGAAGGAGGCGTATACCGCTTCGACATCAATGGTTTCAACAGGATGGGGCTAGGCCTCACACCACTAATGAAGTGCTAGATTTTCTCAATGAGAAATTCGGAAATCGTGTCATTTCAAACAGGTTTCCAGATCGATTCGGGGGTGGCTTTCTTTAGCCCCCTACGAGTCCTGACCTAAACCCATGTGATTTTTATCTTTGGGGGTTCCTTAAAGACAGTGTGTTCACTACAGCACCAAGAACCCTAGACCAGCTGCGACAAAGCATCGTCGACTGGTGCACCCTTGTGGATGCAGAAATCCTGGATAGAGTTATGAACAACTTTACCATTCGGCTGCGAGCAGTTCAAAAAGTTCGTGGCGGCCACATTGAGCATATCATCAAGACTTTTCCACGGGAATAAAAACTCCGAACTGCCTAAAATATCATAATGAAATGCTAAGTTTGTAAGCATTAATGGGTCAATAAATCATAGTACTGAAATGGTCAGAAATTGACTGAATCACCCTGTATTTGTTATGTGATGAAATATTTCGTTCCTCGTTGATGAAATAATATGTCAGGCCCGGCTTGTAGGATCTGCGAAATGTGCGATGAAAAAAAAATGTCAGGTTTTGATGTTTACTAAACTCTCTTCAGTACATAGCCAGTATGTGACAACTGCTTATTTCTACCAAGATGTACAAACAGTAAGTGTGGTCATAGTTCCCTCTAAGCTGCGCAAGTATGTGGGTGTGTGTGTGTGTCTGTATCTGTGTGTGCGTGTGTATTGGGGGGGCTTATTTAATTCATGCGCACTTACGATCAATTTCCCACTTACAAAATTATCAAAAATGGCCTTTGTTTTGTTTATATATTTTATTGCGCACAGTTAATTTTGGACCGCGCAGCTGTCATAAAAATTAGAGGGAACTATGGGTGCAGCTTACATTTGAAGATGATAACTGATGAAACACTTTCAGAATATGATAGTGGTAGTGACGGCCTTTAAGGTTTAGTTAAATTAGGTATTTAAGAGTTATAGTGAATTAATTCTTCACTCTTTTTTTGCTTATTTTTAAATTTTTTCAACTTCGTAAATAAATCTTTTATTTAAAATTGAAGATTGATTTTATGAATATACATTATTACACCGACCCATAAATATCACATTTCGGTTGGCTACCATGAAAATTGCAGTGGTAGCCAACTGTCTATTCAGATTTTTGGAATTTGTCGAGCCCTGTTATAGGCAAATGGTTCGCCCTGGAAGTGAACTTTTGCTGTTTTCATTATGAATCTTTCCAAAATTTCAAGAAACACATCGGCATGCACATTAATCGCCAGAATTACCATTTTTCCAACACCCTTAGAAGTAATTGATCCCCACAACATTAGGCCTTTCGAAAATTGGGTAGCTGAAAGAAGACAATCATGTGAATATTTATCGTCCGATTTTCTCCACACGTGATGACCATCATTATCTCCGTGACTAAGGCATATTTTCGTTTCATCTGTAAAGATGACTCGTTTCCAATCACTCACGGACAATTCCTGTACGTTGTCGCCCACTTCAGGCGTTCTCTTTTATGTTTAGCAATCATGTGTGGTTTGGTCACGGCTTTCCGTGACCTCTAATCGTGTTCATTCAAACGGCGTCTGATTGTTTTATCATATTCAGCAATCCCCATCTATGTACAATGTCCATTGATATCATGAGATGAGTTAAAACGATTTTTTCACAAGTTCAATCAGCTTTCTCTCATCTCGTTTGGATGTGACTCATGGTCGACCGCTTCTCTTTATATTTGCTACGCTTCCAGTTTGCTTGACTTTTGCCAGTATTTCAGAGACAGTTCCCTGGGGACATTGCATAATTTCTGCAATTCTCTGTTGACTGTTTCCTTTAATGTGAAGTTTAACAATAGCATCTTTTGCTGCATCAGTTAATTCTTTTCCTTTTGCCATAACAATCGCAATTTTTACACGATACCAAATTTGAAATGTGCTTCTACATCTGTGGCATTCAATGATCTAATCATCAGGTGATTTGCATGCTCATGGAAGATCTCATTATGTTGACAGAGATGATTATTCCTTACTTTTTCCCATACATTTCTATCGTTAATTCACTGTAGATTTTTTGTTTAATAATATAGGCGTTTCTTTTTTGTATGTGAGTTAAATACCAATATTCCATGTATTATTTCGTTTCAGATTAAAAGTATTTTGAAATATGTAAACACAGCAACGTCTCTAAATATCCATTTCTCAACGCTACTCGGATTATTTCTTACTTTTGTTCAGGGGTTGTATCTCAAAGCTGCCAGGTAGGCGAGATCTGATGAGTATGGTTTATAGGTAATAGAGGGGTGGAAAATTCATTGCCGCACTCAAATTTGAATTTGATTCCCAAATTTAAGGTCATAAATTTATTTGCCAACTCGACAACTATTAAAGATAGATAAAAATTTTCTATTGCTACCGTGTAGAGCAATACCACATTAGTCTAAAAACAATTTTTAATCACACCTTTCCCCTTGAAAGAATTTGAGAAAATGGGCGAGAAAGAGTCATTCAAGGTCAGGTAGGGCTGGCCTAGTTGGCTGAGGCCTCTAACACATTTGAATTGCAGTGAAGCACACCTCAGCCAACCTGTCCAGCCCCACCTGACCTTGAGTGACTCTTTCTCGCCCATTTTCTCAAAATCTTTCAAGGGAAAGGGTGTGATTAAAAATTGTTTTTAGACTAATGTGGTGTTGCTCTATAGGGTAGCAATCGGAAATTTGTCTCTATCTTTAATAGTTTTCGAGTTAGCAAATAGATGACCTTAAATTTGTCTGCGGCAACGAATTCCTCACCCACCCCCCTGTTACCTATAAATCGCACTCATCAGATCTCGCCTATCAGGCAACTTTGAGATATCTGCCACGTTTCCAGAGTTTTGGACACCCTGTATATTATTAACTAACGGAAGGATGGAAGAATTTATTGATTTTATAACGTCCGCCCGTCCCCTTCATAATTTCTACATTTTTCGAGGTAGAAGGTTGACATTTGGAATGTCTAACATATATTTGGTTTTGAGAGGTGCGCTAGAGTCAGAAATACGGGACCGGGAGTCAAAGGGGACAAGAGATCTATGTGCTATTTAGGTACGTAAAAGAGTGAAATTTAGTATCCATATTCCTCTAGAGTCGGCCAGGTGGCCGAGAGGGCTAGGGCGTAGGCTTTCTAGTTCTCGAATCCGCCTGGCCGTGGGTTCGAATCCCATCGTGGGCATGGATGGTTGTGTTTGTCCCGGGCTGCGTATAGATATAACTTGTGTAAAACGCGCAAAATGACCATAGTAGTCGACGCCAAAAATTTGTAGACTTCCCCCCCCCCCCCATATTCCTCTAGGCAAGAGCTACCTTACTATGAAGTTTAAGCCCAATTGTTCCGTTGGGGTCGGAGTTGCGGGGGTGGCAGTCACTTGGTCTTTAGAACTATGGCAACATATGGCATGTGATATGTCGCCATATATATATGTATAAATATATTTCTGCTTCACTGCTAAAGCTTCTCCTTGGAATGTTTACAAGATTTTATTTCATTTTTAAAATTCAGTGCTGTTAGGCATATTGTTAAATGTGGCTAATAATGTCAGGCCTATTGTTAAATCTGACTAAATAATGTTATGCCTGTTGTTAGAAATGGCTAATTAATATTAGGCCCATTGTTAAATATGACTAAATAATGTTAGACCTATTGTTAAATATGACTAACTGATGTTAGCCCTATTGTAAGTAAATCCACCCATTTTGGTACATTTCGGTGAAAATCATAAACGTTTGGCAATAAGTGTGTACGAAACAGTAAATCCACCGGTTTGGGTGACTTCGGTGAAAATCATGAACGTTTGCCAAAAGTGTGGACGAAATTGTAAATCCACCCATAATAACTAATAAATGTAAATCCTGTTATTATCAGCTAATAAATGCTAGGCCTTTTGTTAACACTAGCTAATTGACGTTAGGTATATTATTATCTTTATATATAAAAATTCAGGCTCAGGGTGCGTCTGTAAATGTTCTAAAAACTTTTGAACCACTTATCCGATTGAGCTCATATTTGCAACTTATATTCCTTAGGTCCAGAGTAAGGTTTACATGTCCCTAAAGTAGGGGGGGGAAGGGGTAAAAATCATATATCTTGGTTTATGTTTGTTTGT
>JAHWFO010109958.1:0-50437 GCA_023313115.1 Rhysida immarginata
GATCCAATAACCCGTTCCGGACTCTTACCTTCTACCTTCTCTTTTTCTCATTATTCCTCTCAGTATAATTCCTACTCTGCCATTGACTCTTGTTTTACGAACTCTGATTCAGTTCTTTTCAGTAGTTTTATCGATATGTCTATTTCAGACCATTTTCCCTTACTCACTGTTCTTAACCCTCGTTTTCCTAATATTTCGCGGAATACCCATGTCTGTAAGCGTTTAATTACTCATAATCGTATCTCTATTCTACAATCTTTTCTAGCTTTAACCGATCGGAACAGTCTTTTTTCTGATTTAACCGACACAAACCAGCTTTTTGCTTGTTTCTTATCTCATTTTCAGCTTGGATATGACCGCTACTTCACTTTAAATTCTCGCTCATCTACTAACTCTACCGCCACCATTCATAAACCTTGGATTTCAGGTGACATTTTAGCGCTTATTAAAAGGAAAAATGCCTTATACCGGAAATATCGTAGAAATCCATCTCCTAACGCTTTTAACAAGTTCAAACTTTATTCTAACACTGTAAAAAATACTATTATAATTTCCAAGCGTTCTTACTATGATTCCTTGTTCTCCCGCCTTCAACTTAGTAAAGATAAATGGCGTCTCTTGAAGTCTTTGACTCATGGCCCTACCTTACCTTCCTCCCCTTTTTCCAACCCTGACTTAGTCTCTTCTTCTTCTCTTACGGACTTCCTTCATGCTTTACTACCTCCCGTAACTGATTCTTCTTTTTCTTCTGACATTAGTTATCCCTTTCAACTTCCCGCCCCTCCTTCTAGTTTTTATGCTATTCCCACGATTGAAGATGAAGTCCTCAATGTTATTACCCATCTAAAATCTTCCCCCGTGCCGGGCCCCCTCGGGTTCCGTTCTGATGTCATTCTTGCAATAAAACATGTCCTTGCTTTTCCTCTTTCTTTCATCTTTAACCACTCAATCAGTACCGGTACTTATCCAACTATCTTAAAATCAGCCCGTGTTGTGCCGATATTCAAGAAAGGTGATCCTGGTTCTTACTCTAATTATCGACCCATTACTGTACTACCTGTGTTTTCAAAAATTTTTGAAAAACTTTTCTTTGCTCGTTTTTCGCAGTTTATTTTTAATCACAATTTTCTTTCCCCTTGTCAACATGGTTTTGTTCCTAATAGGAACGTGGAAACGGCGTGTCACGAATTACTCGAACATCTCTCCTCCGAAATGGCTCGTAACAAATTTGTTGCATCTATATTCATTGATTTTACAAAAGCATTTGACTCTATACCTATCCATTTACTTCTTTTTAAACTACATTCTTTTTACGGTGTTCGGGGTTTGCCTTTTTTATGGCTTACTAGTTTTCTTTCTAATCGTAAATATCACTTAGCTCACTCTGGTAAATCCTCCTTTACTATTACTAGGAATCGGGGGGTCCCGCAGGGATCGATCCTCTCTCCGCTCCTTTTCATCCTTTTTATAAATGACCTACCTTTAATCTACACTGCAATTAGAACCATTTTGTACGCTGATGATGTTTCGTTCGTATTATCTAATACCGATATCTCGCATTTATTAAATTCGATCAATGAATCACTCGTCAAACTTAGCCAATGATGCTCTACGAATTCCCTTACTGTTAATATTGTTAAGACTAAGCTGATGTTTTTCCATCAGCGTAATAAACGTAACATACCTGTATCTCCCTTGGTCTATTAAGACAACTGCATTATTAATACTACTTCAATTTTTACCTATCTTGGACTTACTTTATCCTCAGACTTATCATGAGACTGCCATGTTGATGCATTGGTAGTTAAACTTAACAAAAAACAAGGTATCATCTCCAGACTTTACTATCTTCCTTCCAATATTCTGTTGTTGTTATATTATTCTTGGATCCACTCGTCATTATGCTACGGTGTAAATTCTGGGGATCTACCACTGCTACCAATCTTTCTCGACTATTTAAATTACAAAAGTGGTTCCTCCGCACTCTTCTTAATCTCCCCAAATTTTCTTCTGTTTCTCATTACTTTTCTTCGCTACGTATACTTACAATATATCAAATTTATTTTTTGTCCGTGTGCTCGTTTATTTACAAAACCTCTAATTCTCTCTTATTGCTTTCCTCCCCCTTATCAATATGTTTTAATCGTGACACCCATAACCATTATACTCGTCTTGCTAATGAGATTCGCCCGCCGTCTTCGACCCGTAATTATAGGAACAATTGAGTTTCGTTTATCGGAATTAGATGCTGGGCTTCCTTACCATCTGAAATCCGCTCTCTATTTCCTTACTCATCTTTTCGGAACTCTCTAAGGAATTATTGTCTGTCCCACGTTCCTTTGGGCAGAATTTTTTCGCGTTAATTTTTTTTAATTTCTCTCTGTTATCTACATATATTCTGCTATAACCAGGTATTATATGATAATCATTAGAATTTTATATATTTCTTTTACAATTATAATTACAGTTTATCCTACAACATATATGCTACATAATGATTGTTCACTTTACAATGTACTTTATAGTAGTTATAATTTTTCTTTTAATTTTGTGTAACTTATAATTTTTTTCCGTTGGCTTGTATCTTGGATATTTTGTTGCCCCATCTGTAATATCTGTAATATTCTAACATTTGTTTAGTTTTTCCCATTTAACAACCCATGTGGTTATTTAGATGTTTTTGTAAAGGTGCCCTTGAGGCCTAACTCGTCGGTTTTAACCATACGGGCCTCATTGGGCACTATTATTCTGTTTTCTAACCTTTAAATAAAATAAAAAAATAAAATAAAATAAATAATTTGTTAAATAAAGCAAAATTTTCAAAAAAAATAAAGTGTTAAAATAAAATTCTAAGTTCTTTAAAACTATTTCATGTTTATTCCTCGCAATAAACAATATTATAAAAATTATATCCAATTCATTATAAACTACTTAAATTCAACTCTATTGATTTATTTATAAAGTATTTTTCAAAAATAACTAATTTTATTTTTTTTTAATTTTTTGTTTTGTATAAAGAAAAAACTAATTAGTCCATTGATAATCACTTTCAGTATACTAAGAAACATTCATATTTTTTTTTTTTCACTATAATAAAATATCTCCATATGTGGTAAAATTAATTTCAATCAAATAAAATGTCTACATTAACTTATAATAAATTAAATTAAACCTTCTCAGGTTATTCTCTCAAATACTTATATATTATTAAGTATAAAGAAGGGCTCTTTTACCACAACAAAAGTAATAAAGAAATTAACAAAAACAAAAAAATACAACCTGGAAGCGCTTTTCGAGAGCAAAGCTCTCATCATTCGGCAGGAACCAAGGAGAACACGTGGAAAACCCAAAGTGAACTGATTAGGAACCGAAGAAAGCGGTTTATATAGCGAGAGATATACAAGGCAGACCAATAATAGAAAAGAAATAAAAATAATATTATTGTTTGGCTAATCGAGACCACCACTGAATTAGAGGGGAATCACCAATAGGGCCTAAGTCGGAGTTTAATAACGTGTTGTTCTTGGATTTATGGATAGCCATGCTCTCGAAAGCATCTAGCAAGTGTTTTTATTGATAGATTGTAACAATTTTAAGTTGTCGATGGAAAAATCGTGACCCGTCTCTATTGAATGTTTGGCTATGGCTGATTGACTGCATCTACCGAATCTTCTGTGGTCGAGATGTTCCTTAAATCTGGTGGATAAACTGCGTTTGGTCTGACCTTTGTAAAGCTTAGGGCATTGCGAACAATGGATGACGTAGATGCCTGACTTTTGTATATCCGGTACCTTATCTTTGGGGTTGCCCAGCAAGTTTCGTATTTGGTTGGGGTTGCTGAAAGAAAGAGAAATGTTATATTGTTTGAAAATTGAATTTAAATTTTTAATAAGTAGTTTATTGTATGGAACGGATATGGTTATGGGATGTAGAGTGGTTATGTCTGACAGAAATTTTTTGAACTTCCTCTTCCTCAAAAGATCGTCAATCATTTTCGAGTTGTACCCGTTTTTCTCGGCTATTTTTTTAATCAAATCAATCTCTTGTTTGAATGAAATATTGTTTAATGGGATATTGAGTGCCCTATCCAACATGAAAATAAAAGCTGAAGGGTATTCTATTGCCCTTCTTTTTCTGCCCTGGCTCGCTAGCCGTCAACACCGCAGGTCTCCCGATGAGAAGGTAGACTATCTGGCCTTCCTTTTTGAAGAACCAAGTCTCCAAGCAACGTTAGTCATCGTTTATATTTTCATTGTTCTCCACACCCTTTTATTAATACTACGATCCCCCAATGATCGAAATTCGATCACATTTCTGAGACAAAAAATATATGTGTTATTGTTCTGGCCTCATGTCAGATCGTTTCTCTCGAGCGAGGAGAGCAAAGAACGAGAGAAGCGATCAGACAACGTCGACCGCGTAAGTTAAACAACGGCGAGCGGGGTCAGGGAAAGATTTTATTTTAAGCAGGTCCGAAGGTTTCAGAAGCAAGGTGTTCGCCTCCCATTCGCCCTGCATAAACGAATAGATAATCAGCTCATTAGCAGGGCGAATAAAAAGGGAGGACGAGCAACAATTAGGCAGAGAGGGAGTGCCTAAATCGACCTGATGTAACTAGAAGAGGCTCCTAAGACGGACTAGTCAAAGTTATCAATAGAGCCCTTGTAGTAATATTTCTTGGGCATTTAAATTAATTTCACACAGTGAACTACCAGCCAACGCGTGTGACCCTCCCCCGCCTGATTATATCAAGGTCGGGCAAACTACCGTCCGCCTGTTATGCTGAGCCCGGATTTCTGCCCATCTTCATCCGCTTCACCGCTGATGAAGGAAGAATACCTGAAGAGTTACATGTCCGACTACGGGCAGGTTAAGATAGTCGCCTATCCAGTTCATCCGAATTCTCCTCTGCAGATGACTGGTGACCTCGTAGTCGACATGAACCTTCAGAAAGACATTCCAGACTACCTTGTAATGCACGGAAATCGTGTCCGCGTGTCTAACAAGGGTCAAAGGTAGTGCTGCTGGTACTGCAAGAAAACGTCTCACGTCAGAAAAGACTGCCCTCTTCTCAAGAAATGCGATGCATGCAACCGCATCGTAAGCAAATACCATCAGTGCCCGGAGAGGGTGTTTGCAGCACCAGCAGATATTCCATCAACGACCAAGAGAATGTCACCCCAGCAGCAAACCAAGATATCATCGCCGGCCAAGTCACCAGTGCTTCGTCACCGTCGTCACCACCTAGGAGGAGTCAAGCTACACCAACTCCTCCGCCTCTTCCCCGGGAACAGAAGGAGATGATGCCCCCATCACCTCGACCACCTTCGCTTCCAACCCTATCTTTGGAGCCTAGGAGGAAGCTGCCATCGTCCCCTTCCCCCTCCGGTTCCCGGAGATTTGAGAGACCACACCTCTCCCTCAGCCATCACACGATACTTTGATGGCTAAAGAAAAAGCTGCTGCAGATGACGACGTAGATGTCTTGGTAGGAGCAGATTCCGTGTTTTCAGTGGAGGACTTTCCAGCACTTCCTCCGCCAGGGCAGTCAACGACATCACAGCCAGCACGGATCATCGGTACGTCATCACCATCCAGGATGAGATCTTCTGATGGGTTTTCACAACCATCAGCGTCGAAACAGCAGGATCATCTTGCGAGGAAAAACAGTCCCCGCAAGAAAAAATCCAGAAGGAGCCATGGCAGAAGGGACGAGAGTGGTTCTACTTCTTCCGAGCGAGACAGCCGCGCGACCCACAGGCGCAGCCCTTCTTCCTCATCCTTGCGATTTACGATGAGAAGAAGACGGAGCCTCGTGCAACATCTGGGAAGCCCAAGTATCAACCGGACACAGGTCAGCAGTTGCCTCATTAAACATCTTCAATGAAGGTCATTTACGTGCTTTCTCTTGGTTCCGCTTTTAAGCAATCGGTAGAGCATCGTTCATTGCCCTATACAGGCCGGATATCCTGTTACTTCAAGAAGTAAAACTTCACTGTTGCCATCACTCAACAGTGCTATGATCTACCGGGCCTTCGCAGTCAATACACTAATGGACAATTTTTTATCAACTCTTCGTCACCAAATGGGAAAGGGGTTGCCACCATCATTCTCAATCCCTCCATTTTGGTTTCGAACTGCATGTATGACTGCGAGTGCAGGGTAATTTCATTGGACATTTCAACATCTGGTTTCAAGTTCCGATTGCTTATTGTATATGTGTAATACCCCATCCGCACTACCTGAACTAGCTTGAAGTAAACTAGTTTAGATGTTATTTGAAAACAGTTTTAGAGTAAACTAGTTTGGAGAGCTAATTATGCTTCCGCACTTGAAATAGTTCAAACGAGTTAAAAACAAGTGCGTAATGCCTCTTGGTGTAGAAATGAGCAAAGAAGCATTCATTTCCTGAGCCGCTATTCAAAATGGCTGCTTCTACGTCTCAGCATGGGGACTCATTTTTAATGCAACTAATTTCATTTCGGATGAGATTAACGTTGATACAGCAGCAGATTACCTTGAATTACCTTGAATGATTACCTTGAATCATAGATGTTTAATGCCTGCTGGATATGAAAAGACACCATCAACATCGCAGAAGAGAACTATTACAATTGTATTACATGTGCTTTTGTAACCATGATAAATTCAAAAAGAAATAAATAAAAAAATATTATGTATTTTTTTTTAATACAGTACTACTGTGTCAAAAAATGCTATATAGCTGAATAACGTATTTCAGATGCAAAAAGTTAAAGTCTTTCGACGATTTCATGGTTCCCATCAGATGGCAATTTAAAATTCATTATTTCATATATAAATAAATTAATAAAAAACACAGCTATGTAAATATTTTTAAAATAAATTACTACTGTGTAAAAAAAAGCTACACTTGTATAAATGTATTTAAGTTGCAAAAAATAAAGATATTTCTTAGATTTCGTTTTTACCACCAAATTTAAGATAATGAGTTATTGCCGCGTTCCAAAGTGCACTTCTAACGCAAAACATATATTAAAAACAAGTTTTCATGGTTTCCATCGGATTAAATTTTAAAACACAAGTGGGCTGCAGTCATATCAAGAAAAGGTATTTTATTACAAATTGAAATTACGAAATTTAAATGAGCTACGTATAAATGTTAGCGATGTAAACCTTAACTCAATATACCACAACAGATGAAGGAAGAACCCTCCCCCCCCCCCCGCTTCATTAGTCCTTGCCTCAACCCAATAAACAAAGACATCAAAATCAAGTAAATTCATTATGATAAAATCTCTATTATGTAATTGAGACATTATGCTACTTCTTTTTGAGGGACATCTATATTATTGATAACAGCTGACTGGCCCTGGCCCTTTTATCATGGGCGACATTAACACGGAAAACACAGAGTACAATAACAGCCTATTTCTCGAAAAGTTTTGAAACTATCAAAATGAACAAGTTACATTAGTTAGCTCTGTGCTCAATGGAAGCAATTTGTGAAACCTATGGTTTATTTGAAGCTTCACTGAATTTGGAAAAGCCTCGCAAACATCGATGTTTTTCCGTTGATCAACATGGTTTTACAGAGATTTTATAGAGAAAGAAGGACATCTGGCGGCAGCATGCTCAGGCCTTGTTAATCTCGAAGGCCTCGACGAACACGAGGGAGAGGCAAGGCGATCCAAAAATGAGCATTCCATCAGCGCACGGAATTCTGGGATCCCACAATTCCAGGTGCGAAGCTAGTTAAACTGTCTCAAGAAGGTTTGGGAAACCCGCTTAATCAGAGACAGTTTCTAATGCCTGAAACCGGTTTCGTTTAAACCAGTGTTGTACGCACTTGAAAATCAGAACCAGTTCAGCAATCTAAACTAGTTTGGAAATGCTAGTGCGGATGAGGTATAACGGGCAAAAATACGTGAGGCCAGACTGTCGGGTTCTTGCGACGCTTCCCGTACAGAGATCTTCCTAAGAGTGAGACAAACTATAAAGAACAAAGTACAAAGATCATTAGAGATAAGGTTCTCAGGCCAAACATATATTAAAATAGATTAAACTTAAGAGTAAGGGTGAGACCTCCCTTCAATTTTCGCTTTAGAGAGGGAAGTTGAGTAATCTCGACGTCGACTAGATCGAAAGAGAATTAAACGTACTCGGACCAACTTACGTCTGACAAAAATAACCGGGGCTTTATTGCAGAATCTTTTCTTATCAGAACTACAATAAAAAAATGAAGATAAAACAAGTGTAAATAGCGCAAAATTTCCCTAAGACTGTGCAATTTTGAATATTCTTCTCATATCCAAAGCCAAGGTTTTTTGATTATTAACTAACGACGGAACTTCCAGCACGTTTTCTTCCTACGTGTCTATCATCTGAATATCCGTTAACATCCAATCGTCTTTCTCCTTTAACTCTGGCTAAAGGGTGATCAAGCTTACTCACGCTGAACTGTTTACTTCTTCTATTCTCTGAGTGTGTACGAACAGGTGAGTCTCGTGGGGGGTGGGGGTTCTATCAAAAGAGCACTTCGTAGTTGTTTCTGCGTATACCAAACATCTTTTACAAAATTATTAGATCCAGTCTTTATCGCCGCCGGGCGTTCAGAAAAAAAAATTATTTATTAAATACACTTTTAAATGATTCTTTCAACTAGATAAATATTCAACAGTTTAAAGTTCAAAGGGTCTGTGGGATCGTTTTAGGTAAGTATCAACAAAATAGACGAAAGTTCTGCCTTTTAGTTTTACGTATCTTTTATACAAATGTCACTGTGCGTCATGGCTTTTTACTTTTATTTCAGATTCGAACAAGACATCTTCTAGAAGTCATAAGTATTTAATTAACCATCTCAAATCTTTTCTCAATTAAATTCATTCGGGTACTTTTACTTATTAACCTTTTCGTATTTCTTTCATTTCCAGCAATTGGAATCTTTAGCGAGTTCCAAGGTTAAAGGGGATCGCGACCAAAAATCATAGTCACTTTAACATTCATTCGAAAGTTCGAGGCAGAAGAATTAAGCAACAGCAAGGAAGGAAAGGGAAACTAACACTACGCTAAGAATAACGGGATAGGGGAGGGGGAAACCCGAAT
Organism: Rhysida immarginata; assembly: GCA_023313115.1. Classification (NCBI taxonomy): domain Eukaryota; kingdom Metazoa; phylum Arthropoda; class Chilopoda; order Scolopendromorpha; family Scolopendridae; genus Rhysida; species Rhysida immarginata. Next base: position 9,085 of record JAHWFO010109958.1, read on the forward strand.
CCGAGATGAACACACGAATTTGAGCATGTTAGTAGGATTCTTACTGTGCTAAAACTTAAAACCAGGTCTTAAGATACCGGCTGTATGTTTTTTTTTTTTCATCTTCACGGTTTTCTTTAAGACAACAGTTTTCACGACGGAACAGGTTAATCTTCGGCATGGAGAAAGTTTGCATTGTATCTCGCAGAACATGTACTTTTACCGTTGTAAATCGGGATTGATCTGTGAGGAAATAGAAACAAGCAAAACATAATCAGGGAAAGCAAATATTTAACCGTATGGCCCAAATACTGTGCTTAATACCGGAAAACCTTATTTTCTGTCGCTTTTCTTTATAATCAAGGTTAAGTCCATTGACTGTATTTTTACGACATCTCCATTTGTCGTACATCAATAGCAACGTTGAATTCATGTCACTGCATCAATTGCCGTCTTCTCATCCAGGTAAGTTTTCTTAATATCATCGAAAGAGAGACGGATCGCTCAGAAGACCAACTGTCCCCTGGAAAGCGATTCTTCGCGGCAGCTTTCATCCATACCGTCTTGTTTGATGGCCGCCGTCGTTCTATCTATATCCTTTTCATTATATATTTTTGTCTTTTTCTTCAACGACGCGAAGCTCGTACAGCAAAATTCTCTTTGTTGAGGACATTGTTGCTCTCGGTCATTGTTTTCTTCTCTCTGCTATGGTAGTGCATCTACAATCGACATCACGAACCATTTTGTGTAGCAATTTCGTCAAGCTGCGGCTGCGTAACTCAGTAAAAGAGGAGACAAGAAAGGTTAAGAGGGGGGAGGGGCGTGAGAACAAGGCTTGTAACGCCAAACTGGACGTTACATATGCACCGTGTAGAACAGCAGAGAAACCAACATTTTTTATTGACTTAAACAACTTTTTGTATTCATCTTTGCCTGTGCTGATTGCTGGTGATTTGAACTGCCATCCAGACGGCAACAACATCTTTTCGTCTGGTCATGTGTATCGTTTGTGCCAGCAAAATGCCAGACACACTTTCCACAAAGCAACCAGCCTGGGTCTACCTTCCACCAAGGGCCCACTATATCATCAAGGTTGGATTTTTTCTTGTTGACAATGCATTTGCTCGCCGGGTAAAATGGAGGTAATTCCATGTTCATTCTTCGACCACAGTGCCATCATGTGCCTTTTCTAGTAGAAGGCCAGCAGGTGACCCGAGGCTCGAGGGAGTGGGTCACGGACTCTGGCTGTGGTTGTTAATAAAGTGGAAGAGGGACAGTAGGAGTTTCTAGGTTATGGTGTACTAGTTGCCTCTACTGGTTTTTAAACTATCTTTTTTCTAACACCTCTTGACCTCAATAATCTCATGATCTTTCTTATATAAGCACCACTTCCATTTCTTTCCCACCTTGACCTCAATAATCACATGATCTTTCTTATATAAGCACCACTTCCATTTTCTCCCACCCTGACATCAATAATCACATGATCTTTCCTATATAAGCATCACTTCCATTTCTCTCTGCATCACAATGAACGTAGTCTCTCTGTGCATCGAACACATTTTCTGTATCCACAACTTGTATACGTGTCGGTGCATTTACTGCTGGGACAACAACGCTCGACGAATTCACCGTAGACTCAACTGAAGACATCACGCACAATGACAGCATTACATCAATATCAATGGCCGTGGACGAATCAGCAGATCAACAAGGAGGACTCGCCGTCAATAACGACTCAGCATGGCAATCAAGTGTACATAGTCCCTCGCAGGTATGTCCTAGAACTTGTTCCCCACGACCCGAAATTGAGCTTCACTCAGACCATTCCGAAGACATCACCCCTATACACACAACTTCAAAACACAATGACACACAATCACTCATACACAATAGCACCGGAACCACTCAAACAATTAGACAGTCACAGCGCCTTATTATTAACAACAACGGACACGACAATATATCTTTACTTAACCAACATCAGCAGTCAGTTGTTCAAGAAACAATTCTTCACAGAGATGACAACACTTTTACTACCTCACTATTCCCCCACACTCCTATGGATACAGCAACTAAACGAACACCAACCTGCCAACAAATATTCAGCAACAAATATAGAAGAAGTTCAGGAAGCAGTGACATTGAGCAATTGGACTCTCAATCATCAGGGACGTCTATTGAATCGCAAAATGTCATTGCCCTGGACGAAACGCACATTAACCATATTCCATCACCACCCAATAGACCAGGACCAAGCACCTCAACCTCCTTGGATGACTCAAATACCATCACCAACAATCCCATTACAGCCACAAACAAAACGTTTAAAACTTTCATCGTCCACAACACAAACCTCACATACCCAACCGGAAATCCCAATCACAGACGAAGCAAACCCTCATTCCTCTCGTTTGACCACGGAGACCATCAACATATCATCTACATCTCAGCAATCGGAGGAGGAAACACAGCCTCAAGAACACGACAGCGAATCATTAACTTTCTTGGTGGAACAAGCGGAGGCGTTGCAGAGGCTATTGCCTCTACACAATCGATCAAACATATCAGAAACTTCCTTCTCTATTTACTCAATACTCATTACAGAGGATACAATAGATATGGCACTCAAATCACACAGGAGCTCAACAGACTCGCAGAACCCATTTAGGACATATTAGCTAACCCACAACACATGCGCAAACACAGCAATTGCAAAACATACACTGATCAAAAAAAACAACACAAAGAGGAAAGATTTGGAAGACACAAACGTTCTACAATAATTAAACTCATTGATTTCCTGATAGACAAACACAATATAAAAACAAAAGCACAATGGAACAACATAGTCGATTTACAAACAAAACAACAATTATTAAAAGAATTTTGATTGAATGAACAAAGCTATGTTGCACGATTACTCCGCTTTAGGAATCAACAACACACAAACATAATCAAAAAAACAACCATGCAATCACATTTCAACAAATTGATACAAAAACGATTGCTCAAAAAACCAATAATCAAAAGCTTTACAAAAAAAGACAAACAAACACAACAATGGTTAGAATAATTTTTTCACGAAAACAATATAGATATAGCAGACTTTTTGGCATGGCTTGAAATCATTAAAACAAAACAATTAAAAAATATTAATACGTTCATTTTACAAGGAGATACGAACGCTGGCAAGAGTCTACTCATAGAAACCATAATAGAACCATTACAACCTGAACTAGTCCCCAGAGAACGAGACAATAGCTCATTCCACCTAGATCAATTACCAGACGCAGCAATAGTTTTATTCGAAGAACGGATTTTGACTCCCATAAACGTAGGAACATGGAAATTAATACTAGAAGGAAAACCCATCAAAACAGACATAAAACACAGCGACAAAGAATCCACAGAATTCCCATTTTCATAACAACAGCAAGACCCATAACCAACAACATAGACGACAAGGAAACAGAACAAATACATCAGAAAACAATTATAAAATTTAAGAAAACAATACAACACAGACAAGAAAACTACACATGGCCATTGACATTCACACCAGATTACATATAAAAACCTCCCCATTTTATCAAGCCACACGACTTAGCTTTACTACATCACCTACATTTCGAACAAATAACACACAAAACAACAACTTCTCGAAACTCACACCAGAGACATAAACGGATATGACGACACCAAACGCAAACACTTAAAAATATGCACGCAAGCAAATGCACTTAAAACGGCATGGCAACAGTACACGAAGAAGCACCAGTCATAAAGCGCCCTAGACTATTCGTCATCAAAAATATTCCACCAATGACAAACACATCAGAAGAACAACACGGGTACGGACCCTCCATTTACCCAATCACTCCTTTCAACGTTTGGAATCACGGACACGTGACATTCACATACACTATAAAAACACAAAATTGGTATACGCTCAATTTCAATGACGACCAAGCACCCTACATACTACCATACGTGCATTGGCCCTTCTGGACGGGAGAACACGACGAAACCGCATACGAAACGGAAAACTACAAAAATTACAAAGCAATCAACGCAATATCCTGGGGCATAAGACCTGTACAAGCGAGACTAACACTTGAAAACCATGCAGTCCTCCGAAAACGACTCATCCAAACAGGGCAAACCAACACAGAAACTTGGGACTTCGAAACCAGTCAAAACCTCGTCGTCGGAAGAGGAACAACACAAGGACACGTCCTCATCGTTGGAAAAAACGCAGACACAGGACCTTTCACCAAACGGCACGACGCAACCGAGTGAGAAAAGACAACAATAGACCACATAACCAAATACGAAATACCCGACAAACATCGATGGGACTATACAATAGACTTTCCGAATGAACATCCCAACGCATATCAACCGTACCCGACTGACGACAAGGTATACACACGATACATACTTGGACCAACCAACTACACCATGCGACAAGGCACATCCGGAGAACAATCGAATACAAGTAACAATTCGAATTTCCAATCTTCAATAGTGCAAAAAGTGGACAAAAACAAGTGCTTCACGATTAAAAAACCACAACATACATCTCTCCAACTACCCGGCTCTCATGATCGGACAGCCCAGCATACCTGATGAAAAGGGACAATGAAATTCAAATACAGAGTGCATCTCATCACAGAAATGGACATTCAATTTTGTATAAAACCTGATATTTATGATCAATATGAACAAATAGGCTTAGAACGATTTGTAATTGAACATCCCAAAGCTGCTTTAAATGCAAGCAATACAAATGTCACGACTGTATTTTTTCCTTATAAGATTTAATAAAAGCATGATAAACTAAAACAAAAGCTTTTATTTCATTTGTTTCCTTATAAACAAAATAACAACTAAAAACAACAGAAGCAATAAACAACAAAAAGAAAGAAAAAGATCATTTTCATACTCTCTGGTCATAGGTGAATAAAAAACATTATGTCTGAAGTTATGAAAATGATCTTAACTACCACACCCAACAACCACAAGAAAATGATCTTAACTACCACAACCGACAACCATATGTGAAAAACTCCTACTGTCCCTCGTCCACTAGCTTCGTGACCCTGAGTTAAAGCAGTAATTAGGTCATATTTCCCGCCAAGACATACAACCATTGCGCCTCAGGCGCCTCCTGCTGTATTTTCTAATAGCACTGGCTCTACAGGCTTTGCAGGCTCTGCAGTCCATCGCAATTGGTTTTTGAATGTTTTTCTGTTTGACGAAGAGGAATACAAGGGAATGTTCGCTCAGTTTGTTGAAAAACATCTTCATAATTTGCCTCCTACGCTTGCTTCTTGACTTGAACTGAAAAAGAAAATCAAGGGTTTCTCTCGAAAGATTGGGTTAGATGCTGCTCGTCGTCGACGTCGTCATCTTCTCATGTTGCAAGAGATTCTTCGTCTCCTTCAAGTATCCACCCCGAAGGAGGACTTCGAGTTGGAGATACGTCAGGTGAAGAGCGACATCAAAGGTCTAAAGATCCGGAAGGATGCCGGCGCAGCACTCAGAGCCATAGTTTCCTGGGCGACTGACGTAAGGCAGTTATCATCAACAGCGTTCGCTGAGGAGAGACGACGTGCCAACAAAAAAAAGATGTCATCTTTTGGTGGTGGAAAATGGGGAAGTGAAATCTGACCACGACATCTTGTCAGCTTTTCACGCCCATTTTTCATCCTTTTTCAATAACCCAATCATTCTATCAGACGACAGGAAGCAGTGGATTGAGGCGCTAAGACATTTTTCTGAGGATGCTGACCTGTCTATTTCTCGTCCCTTTACCGAAGATGAAGTCAAGAATCCTGTCAGCGGACGGTCGTCATCAGTCCACCCCAAGTATGGATGGCATTCCATATTCATTCTATAATGCGACATGGAAACTTCTTGGGCCTTTCTTGATACAAGTGTTTAATTCGATCATCAAGGACCCTCTTCCATCACACCAGATTTCACCATGGGGAAAATCATTCTTCTCCCTAAAGTACCGAATCCAGAGCTTATTACCCATTGGAGGCCAACGACCCTTCACGTACTATAAGGTCTTCACTAGAGTTTTTCAACAAAGACTGAAAAGCAACGCAGAAGTATTTATCAACCCCGGACAATCCTGCTCAATTCCATCACGCAGGATGTCCGATAACCTAATTACGATTCGGCGTGTGCTCGTCATCAAATACTTGCTGTTTTAAGCCTTGATCAAGAAAAGGCCTTCGATAAAGTGAACCATGAGTTCCTTTTCGACGTCTTTCAACACCTTCGTCTTGGACTTTTGCCACGATTATTTCCCCACTGTATATTTCGGCCACTTCATGTGTGGCGATTAATGGTTCCATATCTACTATTTTCAGCCTGTTTAAAGGTGTTAGGCAAGGGTGTCCTCTTTCCCCCTTGTTATACATCTTTTATTTGGAACCATTAATATAATACTTAAATCTCCACCAAGATGTTCGAGGATACGATCTTCCAGTTGCATTGATAAGCATCAAGTCGTTAGCCTATGCGGACGACATGGTACTTTTAGCCTATGCGGACGACGTGAGCTTCTTCAAAGTAACATTTAACCACTTTAGTACTTTGACGGGGAGTTCCATCAACTTCGTCAAGTCTAAAGGTATTGCCATTGGGAATTGGACCACACAATATCTCAATAATTTCCCAATATCATTGCTTGACCAAATTACAGTGCTGGGCTAAGTGTTCTCCTTCAAACCGAACATGGACCTTACGCACTGGCAACAAGTGGTAGAAAAGTGCATTTCTCGCCTTGACCAAAACTTCCGGTTTTCAACATCAATGTTTGTCAAAGTGAGATACATCAAAACTCATATTTCAAAGACTTCGTGGGGCAAGGGACGACTGCTCAGCAACGTCATCCATTAAGAACAGCGTTCCTCTCTATTCCCTTTGAGAGAGAGGGGTTGGGTTTACCCGATATTAAGCGATACCTCATTGCGGCCAGCTTGGCTGCCTTGATTCGGGTATTCCTTAGCCCTCCCCCTTTATGGGTGAACTTCTTCTTACATCTAAGGTGTTTTTCAAGGTGAATAGGCTTCCTTGCTAGTAGTAATGTATCAGCACCAACCAGACATTTATAAATCCTTCAACCTTGATACGAAGGGAGATCAAAAAGTAAGTTGCACTTCCACGGTATGGCCATTTATTACACCACCTATACAAAAGCAACACGGCTATAGCAGCATACAATGTAGGTTCACTTTTCCACATAGTCCCCAAGAGACCATAAACATTTATCCGAACGATCAACCAACTTTTCGATTCCGGATGCATAAAAATCTCCTCCAGCGTTTTGTAACCATACGGCGACAGCCGCTTTCACCTACTCATTGTTTCGAAATCGTTGTCCACCGCGTTCCGTTTTGAACTTACCGAAAAGATGAAAGTCGCATGGCGCTAAGTCGGTACTGTATGGAGGATGTTGCCAAAGCTCCCACTTGAGTCGCTGCAGCAGTTCGCGCGTTTGGCGGGCCTTGTGAGGTGTTGCGTTATCGTGCAACAAAATCACACCGGCGCTCAATTTCCATATACAGCAGTGATTTCACGATGAATGTCCGTGCAATTCATCGTTTGGCCCATAGAAATAGGATTGCTGCTCGCACCATAAGTTTGGAGTGGACATCCAGTTGACGCACTATTGCTTTTAGCCCGCTAGTCACACAAAACACGACGGGAAACCACAGCAAACGTCCTATCCGACGTCTGCGCAGTTAATGTCCCTTTCTCCGCTTTGCCCAAGATTGCGACACACAGCGCGCTCCTGCGGCGAGTTAGTGCAACGTACTTTTTGATCTCCCCTAGTATATTACCGATGCTACGCCATATTGATCCACAGGAATGGGGAATACTTCGTCTTACATGGTTCTTTCAGCAGACTGACCCTGGTGAATCGACCGACATCGTTCGACTTCCTCCCGATCACCCCTGGGCAGCAGTCATGAAGCTTCTAAAATCCTTTGCCTTCCAGAAAACATTGTTCAATTATCAATGGCGGCTGCTGCATCACGGGTTCTTCAACGTCTTTTTCAGTGGAAGGTGGTCAGGTCTTCTGGATGTTCCCTGTGCGGCGTAGCCGAGACCATCAGCCATATTTTTTACGAGTGCCCGTTTAAGAATTCGATCTGGGATCGTTTGAGGCAGCATTACGGGCTGGTACATTTTTCGTATCAGTCTGTGCGCTTCCTCTTAAACGATTCCAAGTATTTTAACCAGACCTAGCTATGGCGAGGTATTTAAACCAGACCTAGTTATTGCGATCGCCTTCATTAATAAAGAACTCTGGCTGGCCCGTTGGAGTCGATCGCAAGGTCATCCTCCACACTCTCGAACGTATGGAGGAAAGTGGCTGTTCAACTTCGATCCTTTTTTCTCCTCGAATACGCTTCGTCCGAACCCGCCGTTTTCGACTGGTGGCGCCTCTCGTGAGCGCCTGCTAAAACCAAAGCAAAACATACGAACATTGTCTCTTACATATCAATCATTAAATATATATTAACTATTTGTTTTAGTTTATTTTATTCTAATAATGGAGGATACCTTGAAAATAATGAAGGTTGGTTTTAATGCAGTAAAATATAAAGCTGATTTCTTTAGTATAACATCAATAAAAAAGGTTAAAATACTACTACAGAGCAACCATGTACACGATCTGTATGAGGTCCAACAAGGCAGCTTTAGTACATTTAAAGCTAAGTGGCTTCGAGAGACCAGCATAAGTAAACCACCTTATGAAATAAGAATTGAGATAACATATTTCATTTTTCAAAAAAATGGCTTAATAATATTTATAGGATAAAAATTTGAAGGTGCCTTGCTAATGAAGATGATATTTTCAAGGTTGATAATGAAAGAAATCTTCTTGAAGCCTATTGCAAATGCAAAGCTGGTTTATCTAGAAAATGCAAGCATATTGCTGCTGTTATCCAAGCCATCAACACAGAACGAATCAATTCCAAGACCACAATTCCACAACAAGGGCTTAAACCGGGTGGAATGAAAGAGGAATTATATGCAAAAGGTGAAACAATTGAAAATTTGTTTTCATTGCGGCAATCAAAAACAATAGATAATGATTTTTCAATTGAAAAAAGAGAGATGAATGAACATTACATTGCATTACAGTACACTGCTCAGCTTCTCTCCTCACGCCAAAAGCTTGTTCTCATTCTCATCAGAGGGCGCCAAACGTAGTTCAACCACAGCGTATGGCCACGGCTAAGTTCGTTTATGTTTAAAAAACGCTTCTCAACATCTAAGTGTTTATGCGAGGTCATCGGAGGAAGCCAGACCTTCCATTTCACCTTTCCGATGGCCTTTTGATACCTCCTCAGTTGTGAACGGGCCTCGTTTTGAAACATCATCTTTCGGGAGAACGCTTTCCTGACGATGAAGCGGTTGAAAGAGCAGTGCGCGCGTGGTTCCAACAGCAACCAAAATAATTTTACGCCACAGGTTTCCAGGGACTTGTGAAACGGTGGGACAAGTGCTTAAATTTGTATGGAGATTATGTTGAAAAATAAATGTTGTTTGTATACATAAAGTAATCAGGTCACGAAACTGTGGATGGAAAAGTGTTTTCATTATTTTTATTGTTGTTTGTATGTCATTATCTCCATTCATTTCTTATCAATCACGATTCGTAACTTACTTATGGAATCGCCCTAGTAATATCGATAGACATTAGGTTAGGTTAGGTTAGTTTTCATCATCTAGTTACATCATCTAGTTTTCAATTCCGACTGCTTAAGGTGTATGCTCCGTGTACGAGTGCAGAGAAACGTGACTTTTTCAACGACATAGAATTTTTTTTGTGTTCGTCGATTCCTGTAGTGATTGCTGGTGATTTTAACTGTGAATTCTCGTGGTGATCTTAGTGGTATACTTTTCATCAAGGATCCACTGTGTCATCGCGACTTGATCTTTTTTTGGTCGACAGTGCAGTTGCTGGTGCAGCTGGAACAATGGAGGTTATTCCTTGTGTTTTTTCAGACCATAGTGCCATCTTGTGGTCTTGGGATCCTCCATTTGTTTCTCCGGCAATTGCTGCAGGTCATGTCCTCAATAAGAACTGGTTTATAAACGTTTTACTGTTCGACAATGAAGAGTACTGGGGAATGTTCGTTAGGTTTGTGGAAAAACATCTCCACAATTTGCCTCCTACGCTTGAATCGTGGTTGAACTTAAAATCTAAGATCAAAAAATTTTTCGGAAAATTGGGTTGGATGCAGCCAGACGTCGTCATCGTTATCTCCTCATGCTACAAGAAATATTGCGACTCCTCCGTTGTTCCACCCCTAATACCCCATTCGCACTACAGCTGGGCTAGATAGAGTTGAGCTAGCTTATTCGGGCTAGCTCAGCTCAGGCTAGCTGATGAAGCCAACCGTTCGCTCTACAATCCAGCCTGACCGACTTTTATCAGATTCGGTACCACTAAAACCTGAGCTTGTTAATAAGTAACTGTCACTGCTATCAGTGTTACTATTTGCACCGTCGTCCTCCATGTTCTATGTTGCCGGTCTCTCTCATGTCTTTTATTGTGCGTGAAATAACTGAAACAATGATATTTTGAAGAATGTTTGCTCGTTATTGCCCTTTCCCTCAGCCAATATGTCTAGAACTTAACACCTAATTTCACGGAAACCCCTGCACCATTTCAATCAATTTAAAAAAAAGTTCCAAAACATTTTTCTACTATTTAAAAAAAAAAGTGCTCCAAAACCGGGTCCTTATTAAATTTGAAATGGGTCATTAAAATTAAAGGAGAACAAAAATATTGAATGAAAGAAAAGCATTTATTTCCTATAAAATCAATCATAAAATGCAAATTCAAAAACTTTTAATGAAATATTAATTTCTTCAAAGGCATATGTCATTCTAAAATCATATAAAAGATCAACAAGATGTTAACAAACATCAGGATAATAATTAAAAGAAAGAACAAAGCATATTGAATGTCTACGATGTGGATGTGATATAAAAGAACCAATGATGTATATTAAAAAACCAATGACGTTCTTTAATATATGCCATTGAAAAGAACATACATCAATTTTTCAAAATTTAATTTTGAGTAAATTTCTGAGAATAATTTTTATTAATAATGCAAAAATGACTGTTAATTATTTTCATGCATGGGGACGAGTTTTAGCGCCATTGTGGCAAAAATAGGAAACCTATTTGCCTCCCATTTTAGATGCGGAAAAACTTCGAATGGACAGGCCTTCTATAATCTAGTTGGCCATGCCATTGTCTTTAGATCACGGTCTATAGCAAGGCCTCCTGTAGACAAGGCCAGCTCACTCAGACAAAATGGCGGCAATAGAAGGCTGGCAGGTGATACAGCTGAGATGGATGATTTTTAATGTTCAGCCAAAAAATGTGAAAAAATGCACTGTGTTATTTTATTCACAATAGTCTTCACATTAAAATATTACAATCGTCTAACTATTTAAAATGTAGTAAGAAAAAATAATTCAGTTTAGCTTAATAAATCTAAAATACGTTATTGTAATATTTTAATGAGAAGAATATTGTGAATTTTTACATTCTGTTTGCTCAGCATTAAAAAAAAAAGTCCATCTCACCTATATCATCTGCCAGTCTTCTATTGCCGCCATTTTGTCTGAATGAGCTGGCCTTGTCTATAGATGTAAATGGTCATCGAACTTCTGACATTTTCCATTATTTCAAGCATAGCCTACATGATAAGGAACGTTTCAAGAATCGCAGTTTATTAAGAGAAAAGAGTGTGAAGAAACGTCATAGACATTGTTCCACCTGCGTCGGCCAGTGTAAAAATAAGTCAGAAAAATTAGTGATAGCGGGCTCTTTCGTCACTATTGGAAAAAGGGACCAGTGCGCGAACAGCAGCCGCCGAAATTTGCAGGTGGAAGGTCAGGGTGTGACCAATGAACGGACAGCACGACGGTGGTTCTCCCGCTTTTCGTCTGGAGACATGAGCCTGGAAGATGCCCCAAGAAGCGGAAGATCCAAAGAAGTGGATGACGCAGCCCTACGGCAGCATTTGGAAGCCAACCCAGGCAGCACCACCTGTGGACTAGCGGCGGACATCGGGACATCACAATCGTGTGTGGTTCGACATCTGCACGCCATGGGAAAGGTCAACAGGAGCTGCCGAGTTGTGCCCCACGAGCTGACGCGCGCGCAAGCACAACAACGGGTGAAGGTGTGTTCGTCAACTGCAGGAAAAAATCGAGGTTCTGCCACATCCAGCATACAGCCCCGACCTGGCACCTTCCGACTACCATCTCTTCCGGTCCATGGCGCACTTTCTGCGTGGACGGCGCTTCGCCAATGTCAGTGACGTTGAAGACGCCGTGGTGACTGTTTCGTCCAGAAACCGGAGGAGTGGTTTCGCGAGGGCATCCGCCAACTGGCTGATTGTCGGATGAACACCATCGAGCATGATGGACTCTAGTTTGAAGATTAGGTTGGTTGGTTGGTTGGTTTATTAGAATTTTGGCGTCGATTACTAAGGTCATTTTGCGCCTTTCACACAAGTTATATCTGTACGCAGCCCCGGACAAACACAAACATCCATGCCCACGGCGGGATTCGAACCCACGACCAGGCGGATTCGAGAACTAGAAAGCCTACGCCCTAGCCGTCTCGGCCACCTGGCCGGCCTTTGAAGATTAGCAATGAGTGATTCCTGTCTGGTGCCCATTTAAAAGTTTGCGCGGTGATCGGCCAATACTTTTGACTCAACCTCTGTAGTTGATGCCCAAAATTAATAGTGAGCTATGTAATGCATTCAATAGTTGGTTTATCAATTATTTATTTAAAATTTTATAGAATACATTAATTTCGGTAGTATTACACAGGGTGAATACAAAAGTCTGAACCCCCCTTTTATTTTTTGAACCGAAGCAGATATGTCAATTTTGATGAATCCAATGAATAGGAAGTTGTGGGTGGCCTATCCCATGGTGCACTTTTCATCATCCCAATTATGCAAATTTGGAGACATTCAAAATTTATCTCAAAAACCGTAAGGGATAAAGAAAAAAACCCAATTGCAAACTTGTTCACCATAAAAAAACAAACAAAACAAAAAAAAATCATCCAAATCGGACCAACCAATCACCCACAATCACGTGGTGAACTGTTTGTAGCTTACAAACAGTCACAGTGCACAAACAAGTTACTTCAAACAGTTTTAAAAAAAAGTTAATGAACAAAATGCTCGATGTGACGATCGTGGGCATCATAACACAATTGGACACGGAACCTAACTGACGCCAAAACATCGACAAGCATGGCTGGATTCACTCCTCGGCACGCTTCCTGGATTCGTTGAACCAGATACTCCAGTGAGGCGGGCTGCGTAGCATAAACCTTGTCCTTCAGGTATCCCCACAAGAAAGAGTCAAGTGGTGTAAAATCAGGGGAGCGGGGTGGCCAACGAACTGGTCCTCCTCGGCCAATCCATTGTTGTCCAAACATCTCACTTAGACGCTCGCGAACGACCAACACGTAATGTGGAGGAGCTCCATCATGCTGAAACCACGTGCGCTGATACGAGGCCAATGGCAAATTGTCAATGAAGTCTGTGACTACCACGTTGAGAATTTCAGCCCGGTAGCGTTCTGCAGTCAGCGTTCTGCATCGTAAAAATACGGTCCAACCACAGTGTCATTGTACAATCCACACCACACATTGATTCTCCAGTTCACTTGATGAGTTGCTTCTCGCAGACATCGTGGGTTTTCGTCTGCCCAATGATGATGGTTGTGCCTATTGATAACTCCATCCCTGGTGAACTGGGCTTCATCTACCCACAACACCTCATGAATGAAGTTTGGATTGTCATCCAGGCAGGTAAGTAACCAGTTGCAGAAGGCGGCCCTAGCAACATAATCCAATGGCAGTAACTCCTGTTGACAATGAATATGGTATGGGTGAAAATGATGTGCGTGAAGAATGTTGAGAACAGTTCTCTGATGGCACCCAACATCTGCAGCAATTGCTCTGCTGCTTGTGTGGGGATTTGCAGCAACTGCAGCCAGAAGTAGTGTTGTTGTATCGTCGTCGCCTTGTGCCCTTGGTCGTCCTCGTTCTGCATTAACATTCCCTGTAGCCTCGAATCTTTGAATAATGTGACGCATTGTTTGACGACATGGATGGCGTTCGTTAGGGTATCTTTCTCGATACAACCTAACTGCAGCATGTAGGTTTCTCCTTGCCTCTCCGAAGCAGAAGATCATGTTGACCATTTCCGGAACAGTGTAGCTTGCCATCCTGGAATTGTTCTGTCTTCTGTGTGCTGAAACATGCCTTTTATTTGCTTTCCCGCATGAAAGTGAATGTGAGTATGGTAATTTATGTTAATTTTTTGATTTGCATGCTTTACATGGTGGAAATATCAACATTCAGTTTTCCTTGTGCAGTGATTGGTTGGTCCGATTTGGATGATTTTTTTTTGTTTTGTTTGTTTTTTTATGCTGAACAAGTTTGCAATTGGGTTTTTTTCTCTATCCCTTACGGTTTTTGAGATAAATTTTGAATGTGTCCTAATTTGCATATTTGGGATGATTAAAAGTGCACCATGGGATAGGCCGCCCACAACTTCCTATTCATTGGATTCATCAAAATTGACATCTCTGCTTCGGTTCAAAAAATAAAAGGGGGGGTTCAGAATTTTGTATTCACCCTGTATACTGGCTCCATTGAAACTGAAAATGAAACTAAAATTTCTTAAGGATGGGTCTACGCTACGGATCTACAGGTAGCGGATAATTTATTGCCGACACACGTTTCGGTGTTACACCATTTTCAAGGCTCGCATAATAGTAAAACCGGAAAAATTAATTTTGTTACTATTATGCGAGCCTTGAAAACGTGCGAGCCTTTGTTACACCGAAACGTGCGTCGGCAATAAAGTTAATAATATCCGTATCGTATTAAATCCATCCTTTATTTTATATTCACAACGATACTAGACTATAGAAATCATGAATAAAAAATTTTAGCTCACGATAGGGCGGTATTTTAAGCGGTTTTAGTCCGATTGTATATGCAGCGCTATTTTTCAAAGGAGTTCCCGCCCTATTCGGAGCTAGAAACTTTAGCTTCATTTTTAAGTGGAGTTGGATGACCATCTACTATCTAAAGACCATGGTCACAGATTACCAAGTAGAAAGATACGACATTACAGGATGTGAGCAGTTGCGCCTGGTATGCCAGCGATCCTGGTGAAAAAGAGAGGAACTATGTTTCGTTATAATGGAAATGCCATGGGAACTACTGTACGTTTCGTCTGCTTTCCCGTTTTTTTTTTGTTTTTGTTTTTTTTGTCAAAATTTTTACATTTTTCTCTGGCACATTTCTCAATAGTTTTAAATAAAATGTTGTTTTTTTTAATATAACATATTTTCTCTATATTTTTGTTTTTTTTCTCTGATGAAAAAATGATGAAAAATGATTTTTTTAAAACCCTCACTGACCATCTAATGATTTATTTTTTTCTCTGCATTTTATCAATGAAATATGAATGAAATATTAAGTCAAGATTGATTAAAATACATTCTACTTATCATTTTTTTTTTCACTATCATTTCGTTTTTTCCGATTAATTTTGAAACTCAAATACACTGTTTTTCCTTTGCAGAGTACACATTGTCAAGTAATTCCCCTCTTTTTCACTTGAGGGCGCGACCGTTCATCCATTGTTAAAAAGGGCTTATGTCGCATCTGTCTACTCGGTATCTGTGCCATGGCCATGCTCGTGTTCCCAGTCCCAGAATGCATCGCGGTCAAGCTAGCTCGACATCTCGATCGAGTTTAAACTACTAGCCCCAGTCAATCCAGTTCGAGGAATTTCAATCTAGCTTAAGTTGGGCTAGATGCATTCGCACCGCACATTTCAAACGCGATTGAGAAGTTGAGCTAAATTGAAATGTGTAATGGGATTGTCTAGGTATAACTAAAACCTGAGCTAGTTACTAAGTCACTACTGAAATTTAATAATTTTACTTCATACTCTTTAACATAGTACCGTCCTACTAATGCTAATTCGAAATGGCATTAATTTAATGTAATCTAATTTATTGTATTCATTGAATAATTTATTAAAGTCTTGCTTATATTCAGAAATCAAATTTTTAATTTTTCGCTAAACGTGTCCCATGTTCGATAGAGCCGGTAATCATTCATCGCTGCCGCTATCCTCTCACAGACCGACTTGTTTCTTTTTGTTCTTCATAAGTTGTCTATATTTTTCTGCCACAAACGATTTTGAATGGACGTTTGGCATCGTCTTCACGTTTTTCTTTTTTTTTATACACACTCCCCGTTTCATTTCACTCCCCACACGCTATTTGAAACTGTTTGAACCGTCGTCCTCCGTGTTTTTATCGTATTTTAGTTCCAGAATGCAACGCGGCCAAGCTAGCTCGACGTCTCAATCCAGTTCTTGGAGTTTCAATCTAGCTTAAGTTGAGCTAGATGCGTTCGCATTGCACATTTCAAACCCGATTGAGAAGTGGAGCTAGATTGAAATGTGTAGTGCGAATGGGTCATAAGGAACTCCTCCGGCGAAGAGTGAAATAAACAGGTGAAGAGTGAAATAAACACTCTAATGATCCGGAAAGCTGCCGGCGCAGCACTCAGGACCAAACTTACCTAGGCAGCTGACGTTAGGCACATGTCATCGGCAGCCTTTGCTGAGGAGAGGCGTCGGGCTAACGATAAAATTGACATCCATTAATGGTGGAAGGTGAGGAAGTGTAATCTGATGCCGACGTCTTATCAGCCTTTCACTCTCACTTTTCATCATTTTTTAGCCATCCAATCATTCCGTCAGATACAACGAAGCATTGGATTGAGGCATTAAGACCTTTTTCTGTGGAATCCGATTCGTTTATAACGCGTCCCTATACCGAAGATGAGGTCAAGAAGTGTCTTTCGGCAGATGGCCGTCATCAGTCCAGCCCGGGCCGTCATCAGGCCATTCTTCCATCACACCGGACTTTACTGTGGGGAAAATCATCTTGCTCCCTAAATGTCCAGATCTAAAACTCGTGACCCAGTGGAGACCGATAACATTGCTCAATACAGACTATAAAATCTTCACTGGGGTTTTCCAGTTACGGCTTAAGCCCGTCGCCGACGAGTTTTTCGATCCGGGTCAATCCTGCTGAATACCAACACGTAGGATGACAGAGAATCTTATAACTATTCGATGTGTAATGGAAGAAGCGCAAGCTCGTCAACAAACTCTTGCAGTGTTAAGTCTCGACCAGGAAAAAGCGTTTGGCAAGGTGAATCATGAATCTTTATTCCTAGTGTTTCACCAGCTTCATCTTCGGTCATTTGCTGTCATTATTTCTGCACTGTATGCATCGGCCACATAATGTGTGGCGGTTAATGGCTCCACCTCGTCTACCTTTGAACTTTTAAAAGGTGTCAGGCAGGAATGTCCTCTATCACCTCTCCTGTACATCTTCTATTTGGAGCCATTACTCCAGTTCTTGAACCTGCCACCCGGAGGTTCGGGGACATGAGTTAACTGCTGCGTCCATCAATATCAGGACTTTAGCTTACGCCGACGACATTGTGTTGTTTGCTTCGGACTCATATTCCCTAAGCATTTATAAAAAAACCTTCGACCTCTTCGACGGGGAGTACCATCAACCTCGTCAAGTCTAAGGGAATTGCGATTGGGAAATAGACGGTCGACAAGCTTAAGTCATTCCCAATAACATGGTGTGGTCAGATCACAGTGCTCGGTTTTATATTTTCATTTTTACCGGATATGGACTCTATACATTGGCAGCAAGTGGTGGATAATTGTATTGCCCGCCTTGACAGGAGTCTTTGTTTTTCCACATTAATGCTTGTCAAGGTGCGGTTTGTGCAAACTCATTTTCTATCATTGTTGACTACTAAATGCCTACTCACCTTACCATCAGCAAAAATTCTTCGCAAAGTTCGTAGTGCTATTGTCAGTTGTGTGTGGGAGAGTTCTGTTCAGTGCCATCCAGTTCGGGCAGAGTTTCTCTTCACTTCCTTTGGAAGGGGAGGGGCGTTAGGTCCGTCCGAGATCCGGCGATACCTCATTGCAGCAAGGCTTGCTGCAATGATTCGTGTTTTTTTCTTCCCCCCACCTTTGTAGATGAACTTTGTCTTTGTGTACCTACGAGTCTTTTTCAAGGCGAATAGGATACCTTTACCTCCCTTGCTGCCAATAACTAATAATGTACGTCACCCAATTATTTACCATCTTTTTCAAGGGGACTTAGTGACATTTTTGCCGGCATTATGCCAAATAGATAACCAAGATTGGGGTCATCTGCGTCTGTCTTGGTTCTACCAGCAGTCTGACCAAGGCGAGACTACCGACATCTTTCGTTACTGCCCAGATTATCCGTGGTCAACCATTTTAAAGGCAATGAAAATTGTTGCCTTTGATGGAACTATGTTCTCCTGTCACCGATTGCTGCACCACGGATTTTACTCCCTCCAACGTCATCTATGGAGGGTGGTCAGATCTGCGGGCTGTATACATTCTTCGAATGCCCGTTTGCGCAATCCATCTGGAATAGTCTTTGCCATCATTACAGTCTGCCTAGGATTTCTTACCAGTTTATGCGATTCCTGATGGATGACTCCACCGGTGATCCATTGAAATCGGATCTAGCGATACCTATTATGTTTTTGAATAAAGAACTCTGGACTGCTAGATTAGACAGAGCGAGGGGGATTATTTCCATACGGTCATCTGCTTGGAAAAAAGGATCACCACGTCTACGGTCCTTCCTCCTCTATGAATGATATCAACTAGATCCTTTAGTTTTTAAAAGGCGTTACGCTACATCTAAACGCTGTAACGTGCCAGTTAATGACACGTTCAGCTAAGAGGTGTTTTAAGGTAAGTGTAAAAAAAAAAGATTAGAGTTATACTAAAAATGTGTTAACCCCAGGGGTAGGAAGTGAAGATAAATTACAGAACTGAATAATAATTCCCAAAGAAAATAAAAAATTAATAAACAAATTGTAAGAATTACAATTAAAGGGAACCTTCTTTTTAAAGTCCCGGGATCACGGAGTAAAAATTCAGATAGGGGGGGGGGGGAGAAGTAAGAAAACCAACTCAAACAGGTTACCAAGTTAAAATTGTAGTTTTTATTACAGAAAATAAAAACAGGAAAAAATCAAATGAATTACAATTCAGGGCAAAGAAAATAATTAAATAGACCATAGGATAAATAGGAAACAAACGAATCTCAATTCACTTGGTAATAAAAAAAATAATTTAGAAATAAAAAAATACAGAAGACTGGGCGCAAGAAGATCATGACAGCAAAACAGGACTTGAAGTGGACGAATTAAAGAGAAGACGCAAAAACAACAGTCTGCACAGGAAAACCGAACGTAGAAACGACGCACGCATTGAAGACGAGGGCAAACTGGAAGCAGGAAGATTGAAGAAGGGGAGTCCGAGGCACCTGGAAAAGAAACAAGAACGCAACAGCAAGGAGAAGGAAAGCCACCCAGGGAAGGGTAAAGCTAAAAGAACTACATACTAATAATAAGGGTTAAAAGATAGTAAGAGTTAGTCAAGAGTTAGTAGAGAAAATAAAGGTTGGCAAATCCTAAACCAAACCTGCGTCTTGTTGCCACGGAAGCCCACGAAGAAGGCATAACAGAGTCCAACGAGGACGAAGTTAAAATCGCAGCTATGAGTAGAGGAAATCCACAGACGAATACCGGGGCTGAATCAAGAGCTGAACATCAAATGTGGGACGAAGTCAGCGGCGGTAGACATCAAAACCACGAAGGCAAAATGAGAGCCTACTGCCCACTCAAGAGAATGCAGAGCTGGAAATGACGTGACGACGCCATCGACGAAGCAAACAAAAAGGTAAGAAACAGACGTAAGGGCAATCAACACCCAATAGAACATTGAAGTACATAAATTAGTAAAAACTTTAAGCAAAGTTCAAACCCAGAAACCAATTTCATACAGGGTAAAATAACATAAAATGGAGAATGTCGGCAGACGCTGCGAACATAATTAACAGGGCCCATCTCGCTCACGATGTGAAGCCGACCGCAAACCAAAATCGACTGACGTCCAAGAGAAAAGAAACGATACCCGAAGCTAGAAAAGAACTTCAAAACAAAAGAACGCACGGACGCACGTGAGATACTAACGTTACAACAAACGAAGAAAATAACAGCACTGTTGCAAAAATTACAGTAACCTAGAAATAGGATTAAGAATGATGGAAATAATAGAAAAAAAAATGTATTTTTTTTCCCTTTTTTTTTTTTTAAATTACATAGAATTAAAACTGACTTCCAAGCTAAAAAAAAAAAAAAGAATTAACTTAATATCCATCACCCAAGACAACTATCAAAGACTAAATAAACATTAAGAAATTATTTTTTAGTTTATTAAAACAAATCGTCAATTGGACAAAAGACTTAGAAAAAATATGTAAAAGTCATTAACTAATTATCCTATCGGGAATTATCCTAAAATGCGATGAACGAGTTCGTATTATGTAAAGCCCTGAAAACAACGCAAAAGAAAGCGTTGAGTAAACCCTTTAGTTTGCTTTTTGCGGGAGGGGGCCACAATAACCTCCGGAGAAAACTATAAACAGGGCCAACTTGAACTTTAAACAGGCAAAAAAGTGGGATACCGGAGAGATAAATTATCCTCGCAAAAACTATTTCGGGTGAAGGATAAAAAATTAAAATGCTCAAAATACTTCTAAGGAGGGCGAGCGGGAACCAAAAAAAGAAAATTAAGGAGACATAAAATTGAATGAACCACTAGAAAAAAGGTACTTGAACCAAAAAAGAGTGGTCAGCTTTTGGCCATCGAAAAAGAGACCGCTACAACGCCTATGTGAGGTCATCGGAGGGGACCATAACAATAATTATGTTCACCATTTCATGTTCCCATTAGACTTCTGATGACCTACCGGTAGAAAAGCGAGCGTCGAAACTGAGGCGTTTATTAAGGAAAAATACTTTATGCATGTGCGCTTGAGCACCCTGCTATAACATCAACTTAAGGGTGTTCGCTGGAGCAAACGCCATCTGCTCCACCTCCAACCGAGGACTAGCTAACCACTGAGGCCGATGGAATCAGCTCGAGGAGGCAATTGAGCCCAGCCGAAATCTGCAATATTCACGGAAAAATTGTAGGAGATCCAGCCGTACAAGAAAGCGACCTCCACCCCGGCACCAGCAAGAAACACCAGGCACGCTGCAGGTTAGTGGAAATCCGAAGGCCAGCAAGGAGTATCTCCGGCAACGAGGAGACGAACACGGTGCGAACGATTTCGGACGCCAGTTCAATGGTCGATGGAACTCGAGAGCCACGCCGATTGAGAAGGAAGAGGCGCCGAGAGAAGAATAGCCATAGCTGGGTCAAGGATCTTATCTCTCCGATGGCAGACGTAAAGGACGCTAACTGCTCGTCGAATAGGCGTTGCCTCTCCTCTATTCAAGTTGGAAACACATTGGGAAGCTCAGCGAAAGTTTTCCTAAACAGGCGAGTGATATTTCAAATACAAATACCGACTTTGAACTATATGTGCCTTTTCCTAATAATCATAAGGAGCTAGCTGCTACCGCTCAATTTGCTGCCTCCAATCATTTGCTGTCCGTACCGGAGTTGAAGGACGAGCCCGAGGAAACGCTCAGCAGTTTGGAACCAGCGGTCCAGCTCAACGACAAGAATCAACCGACCCCGATAGCAGATAGGTCCAGCACCGAGGACAGAGGCGACTGCGAGAACGAACAGGACGGAACATTAGAGGCGAAAGCTCTAAGCCATCCAGGGTGTCATCAACACGACGGGAACACCCAAACAAACTTCAGGCTAGAAGTGGTCCCAGCGACGATCTCTTGTGCCCCAGATTTAGTAAGTCGCGACCAGGCGGAGAGCTCTCTCTGCGAGTCGCGCTTAGCTTCCATCGAGGCGTCGTTGGATGAGTTAACCCTGGCGTACTTGTTTCTCACTAAGCTTTTAAACAAAGTTTCATTAGATTTACTAATTAAAAAGCTCTTGTTATTTAACTACTAATATTTCATTGGTCCAGAGAGAGAGACTTTTAGGAGTTGTAGAAGTCGGAAGTATTAGCATTCGCATCTTAAAAAGTCTTCGCTTATTGTTTATCTGAATTTGTTTATTTCTTCACAGGAAATTCTTCTACGCTCCCAAACCTGACGTGATCGTCGGCCAATTTGATTACTCAGCTTATTCAACCCACTCAACAGGACAGTGTGGACCGAGTTCCAGTGGACGCCCATGCGAGGCCCATATCAATTTGTGACGCCCCGTCATAGGGCCAGAAGCCACCCATTATAATTGCAATAATTACCTTGATATCCAGTTAAATTGTATGTTTAACTATTATTTAATGGAATTAAATATTCAGAAATCCAAACTTTCTCGCATCCTCCTTTCTCTGTAAGCGATCTATGTCATACTCTGAGTGGGTAAGAATACTCATTAGATTATTCTTACCCGACATAATAAAGATCGTGACACTCAATCTTGCTTATTAATAAACTGTGAAGAATGAAAAATAGATAAAATATATATTAATTAAGATAAATAAACCTCCTTTAATTAAAAATACAAATAAATTAAAATAAATAATAGTAAACAATGAAAAATGTTACCCAATTGATAAAGTAAATGTTGAAGGACGAAATGCAAATGAAACAAAGGTCTTGTGGAGAAACTCAGATGAAATACAGAAGAAACACAGAAGAAACGAAGATCTAGTGAAGAAATGTTACACGAACACAGGGAGGCACACAGTTGCAGATGAAGAAGGTCTATGATGAAGGTTCGATGATTCGTAACACGTAGATGACTAACTTGAAATATATTATTAAACGTTTATAGAAAAATAGATAACACAATAAATATCCAAAATGCTTTCCATGACATTTCTGACACTCCCGATTCATTTCACCGCAATGATAACTTTGAAACTTTCTCAGAATAATATTTAAAGACATCTAACGGTATCTTTTAATGTCTATCGAATTATTTTCTAAATATAATATTTATATTTACGCTAAATGGTCCCGTCCTATATCTGCGTGTCTCCCCCCCCCCCCCCGGTCCCACTGTGGAAAATTAAGGTCTGTTTCGGACCAAAATCCGATAACTTATTTGTTACTAAAGAAAGAGTGGTAAAATTTTGCACAAACATAAAGTAATCTATTGCGCTTCCAATGAATTGCTTTTTTTTTTAGAATTTTTCGTAATACAAAATTTTTAAAAAATAAATAAAAATCAAAAACTTCAAAATTGATGTTTATTTTATTTTTAACTAAAAATATTACTTTCAAAGTGTATGAAAATATTTTAAAATAGCTTAGAAAACGACGATAAATACAAAAAATGCTTACCTCTTAATTATAGAAATATTTTGAATAGTTGAGTAATATCAACCTTTAAGCGGTTGTTTCTATAGGTACATTATAGGTACTATATTACATACTTGGGCACCTTCAGGTACTGAAATCAGTTCGCTGACATTGAAAAGTATTTTCATCAAGTTCCTGCACATATTTGTTATACGGTTTTCTAATTCTTTCAAATGAACATCAACAAATCAACAATTAAAATGCTTTCAAATGAACATCAACAATGATTTGTGTTAATTTCATATTTAATATTTAAAAAAAAAACAATAAAAAAGGCAATGCTACATGCGTTGACAAATATGGCGCACAACCTGTTCCTTAATGCTACCTTTTTTAAAACGCTTTTACCTATGTTAACGTGAACAAATACATAAACAAAATATATTGTGCACATCTACAGCACAGGACCTTTCCAGCCATTTAAGTTTCATGCGTATTCCTCCACGTTAACACAAGTAAAAGTGTAATACAAAAAATGCGTTCCCGTATTTATATATAGAATTCTCGAGGAGGTTTACGTCAGTCGAAATATTCAATTGTTCAAGAGCGATGTCCGAAACAACAACTGACGATCATTAAAATATACAAAGTAAATTCTTTGAAATAAATACAAGTTCCAAATATCTAAAACAATTCGTCTTGTTTTTCTTCCTTTCCAATTCTTAATTCGTAAGATTATCGTTGAATAAAGTTGGTCGAAATAAATAAGCTCATTTTCGTTCCAGGCCAGTGTCAGAGTCCATTCTTTCACAATAAAGTCATTAGAGAGTTTGCGCCACGCCATTTTCCGTTACATTAGGTAGCTCGTTACATTTTTTCGTGGAAATCTAACGCTAACGTCTCACATGAAAAAAGGCGTTGCGCAGAGAAGCAGCTCTGTACGTTACGACGCTTAGGATTGTGGGTAAAGGAAAAGGTGTTGCCAGAGAGCAATAATGGGTGTTGCCTTGCTTTCGAGTTTCGATCTACTCCACTATCGTTAGCTTACGATATACACCTCTACTGCATCTTGGGGTGCGTGCGTTTAAACAAATGCGCCTATAGTCTTCTAAATCGTCAAAATACTAATTAAACTTCTATGATTTATTAATTTGTTTTAACGCTTCGCGAAATGACTTGGAGCTGGAGGAGTGAGCTTCGAAGCGGCGAAAACAAAATGGCTGCTGACGGGATGCAGTATGAGCAGCAGGGGGGCAGAAGGCTAGTGACGTCTCTAACGGGTTAACTCTGATTGGCTCCGTTATTTCTGTATCGATCGTAAGTTCGATAGACTTATATCTCCCGTTAAGCTTCTATCGGACAGCCTAACGTAACGGAAAATGGCGTGGTGCAAACTCTCTACTATTTTTGTTCGAAAACGGTAAAGTTGTTTCTTTTTCTTGAGACGAAAGGGGTAAGAGGCGTACCGTTACACTATTTATCAACTCAAATTAATTATGGTTTATTTAGCAACTTAACTGCTGTTATAAATAAAACAAATAATATATTGTACATGCATTGTTCTTGAATTTGCTGGAATATAAGAAGGGCAGTTACAAAAAATCTCAGACCGATAAGGAAATTCTAACTTCCTATTCAGAATAAGCGCCCGAATATGCGTAAGATTCAGCAGATATTTTACCATGTTATAAATCACTGTTGACCAGTGTAATTAAGTACACTGATTTTAAAACTATTTCTAATTTTTACTAAATTGTTTTTGGTTCTAGTTATTGTTTTATTCTATTGTCACATTGTAATAACTGAAGTTATGGATTTCTGAGACCCCACATTGTAATTCCAACGTTAATAACCTGACATCTTAGGATTTTAAGAATGAGAATCACATCTTCCGCGTTAGATTTCAATTTCGCAACTAGAATAAGTTTACAACTTAAAATGTTAACTGCTGCTCTCAAACAAGGGTAAAAATTTTTAAAGTCACTTGGAAGATGTTACAAAATATTCTCTTCACCGTGACAAAATACTGAGTGGCAAAAATGCGTCTTCCACCCTTAACGAGGGCGAAGGTGAGGGGCAGAGAAAGGAATCTTTCGTTGAGCTCTTCCTTCTTTGTGAAAATGCGTCGAGGCGTTTATTGCCCATTTTGTATCACAGCGTGTGAAAGGGGACAAAGCGCAACGTGTATAAAAGACATATTTTATTATAGTAAGAAATTTTCTTTGTTCGCATGACCAACTCGAATAGACATATTAAGTTATATTTTTTAATTAAACTAATTTGGTGCCGCAGCTGACTTTTTGGCCTCGCCTTACATCGACCGTGTTCATTTCACTATAATAACAGTTGAAACTCTTAATTTAATCGAGGAGAAAAAGATTCGCTTCGAGTCGTTAACATAAAGAAATGATGAAGACTCAAGAGAGCGTGAGAAAATCTGACATAAAGAACACGGGATTTACAAAAGAGTGAAGAGTTTAAAGTAACTAAATTAAAATTAACGCGACGGCAATTTTACATTTGCCAGAGACAAGATATTGCAGCATCAGAGTTAGAAGACCGTATGCTCATTTCAATATAGTTGAATGCTATTAAAAATAGATAGCTGCCTTAAAAGATATACCTATTTTCGGAAAATTTAATAAACCTACAAAGAAAATTATATTTTCAAAACGCACGTTAACGTTGTCATGCAAAAAATATTTTTGGTAACATTATCCCTTTCATTATAGATCGTTTCAAAAACATAAGACCACTTGGTATTGTGACAAAGCAGATTCTTAATTGTCATTTATAAGTATTCCTTGAAACCACCTGCTAAATTGTGTTATGTTTTACAAGTATTATTATTCAATCATTAAGTCATTATCAAATAATTACAATTTCTGTAATTTTCTGAATTACTTTCTGTAACATAATTATAAGAGCATGATGCAAAACATATTTTTTAATTAATTAATAATTAAGTGTTCCCCATTTCTTAACAATGACATCAACACTTCTTTGTGGAATTTTATCAATTAAGATTTGAAGGTAAATAAGAGCGATTTTGATGCCAAACATCCATGATAGCTATTACCAGCGCTCTGTAAATGGAGGATTATCTATTTCTGGAGTACACGATGTTACTTAAAAGGCCCCACACATTCTCCATTGGATTCAGTTTAAAACAATAATATTTTCTTTCTTGAACCATTCAGTGGTAAATTTCGATGAGTGGCATGCAGCGTTATCCTGCTGATATAACCAGTCATAGGCTACAATGAGAAGTACAAAAGGGATAAATTTTTTATATAACAACTATTGATATTTCTCAGAGTTCATCCTTGCCGTGATAATTGCTAGATCAGTTTTTCACTACTGACCCACACGGTATCGTTCACATGGTTCTCGTCTTAAGTCATACCAATAACATTTATTTCCGTTGGGTCCGTCCATGTTTAATTATTCCATCCTGAAAAAATCCCAACAGAATTCCACTCCTCTTTCTTTGCCTATTGAAATCTGGCTTCCCTGTGTCTATCACTCAACCTAGGTTTGCTCATCATACAGAAGTACCCTATGTAACCAAAAGTATCCGACACCCCATTATAGAATCGGAGACCCCTGAGGCACAAATTATAGTCTATTCCATAAGCGGATATTTATAAGAGAAAAGGACGAGACACAAAAACCCTGGAATACAATAAATAATAGTTAATAAAAAATGAAAAATAAAATAATAATTAACAAATAACAAAATAATAATAAATAATAAGTAAAATCAAAATAAAACTATAAAATCAAATAAAAAGCTGACGTTTCGGATAGAGACTATCCTTTATCAAAGCAAAAAGGATAATTCTCTAAAGGCAATTAGAATATTAGAGAATTATCCTGAAGTTATGAAAAAAGTACTAAAGGACACCTTTATATATAATTGGCATAGGGAACAGTAAGACGGTATTGGCTGAAAAAGCAGAAGAGGAATCTAATATTCTAATTGCCTTTAGAGAATTATCCTTTTTGCTTTGATAAAGGATAGTCTCTATCCGAAACGTCAGCTTTTTATTTGATTTTATAGTTTTATTTTGATTTTACTTATTATTTATTATTATTTTGTTATTTGTTAATTATTATTTTATTTTTTATTTTTTATTATCTATTCCATAAGAGAAGTCCACTGAACTTGAAGCGTACTCAGTAGGAACGAATCAGAAATAACCATAGGAGATGACTTTATTTCTCCAGGTATATTTGCCTAGATTTCGTCTGTAAAATTTGTAGCGGGTTTCTGTTCTCACTATCCTCGAGTTCTATTGCTTTTAGTTTGATGGATCAATTTCAGTGGACTTCTCTTATGGAATAGACTTTAGTAGGGTATCTGTCAATCTTTTGCTTAAATCACAACCTGCACACATGTGGGAGGACTTTCCACCAGGTTTTAATAGACGGTCACAGGAATTGCTCTCAAAGCGTGTATGAGTCTGCAGTGAGTCCGCTTACGGAAGATGGACGAATTGGCTGGGCACGTAATCGGAGTTTTAATTAGTCCCATTGATGTTCATTAGAGTTTAGATCGGGACTTTGTGAAGGCCAGTCCAGTTTTAGAACACCCATGTCATAAAACCATAGCAGCAAAAGTTTCGACGTGTGGATAGAATAGTTGTCCTGTTGGAACAGAAATTATTGCCAGAGAGTTGAGAGTGCAGCGTTGACCAGAATTTCAAGATGCTTTGCAGAGTTCATTTTTCCAGCCTCAGGAACTAAAAAACCCAGCCCCAACCACGAAAGACATTCCCACACCATTATGCCTCCTCTATCGAATTTGACAGTTGGCACAATTCGTCGGAAATGAAGCGTTCGCTAGGAATCCGCCAAATCCAAACGTGTCCATCGAATTGCCAGATCGAAAAACGAGATTCTACAGTCCATAGCACGTGTTTCCACTGTTCCACGGTCCAACGGCGAAGAGCTTTGCACTATTGCAACCGTCGCTTGGCATTGATGTCAGAGATGTTCGGCTTGGGAACGGCCATACGTCCGTGGAAACTCTTGTTTCTTACCTCTCGATGAACATTCTGCTGCTAGCAACGACGCCCGACACATGTTGAAATTTACCGATGGTCGGTACCACCAGGATATGCGATGTTCCTTCACTATCCTCTTCAAGTTTTGACGACTGCGATCAGTAAATTTCTTCGGCTACCACTTCATCATGCAGTTTCTGGCAATTTCATTTCTTCGACGTTTCCATTTTACAATAACACCACTTATAGTTCATTTCGGCTGCTGTAGCAAGGCGGATACTTTGCGAACTGATTGTCTACAACGGTGGGATCCGATGATCATGCCACGTTCGAAGTCACTGAGCTCTGCTGACGTTATTGTCTGTCTGATGCACGTATATTGTCACGGTCCGTTCATAGACTGTACAAAACCAGGTACGTCTATTGTACTGAAACGGCCTATCAAGTACTATTGTCGTGTATTTTTAACGTACGAACAGCGTGGGAGCAAGGAGGTAAAATGATAATTGATTTAATTATCCGAATAAGAATGATTACAATTTTAGCAGAGTTTGCTAGCATATAATGAGAGAAACAAATTGGAATAAATAATTTTATCAGTCCAGGTCGTCTTCCTGAGATGAGAAAATTCGCACATCGAGGAATGCCGGCGAGTCCTGGCACCGAGCGGTTCCTACTAATGTTCGCTCGAAGTCGTGCTCTGCTTCACTGATTGCTGGTTCCAAGATGGCCGGGTTATCTGAGGGGTAGAACGTCTGGGCTGGACTAGACACCGCAACAACGGGAAGCGGCGACCTATTCAGGTTTGTCGACCGAGGAGAGGATACTGTAGGGAATAAATTACTGAATTAATAAGAGTCAATAATTCTTAGCTTGAATGGAACCCAATGTAAAATCTTAGCACAATCTAATTACTACACAGTACCAGACAACGCGGCGTTGCTGTCCGAGCGCGGACAATCTGCAGGGCGCCCCTGGAAAGCCGGCTGGAATAGTTGGCGAACACGCTGCCTCGCTGTATCCCCTTCTCCTCGGGAGTAGGTAAAGGTAATTGCCACACGAGGACTCCTGTCTTCGATGATGGGTTATCGTTTGTGTACTCGTGCTGTCTGAAGTAGCGCCTTCTTGTACACTTTCCTCTGCTGCCGAGCACGGGTCGGTGATGTCTCTGGACCGATCAGGTGTTTGGGCCACGTCTTTAACTTCCAAATTCCCGTTTGATGTGGAAGCCGAGCTGCATGCGACCTGGTCGTTTGCATAGACCTGCTGTGGCTCTTCAACGTACTCGCCGGTCGAATTATTTAATATATTGTCATCTGCAATAGTCACACATGAGTTTACACACAGATCATAGTAAAATTTATCATGCTTACTGGGCGAGAGGTTAGCTGAAGAAACACTTTCTCTTGGATTACGCCCCCTTCGACTCCGGCGATTCGGTCGTTTGCCGTTTGAACCTGAGTTCCTATTCACGGGCGATGAGGTCTCCTGGGCATCAAGACTGGAATATCTCGGACGTACGCCTTGGCTGGAACGATTTCTCTCATGAGACCGGTTAGCTTTCTCTACGGTCTTCGTTGCAGTTTGACGCCGGGAAAAGTGAGTCGTCGACGGCAGCGGCAGCCTCCTTCCGTCGACGATCTTGGCTCAGCACGGCAACTATCTTCAACAAGGCAAGAACAATAATTAATCAGCTTATTGCTACATAGATTACTTGCCGTTGGTCTCCCGTGCCTCCTGGATTCATCACTTTTTCTCCGAGGGCTGTCCTGACAACCCATCTGGTTCAGTCGGCTTTCAGCTGTTGGAGCTGAGGCTGGTGGTGTTGCCTCAGCGGGCGCCTAATCATGAGGTCTAAAAATCTAGGCGCCCAGGCGCACATGCTATAAGTGGCAGGCAGCCCATACGGGGCTGCGTGACTTATCTAAACGCCTCAAAAACGAGGCCCGTTCATATCTGGCGAGGTATCAGAAGGCCATCGGAAAGATGAAAAGGAAGGTCTGGTCTCCTCCGATGACCTCGCATAAACACTTAGATGATGTGTAGCCTTTCTTGAACGTAAACGGACCTAGCCGTGGCCATTCAAGGAGTAGAAAGGATCGAAGTTGATCGGCCACTTTCCTCCATACTGTCGAGAGAGATGGAGGATGACCCTGCGATCGACTCCAACGGGCCAGCCAAAGTTCTTTATTGATGAAGACGATCGCAATAGCTAAGTCCGTTTTAAATACCTCGCCAGTGGAATCGTTTAAGAGGAAGCGCACGGACTGATAGGAAAATTGTACCAGCCCGTAATGCTGTACCAAACGATCCCAGATCGACTTCGCGAACGGGCACTCGTAAAAAATGTGGCTGACGGTCTCGGCTACGCCGCAATGTAAACATCCAGCAGACCCGACCACCCCCTACTGGTGGAGACGTTGGAGGGAGTAAAATCCGTGATGCAACAGTCGCCATTGGTAGTTAAACAGAGTTCGTTCAAAAGCAAAGGATTTTAATAACTTTAGGACTGCTGCCCACGGATGATCAGAGTAGAGTCGTAAGATGTCAGTGGTCTCCCCTGGGTCGGACTGCTGAAAAAACCATGCAAGACGATGATGTCCCCAATCTTGTGGATCAATGCGACGTAGCATGGGAAAAAAAGTCACAATATCGGTCGAAAAAGTCACATAGAGCTTTGGTTGGTGAAAATTTATTGTCACTGGCAACAAGGGTGGTAATGGTAGCCTATTCATTTTAAAATAGAACCGAAGATGAATATACACAAAGTTCGCCCACATGGAAGGCGGGAAAAGGAATACCCTAATCATCGCAGCCAATCTGGCTGCAATAAGATAGAGCTTGATGTCCGGTAAACCTAATCCTCTTCTCTCATATGGAGCGAACAGGTACGCTGCACGAAGTGGATGACGCCTTTGCGTAGAAGTTCCCCACACGCAGTTCACAATCGCACTACGTAGTCTCTGAAGGTTTTGGGACGAAGGCAAGGTGAATAGGCAATTAGATGTTAGTACTGGAAGGACATGCGTTTTTATGAACCTTACCTTGACAAACATTGAAGTTGGGAAACGAAAGTTTCTGTCAAGGCGAGAAATGCACTTCTCAATCACTTGTTGCCAGTGCATAGAGTCCATAGTCGATAGAAAAGAAAAAACGTATCCTAACACTGTAATTCGGTCGCACCATGTTATCGGGAAAGATTTGAGGTAGTCCACAGTCTATTTCCCGATAGCAATACCTTTAGACTTGACGAGGTTGATGTAACTCCCCGTCGAAGTACTAAAGCGGTCAAAGGTCTCTTTATAGATGCTCAAGGAATACGGATCGGACGCAAATAGCACTACGTCGTCTGCATAAGCCAAAGTCCTGATGTTTAAGGATGCAGCAGGCAGATCGTATCCTCGAATATCTTGGTGGCGATTTAAGTATTGCAATAATGGTTCCAAATAAAAGATGTATAGCAGGGGGGAAAGAGGACACCCCTGCCTGACACCCTTAGACAGATTGAAGGTGGCAGATACGGAACCATTAATCGCTACACATGATGCGGCCGAAACATACAGTGCGGAAATGATCGTGGCAAAAGACCGAAGACGAAGATGACGAAATACTTCAAAGAGAAACACATGGTTCACTTTGTCGAAAGCCTTTTCCTGGTCAAGGCTTAAAACGGCAAGAGTTTGCTGGCAAGCACACGCTTCTTCCATCACACACCGAATCGTAATAAGATTATCGGACATCCTGCGTGATGGAATGGAGCAGGATTGTCCGGGGTTGATAAAATCTTCGGCGAAAACTTTCAGTCTTTGTTGAAATACACCAGTGAAGACCTTGTAGTCGGTGTTGAGAAGGGTTATTGGCCTCCACTGGGTAACCAACTCTGGATTCGGCACTTTGGGGAGTAGGATAATTTTCCCCACGGTGAAGTCCGGTGTGATGGAAGACGGGTCTTCGATGATCGAATTAAACACTTGCACCAGAAAAGGCCCAAGAAGATTCCATGTCGCGTTGTAGAACGAGTATGGTATGCCATCCATACCCGGACTGGACTGGTGACGGCCGTCCGCTGACAGGAACTTCTTGACTTCGTCTTCGGTGAAGGGGCGAGAGATAGACAGGTCAGCAACCTCAGAAAAAGGTCTTAGCGCCTCGATCCATTGCTTCGTTTCGTCCGACAGAATGATTGGGTTATCGAAAAAGGATGAGAAATGGGCGTGAAAAGATGACAAGATGTCATGGTCAGAATTCACTTCCCCATTTTCCACCACCAATCGATGACATCGTTTTTTGTTGGCACGTCGCCTCTCCTCGGGGAACGCTGCTGATGACAAATTCCTGACGTCAGTCGCCCAGGAAAGTTTGGCTCTGAGCGCTGCGCCGGCTGCCTTCCGGATCATTAGAGCGTTGATCTCGCTCTTCACCTGACGAATCTCCATCTCGAACTCCTCCTTCGGGGTGGATACTTGGAGGAGGCGGAGAATCTCTTGTAACATGAGGAGATGACGACGTCGACGACGAACAGCATCTAACCCAATCTTCCGAAAGAAACGTTTGATTTTGGTTTTTAGTTCAAACCACGAAGCAAGCGTAGGAGGCACATTACGAAGATGTTTTTCAACGAACTGAGCGAACGCTCCCTTGTCTTCCTCTTCGTCGAGCAGAGAAACATTCAGAAACCAATTGCGATGGACTGCAGAGCCTGTAGATGATGCTGGAAATGGAGGATTCAATGACCATATGATGGCACTATGGTCGGAGAAGGAACATGGAACCACCGCCATTTTACCCGGCGAGTCAGCAAATGCATTGTCGACGAGAAAAAGGTCTAATCTTGATGTAGTGGGCCCTTGATGGAAAGTAGACCCAAGCTGATTACTCTGCGAACTATGTGTCCATAGGTCGAACAATGCATTTTGCTGACACAAACGATACACATGACCAGACGAGAAGATGTTGTTGTCGTCTGGATGGCAGTTCAAATCACCAGCAATCACTACAGGCAACGATGAACACAAAAAGTTATTTAAGTCACTGAAAAACGTTGGTTTCTCTGCTGTCCTACACGGTGCATATATATTAAGCAATCGGAAATTGACACCAGATGTTGAAATGTCCAAAGAGATTACCCTGCACTCGCAGTCATATACACAGTTCGACCCCAAAATGGAGGGGTTGAGGATGATGGAGGCAACCCCTTTCCCATTTGGTGATGAAGAGTTGATAAAGAATTGTCCGTTGGTGTATTGACTGCGAAGGCCCGGAAGATCGTAGCACTGTTGTGAAGTGGCGAGTTTTACTTCTTGAAGTAGCAAGATGTCCGGCCTGTACAGGGCAATGAACGATGACAACACCGATTGCTTAAAAGAGGAACCAAGAGAACGCACGTTCAGGGAGATGACCTTCATTGAGGATGATTAATGGCGCACTTGCTGACCTGTATCCGGTTGAGACCTGGGCTTCCCAGATGATACGGGAGGCTCTGTCGTTCTTCTCATCGGAGATCGCAGACGACCTGATGAAGAAGAAGGGCTGCGCTGGTGGCTCGCGCGGCTGTCTCTCTCGGAGGAAGAAGTTGCTCGTCTCTCGTCCCTGCTGCCACAATCCCGTCTGGATTTTTTCTTGCGGGGACTCCTCGTCCTCACAAGATGATCCTGCTGTTTCTGCGCTGATAGAAGCGAGGTCCCAGCAGAAGATGTCATCCTGGAAGGTGACGACGTATGAATAGTCCGCACAGGCTGCGATGTTGTTAACTGCGCTGGTGGACGAAGAGCTGGAAACTCCTCCACTGACAAGGCGGATTCTGCTCCTATTAGACACATCTATGTCGTCAACTCCAAAAGCTTCGTCTTCACCCATCGTCACATCCAGAGATAACTGAGGAAGAGGTGTTATCTCAGGGAGCTTGGAAGGAGGTGACGATGACCGCTCCCTCCTGGGCTCCGAAGATGTAGGCGGAGTCGAAGATGTTCGAGGCGGTGGTGGCATCATCTCCATCTGCCCTTGGGGAAGAGTCGAAAGAGCAGGTGAAATTTGGCTCTTCCGCGATGGTGATCCAGGCGACGAAGCTCTGGTTGGCCCTGAAGACTTGGCCGGTGATGACATCATGTGTTGCTGCTGGGATGACATTCCTTTAGGCGAAGCTGGAACATCTGCTGGCGCTGCAAACACCCTCTCCGAGCACTGGTGTACTTGCTCACAATGCGATTGCAGGCATCGCATTTCTTTAGGAGAGGGCAGTCTTTTCTGACGTGTGACGTTTTTTTGCAGTACCAGCAGCACTGCCTTTGACCCTTGTAAGACACGCGAACTTTGTTACCGTGTATTACAAGGTTCTCTGGAATGTCCCTCTGAAGGTTCATGTCGACTATGATATCACCAGTTTTCTGCAGGGGAGAATCTGGATGCGTAGGGTAGGCTACTTTCTTGACCTGACCATAGTCGGACATGTATCTCTTCAGGTAGTCTTCTTCCATCAGCAGCGAGGCGCCCCGGATAAAGATGGGCAGATATCCGGGCTCAGCATACACCAGGCGTACAGTGGTTTGCCCTACCTTGACGTAATCGGCAGACACCACACGGTCTGCTATATTTCGCTGTCGGCAAAGCGTCCTCCATTCGTTTGGAGAAAGTCTCTGCACGACAGAAACAGCAGGGTCGACAGACGGCAGCACGGGCGGGATGCCCGTCTTAGCATAAAGCTCTTTCATAAACATGCCGACGGCTATTGGTCCGTCGGCAACCATCAACACCATGTTCTCCATGGCTTTAGAGAAAGAAAAAGAAAGTTCGGAGGAGGGGGTGAAACCTCCCCCGGGAATCGCCGGGGGAAGGGTCACTCAAAGTCACAAGTTACTCACGCAGTTGGATGGTTTTTAACTGCGTGAATAATTCTTAAGTCCAAGAAATCAAAAGTCACTCACTAACACACAATCACTGGCTTCCTTCGGCTTTAGTCGGTCGGCGTTCGGCGTTTCTAATCCGAAGAGAATTTGCCACCTTCTGAAGCTCTTGTCTTTTTCCTCTCCTTTTATCCGAGCTTGGAGGATTCTGAGCCGAGACTGCGCATTTCATCCTCCAATCCCGAGGCTCAGACTTCTCGCTCTTCCTCCAATCCCGTGGCTTCAGAATTGCTCCTCTTGACGGGGTCCATCTACTACCGGCGAGGGTGTTTTTTTTCCGATCTTCTTTTTCTCGAAATAATGTTTTTTAAAATTTTTCTTCCGACGGGGATTTGACAACTATACAAAATTGAAAATTGAAAGGCTCTAATATAAAAATATTAAAATATTATTAATATTTCTTTTATATAACAAGATATTAATTAAGACCTAATAAATAAATCAAGACATGTCAATTGACCTTTATCACCTGCATTGTGATTGGTTGCCACTAAACATCATTGATTTTTTAAAAAAATGCAAATGGCGGATACTGGACGTGTTAACGGCATTTGTTGACTGTATCGTAAGTGAAAGTTTTAATTGTTGTTGTTCAAATTTTTGTTGCTATGGTTAAATATTGTTGTGTTCCCAATTGTCAGAATGAGGAGAAAAAAATAACATCATTAGAAAATAATTTTATAGGTAATTTGGAAATGACTATGAAATTAAAATTATGAAAGGTTATCAGTAAGCATTTAAATCATTATATTTTACAAATTTACGGTTAATAATGTATGTTGAATTTATAAAGATAATAATAAAAATCTTTAAAATAGTAAAAACCTATGGAAATTGTTAAAAAAATTGATTTTACTCAAATCACAAGTGCTTACAACACGACCAAGGGACGCCATTTTTTATGTGGTCACGTGGGTAGTCAAGGCTACGAAGGCTAAGAAAGGGTGTGAGAACGAGAGTTTATGATAAAGGTCAATTGGAAAGATTGAATGCTCTGTTATAAACAAATTCTCATAACGCAGTTAGCCACTTGTGCTATATTAAAATTAAGTTTATCGTCATAGCTTCTGCTATGAATCGGAACTTGCAGGACCATCTTAGTAATTATAGTTACTCGCCTGTCTGCCAGTGAAGCTGTTTTATTTTGCCCGCTTATATCAATCCTCATCTCTTTTACGACCAGCATTGTTGATCACTCGCTCCATGTGCTTTTTGACGCTGCCAGATTCGCTTGCGTCTGCACGTGAGCGATTCTTCCAAACTTCTCCCTTTTTCCTGAATCTCTCGTCACCTGACTTGCCTACGTTTCTTCCTCTCTTCCTCTAAGTCATCCGACGCAGATCCCGCTTTCATCTCTTTGCCTTCGTGATAATTGCTAATTTTATCAGTAGTTGTAACCTCCATCTTCCTAATAATTTCTTCTGTATGGAGGTGATCTCCTTGGCTGTTCGCTTCACATCGTGACACCTATCAACAGCTAGTGTATTTTTCAATTAATAAAGAGGACGGAATCAACAAGCAGGCCGCAATAGAAAAAATTTACTACGCAGCAAGCGACTACTATGGCATTTTTCCATGCAGATTGGAAGGATATTTGCGTAACGATATTGGCTGTATAGAAAGACTTGATATCATTAAGTATCTCGCAAATTCCTCTTCTATCAACTGAAATAGCGTTAAGATAACCTATTTAATTGCACAAACTTTTTTCTGCGGCTAGCACTTCCAAGTTCTCATTAGACATTTAAACCTTTTTGCGAGTCCACTAATTCTACGAGAAGTGTATATTTAACTGTAACTACTTCAATTCTTCAAAATGTTACAACTGGAGGTGTTTAGTGTTATCATATACTCTGTTGACTAGGGATAGAAAATTTTTCACATAAATAATTTCGGCCTCCAACACTTGTGTTATGGGCGTATATAGATACCTCTCTTTCATTAATAAATTCTTCAAACCAATTGTATGTGCGTCAAGATTGCAAGTCACAAGAGTTTCTGTGCCTTTAAATGTCAGCCGTGCTAATCCTTTTATGCTACGTGATTTCTAGTAGTGTGATTTTCTGTTGTGAATAATGCTTTAAGCATAGATCTAAATTGTGGTGCTACGAATAATTATGAATGCTACAAGTTTCAATAAAGAAAGCTGTGTTGCCTTTGTGTTTTTTTAAAATTTCCACTGAATACGCAATAGAAGTTATTGCATAGAATTACAAATTTATTTACTAGCTTTGAAGTAAAGTGAATAAGATTAAGTTAATCTTTTATAGCTTAATTACCTAGTGTATTATTCAAGTGTGAATAAATTACGTCATTGCTAAATTGCCATCCCTTACTTCTGTTTTACGCATTTACATTCCCACTGCACACGTGACAAATATGATCTCCCAGGAATTCTCCAGCGGTTTTATGTCGTTTGATGACGTAATAGATTATGTGAATAGCTAGATACTTTGGACGAGGAGCCTCCGGATACCTTTAGCCATATAGAGTTTGCTGTAATTGATGATGCATTTAAGGCTCTCCAATGGCACTATGACTTAAATTCCGCAAGCCACAACACGCATTGAGGTTTTTCTTGAACACTTGCCATTGTTTACTGCGTCTTGCAAAAAATGGAACAACGCGCCAACCGCGTGTTTCATTATCATCTCATTAAGAAACTTTTTGAACTTTTCTTTGTGAATAAAAAAAATCACGTTAAAATCTGTAATAGTTTTTGAGTAATAAACAGGTATAATATGGGAGATAATTTAGAAACACCCTATATTGTCAGATGTGGCCAAGTGAACATTTCTTCGGATGTCCCTTTTCATCAGCTTACGTTTCCGCCCAGGATATTTTGATGTTCCATATTTATCTTTTTTCACAAGTAGATTGTGAAGGACAGTTTTGAAGCGTCTAGTTAAGCCAGCAATTTCCCCTCTGACTTTCCAGCACCAAAGTATCAGTTAACTTAACGTACCTCATTTTTGGTTTACGTTTTCATAAGGCAATGGGGACAACGTGTACATTTAAAAGCAGATATATTTAAAAATCAACTGTGAAAAACGAGACTTCTTTCAACTGATTTTGAATATTAATCCACTAGAGGTTTGCTTCAGGGTGCACCGACGGCCACCATTCTCTATGCTGCAGCTACAACATTTATCTGTCAGTTACCGTTAAATTGTATGATTTATTCATTTGTTGATCACAACTTTTTATTGAAGGCATGCTGGCTTGATGAGTCGTCGGAGTCATTAAGTCAAATTCAAGAAGATATTAATATGCCTGGTGATTGGTAAGTTGCACAAGAACTT
This sequence comes from Rhysida immarginata, assembly GCA_023313115.1. Lineage (NCBI taxonomy): Eukaryota > Metazoa > Arthropoda > Chilopoda > Scolopendromorpha > Scolopendridae > Rhysida > Rhysida immarginata. The sequence continues at coordinate 47,695 of JAHWFO010109958.1, forward strand.
AAGTTTAATCCTGATAAAATAATCATTCTTTTGATAGATATATTAAAACATAGCACTTCTAACACTTGTAAGGTATTAAACATTACGTTTGACAATTGATTGGTTTTCAATGAGACTATCCAGGCTTTACTGATTGAGTTAATGAAATTAAAATTTTTATTTAGTCGTCTTAGAAAAGACTTGACCGAATATGAAATAATTAAAGTATTAAAAAGTAGTGTTCCAAAACTTGAATGTGGAATTCTCTTCTGGACTGCTCTCCTAAGATTCAAATTAGGAGAGTTCAATTTGCATATAATGTTGTTCTTAGTTCTGCTTTGAACCTCTCAAAATTTACCTCTATTGCTGAGGTGTGTAATTGATATAAATTTCAACTCTATAGTAGGGTAGATGTACCAGTAATTGACAGTTTAAGACATTGCTGTGAAACGAAATTGTGTACGTAGATCAAATTGCATTTTGAAATTTTTCTAGTTATACCATTAGATTGCAAATATAGTGCAGGATGTGCCAATTTCTAAACAATTATTATATCTTTAAAAGCTATTAAGTAATTAAATTTTTTCCTAACTAATGCAGGAATCACCAGTAGTTGACATTAATGTACCAGAAATTGACAGGCAGTTTCACCAGTAATTGACAATATTTTAATTACCTATTTTTGTTAACTATTTTTTCAAAAAAATTTATAACATTCAAAAGTAGCTGAAGAAATCAAGCATTTTTAAGAATGTCTAAAGTATTTAACATTAACTAAAATTATGCTTTTTAAAACTTAAATTGTTCATATAGACCACTTATATTTTTTCCTTTTGAAATAATAAATAAAATCAGTTCACTCCCATGTAGAGTGCAAGAACCATAGAGAATGAACGTGTTTTCCAGCAGTTCAATATCATTATATCTTGGCCAACAAATTGTTGGTAGAAAAAATTGATTTTTGATGATTGTTCTCCTACTTGCAAATGCTACTTCTTATCATAATAAACAGAATAGTAGTTTTCTTCTTGGAAGATAATTTGTCCTGGGCTATTTGTTGATCGTCTCTGTGACAAGATTCAGGACCAACAAAAAGAATCGGCGAATAGGGCCTAGAAGATTTATGTCAAATTGGCTGATCTAGAAATTGACAATCAAGTTCCTATAATTGACGCATCTAGATCAATTACTGGAAATTAGGAAGTTACACATAAAAACATCATGTTTTCTTTATTATTACCCTACATTCTATGTCGCATTAGTATATTTTTGTTCGTTTTTTTTCAACACAGAAATTATCAATAATTGAAAGGTTATGTCAATTACCAGTGAAACTACATATCTGGGTTCTAGTAGTTGACGGTGGGTTAAAACAGTTAACAAATTGGTCATCAGAAATTCTGTTAATACTAGAAGTAATGTCCACTGATCACACAAAAAGGTTCAGGTAAAATTAGTAACAAATATTGCTTAACATTCATGAAATAAATTCAAGTAATCAACCCCTCACGTAGTGGTTCATTGCAAGGTTTTTTCGACTCGGTCAGGCATTGAACAATCAACATGTGTTTGCGGCCATAATAGGGAGCAAAGTTCCTAGTTTTTTGCTTTTCTAGGAAGCCTAATACATTGTTTAATACGAGGTGGCAATACCAGTTCCTTTTCTTGCCTGATTACTTTATTAAAAGCTTTTAAATCGTGAATTATCAATTACTGGTGCACTGTCAACTACTGGTACATCTACCCTAAATTAGTTGTTGCGTCAGGCGGAAAGATCTTTTTCATGAGTTCACCGATCATCAACATCCGATGCATTTTCTTAAACTTTGGACCCTTGAAGACCAAAAAACCCGAGAAACTAAGAAACTTAAAATCTGTCAATATAAAATTTTCCTTTTTTTTTTTTAACAAAGATTCTTTCCGTAAAATACGATTCTATTTGGAATTCTTTGACGTTTGGATTACGAAACCAACTTATAAATTATACGAAGGACCGATGTTCCAATCATAGAGAACATGTTTTTTAAGTTACTGTCTCAGGCAGCAAAGAATAACATTGAAATTTTGTGATTCTTATTACACTTATTCCACCTTGGAATGCAAATTTTAAAATAAAATAAAAAATAAAACAAGTCAGGCAACCGAAATGACCAGGACCGACAGGATTTTAAAGCATTCGAGGTAAGCATTTGATTTCTAAAGAAGCCTTTCGTTGTTAAGAATTAGATGAGTTTGCTAAGGAAGCATCTGGTTGCTAAGCAAGGCGTAATTCTAAGGGAAATGTATAGTTCAAACTGAATAAAACTACCTCAAAAGTTAAATGGAGAAAGTAGCAATTGTCTATAAATTAAAACATATAGGAATCCTTTAATTTTTAAGCATTCCTATTCAATGAAATCTGAGTAAGGGTCAATTCTTTCTTCATTAACTACAGCTAACGCTTTTCTACGTAAGCATGTACCATTGAAGGAATGATTAACTACCAGCTATTGTTAAAATTTGCCTAACACTAACTATTGATAATATAAGGCGTAAGTAAATAAATGCCATATCTTAGCATTGAAAGTTTCCAATGGTTTCATAGTGGTCTCATTAAAACACGAATCATGGAACCAATTTGATTATCAATAATTTTACGTTCTATACATTCATGGCACAACATTCCAAGTTGTTTGATATATTACATGCCATATTGTAGCATTGAAAGTTCCAATGAACCATAATAGTTCCAGGAAACCAGGTGCCTTTGAACCAATTTCGACTA
>JAHWFO010109958.1:55252-72345 GCA_023313115.1 Rhysida immarginata
GTATAAACTTTTGGCAGCGAGTGTTTTAATGAATTATTCAATTATAGCGAACGATATTTTTGCTTGTCGTTTCAGCCAAGACGTTTAGCTTGATCTTTTAGAGAGCTTATGCGTTTCACTACGGCTGAGATTAATATGGACCGGTATTGGGTTTGGTAGGGGGGGGGGGTTCTAGAAATTTTGGCGTCGACTACAAAGGTCATTTTGCGCCTTTTACACAAGTTATAACAGTACGCAGCCCGGGACAAACACAAACATCCATGCCCATGGCGGGATTCGAACCCGCGGCCAGGCGGACTCGAGAACTAGAAAGCCTACGCCCTAGCCCTCTCGGCCACCTGGCCGGCCGGGTTTGGTAGGAGTCAATTAATTACTCTTAGGCCTTTGTAGCGTTCTGGTGTTTTATGTTCTCATATAAAACAAGCTTGGGTTTCAACCAGTAATAAAGTTACCACTTACTGATTTTATTTAAAAAAATAAAAGGGTCTTTCAAAATTCAGGTTGACCAGAAACCTCCTCCAGATTTAAGCACTCTAGCGTTCCGCGATATATAGTCTCATTCAACGAGATATATCGCATCGTAGCGGAGCAGCGGTCAGACATATCTGAGCAGGAAAAATTGCATTTATATTGCAATGCGTTCTCCGATATGATGAAAGAAAGCTTGGAGGAAACCAACCCAATTAGCTTGGCCGAGGAGGTGAGGCAATGAGCATCACGCGGCCCATGTTATGCCCCGGTCAACAGAAGGACTCATTCGAATGGGCAGAAAAAGTTTACAGACGGACCGATTATAGGCTATGGCTCAAAAATAGGGTCGGTCAAAAAGGGAATCCCGTAGAGAAAATACCGAGATTGCCCATACAAGTAGGTTTGTATCTAGCAAAAAACGGAGTCCTATATCAAATAGTGAGCCCCACAAAAGCCTTCCCGCTAATCTCGCTCTTATAATAAACAAAAAGACGTCCGGCGAAATAGGGGGCGTTAACAATAATCTATATGCAAATTCATCCTCAGGAGTTAGTACTCCGTTATTCGATATGGCCGCTAAGGAGCATATATTCCTAAAGACGCCATCCAATAAAGGAAGCTGGCAAGCGGAAGCCATCCCACTTGATGGTTTGATCGAGGCAAGTCATTGTAGTGATAATGCTAGTGACTCAGAAAGAAGTTTTGAGTTCAAGAGCAATAGAGCTGAGTCTGTTTGTCCGACCAGCTCAGGAATGCAAGATGACGGAAGGCATTTCCAACAGAGGGAAAATGATGCCATTCCAAACAAGCTAGTGCACAATATGTTAAGCGCTAAAACTAAGTCTAAAAAGCACGGGTTACAAGCAAATAATTTAAGAGTTGATAACTCATCACCCAATAAGAAGTGTTTGTCTAAGCATAAAGTTAAAAAAGATAAAGGGCCCTTACTTACAATTGCTACTGAGGTCTTAAAAGCGAACCTATTTCAAAACGGCTCTAATTCAAGTCTTCTTTAAGAAAGGGATCGCAGGTGGAGGGTACCGCTGAATCGTTGACCGAAACTAGGAGTTGTCAGACCATAGACCCCGAGCTATTAGACCCGGTAAGTCATTCTGGGAAAATAGGCAACCAACTTCAGTTGTTAGTTTCGGCAATTGAAGCTTTACAAAAGGAAGTCTCTGCCATCAAGACCGAATTTTTATAACAAACAATCGTGCCCTAATCATTCGACACTGGTTACTAAGTTTACCCAAACCCCAAATCGGGATTTAATTAGGGGCAAAATTAGAAGGGAAAAAAGAGGTCAGACGGATCTAGTTAGGGGCATGTCGAGTAGTAAAAGGCAGCAAATCTCAAATTACCCCCCCCTGCTCATATAGCGTTGCGCCTTCAACACAACAATAAGGGTAAAAATCCGACTAAAGAGGGTGACAAAAGTAATGCGTTCTCGTTTAGCAGGTCAGCTACTTCCCAGTCATCCGACCCGATAAAATACGAGATAGGGCGCCTAGTAAAGAATCAAGTATTAGTAGGGGCATTCCAAGTGATGGTAGGCGACTTAATTCGCGAGGTAGACGATCGTCGCCATCCAAACGGGTTAGGGAACCCCATACCACCGTTAATCGCATAAAAACTAAAATGTTTAAAACGAGAAAAAAGAGTAAAGGGTGAACTTATTCCAATCCCTCATTGGAGTCATTTAAGAAAAGAGGCGATCAGGTGACACGCGAGATATGCAGCGCACAAGGAAGAGGGAGTGAGCATGTCACCAAGTTTGGCGACTAAGAAGCCATCCAAGGCTTACGATCGTAAGTCTCAATCGGTGAGCAATCTTGGCATCGGAGGTACGCCATCTCTTGCCAGTATGCAAAATCATGGCGAATTCCCTGAGGGAAATCGTAGGCAAAAGCGCTTTAGGAGAAAACGGCAGAAGTGGCGCAAAAAGGTGCGCGAGCGGACAGGAAAAGAGTGGGTGGTTTTAAATCAAGGAGAGAAGTTTTGCAACCGAGCGAATTAAACGCAAAGAGATTGCTCCCGTGGAAATTTCGACGAGCGTCGACGTTCGAGTTTTTTGAATGGAAGGGGAGCCCTCGAGCGACCCTCATGCTCCGCCGACGACTCCGAAACGGGAGGAAGGACTCTCACGCAATAAAACGTATTCGCAGCCGCCCACGAATGCGTGTGTGCGTGCTTCATTATTAATCGTATTCTCCTATCCTATGAACTTAACAGTGTCCGACCGAGAAGCCTGGCTAATGGAGGTATTCCACGAGGAAGACAGCGAGCCGATAAAAACGACGTGCGAGGAGCCACAGAGGATTGCAACGTCAGTTCGTCCGCGAGACTTCGAACTCACCGCCGCCAATATCGTCGTCACTCCAAGTTGCTTCCCAGCTACCCGGACGTTGGTCGTCGTAGCCGTTTTGGAAGCCTCTGATTTGCAGCAGCTTCATCCATTGGACCCAATCCTCATACCGGCGGAACCCAGCGTATGGATAACGCCATGGACTGGGCGCCCTCGTGCCCTATTCAAGATGGGTGAAATCTCTGTCCTTAAACGTTAAACTCGATTGTAGCCTCCCTATTCTCTCTCCAGAGGTTTAATTCAGCCCCTTCGAGCGCGTTGTTTAAACGCTAAGTGCAAAGCAGGTGAGAGGGGCGTAGGATTTAAATTTGGGCGAGGAAGCCTTACCTCTCCAGCTGTTTAAGCACCGCTCTTGGTTGGCTAAGCGTAATTTGGCTAGCTAATATTTTACTGCTTTGACTGCGCTCTCATACTATTTTCTTTTATGTGTTTTGCAATTTTTTTACGGCTTCAAGCCAAGTTATAAACGCGGAGGCGTCGCCGTTTTCGGACGGTACTGCTGTGGGCGTGCGTCGTGCAGTTTACCTGAAGAGACTTCATCACTTTTTTGTTTCTTCTGTCTTAGAGTAAAATACTGCTTAGGTGTTATTCTCCAGCAGTTTTGCTTATCAACCTAGGCTTTAACATATAAGTCAAGGGAGAATCCTTCTTTGTAATTTTTTTCTCCCTCATTCAAAGCCTTTATTTATATTTAGCTAGAAGCGCATCGTAACGACCGCTCCTCTACAATAGCTAAATCTTAGCCGTTCAAATACTGCGAGCCGACCTTCACATTGTCGCTCAAGCAAGTGCCAAAGCAACATCCGAGGTTCGTTCCTCGGGTTCGGGCAAGGCATGGTCCTCATACGATTCTTGTGCATAAGCAAGTTCGTTGCCCAACTTTGCGTAAATTAACTGATTTCATATGTTTTGGAAAAAAACTCAGAGGTTAGTTCCTCCGATAGTGCCCTCGGGCGTTGATTGCGTGTACGGAAGGTCATCTCTCAGATTTTGTAGGAGTTCAGTTCAGTCCAATGATTATGTTTAACCTGGGGTTTGTCCCTCAGATCGAACAAGGCACCGCCCTTAGATGTTTCTTGTGCTTAAGCAAGAACGGTGCCCACTTTGCATAATAAACTCTTTCAAATAATAATACTATTGTGAATTTGAGGCTCGTTCCTTAGATAGGGCAAAGCATTTGCATGCGTATTTCTTGAGCTAATGTTTCTATTAGCATATAGCCCTTGGTTATTTGTATTATTTACTCTTATTCATTACAATTGTAAAACGAGGGTTTTATTCCACCGTTTGGGGCAAGACTAAGGCAAGATCGTAGCCCTGATATTAGTGTTTTGTTCTGTACTTATCACCTTTTTGGTAGTTGTTAATAAATCTGTTAAACCCAAAAGATATACTCTGTTGTCTGCTTTGTATTCATAAAATTCCACTGCGCAATACGTGACATAAAATCAATCATAAAATGTTTTTTTATATTTTCATTTATTTACAATAATAATAACGTGAAAAATAAATCAATACACAAAAAATAAAAAATAAAAAAATAAAAGAAATAAAAAACTCTTTCACCACAACAAAAATTAAGGAAAAATACAACCTGAACCTGGAAGGCTTTTCGACAGCAAAGCTATCATCATTCAGATCTTTGTACGCTGTTATTTGTCGTCTTTCATGTTCTGTTAGGGCTTTTTTGCGAACCATAACGAATGGCTGATAATTGTTTCGTTAACAGTATTTTCTACAAGAAAAACCGTCCAAGCAGGATGTTTTAAATATCCATGACACATTCTGAGTTTTAATATGTAAATCCAGAACATGTACACTCTATTCAAGAGGGGTGTTCCTATAATTTTGCAACGGGAGTAAGCATAGGTTTTTATAAGTTATTTTTTATGTACTTGCAATACGAAATCGATGCATTTGTTTATTTGTTTTTCTTATGTTCAACATGTGGCATAGCAGTTTTCATTTTTCCAAACAAAAATTTTGTTTTGAATAAATGTTATCTAGCAAATCACTGGTGTTCTTATATTTTTGCAACGCACCTTACAGAGGCTTACTCCGACTGAGTCGAGGATGCTCTGTAGGCAACGTAATGTGGCAGACCGCCATTAAGGTTGGGCAGACCACCGTCTACCTCAGCTATGCAGACCCCGGATATTTACCAGTTATCATCCGGGGTGCATTGCCGCTGATGACTGAGAAATATCTCAAGGGCTACATGTCAGACTACGGTGTGGTGTATAGGGTTTCGTACCCTCAGCACCCCGATTCTCCACTTAAGAAGACGGGCGACATCGTAGTCTACATGGACTTAAATAGAGACATTCCAACCGAGGTTGTAATGCGCGGAGATCGTGTCAAAGGCAGTGCTGCTGGTACTGTAAAAAAACATCTCACGTCAGGAAAGACTTTCCTTTCCTTAAGAAGTGTGACTACTGCAACAAAGTAGTCAAAAAATTCCATCAGTGCCGGAGAGGACGTTTGCATCACCAGCAGTTCCATCATCGCCTAAAGGAATGTCTTCCCAGCAATCTCCAAAGATGACATCGCCGGCTAAGTCACCAATGCCGCGCAGAGCTACGACGCCTTCTCCTCCACCTCGAAGGCAGCATACGACGCCATCTCCGCCGCCTTTGGAAACGAGGAAGGAAATGCCACCGCCTCCAGCGCCACTATCTGTGAAAGCAAGGGAGGAGATACCACATACTCCTCCCCCATCGAAGATCCAAGATGGCGCCCCCTTCCCTGAGCCATCAAGCGACATCTCAATGGTTGAGGAGGTGAGCTCTGCGAAAGATGATGTAGACGTTTCAGGATTATCCGAATCGATATTTCCGGAGGCAGATTTTCCAGCTCTTCCTCTGCCTGCGAAGACATCGACTTGACAGCCATTACGGATCGCCTGTGCGCCTACGTCAGCTTCAGTGTCATCATCTGCTGGGAATTTAAAGTCATCAGAATCAGCACAGCGGGAGGGGCTTGCGACGGCAAAGAAACATCGCAAGCCTAAAGTCAGACGGCATCACAGCAGAAGTGACGGCGTTGCTGCTTCTTCTTCAACCGATCGAGACAGCCGCGAGAGCCATCATCGCAGCACTTCTTCCTCCTCGTATCGATCTCCGAGAAGGAAGTCGAAGGAGCCTCCACCACCATCTGTGAAGTTCCAGTCTCCTTTGGAGAAGTGTCAAGAGCCAGCAACGTGATTCCACCATGAAGGTCATCTCACTGAACGTGCGTTCCCTAGGTTCGTCTTTTAAGCAATCGGTTTTATCGACGTTTATTGCCCTGTACAGGCCGGACATACTTGTGCTTCAAGAAGTAAAGCTTGATCCTTCGCAAGTATGGTACGATCTACCCGGCCTTCGCAGGCAATTTCCTCGTGGACAATTTTTCATTAACTCATCGTCACCGTTTGGGCAAGGGGTTGCAACTATCATCTTCAACCCCTCCATTAAGGTGTCGAATTATTTGTGCGACAGCGAATGCAGGGTAATATCTTTAGACATTACATCTTCTAATATTCAATTCCGATTGCTTAACGTGTATGCTCCGTGCACGAATGCAGAGAAACGAGACTTTTTTAGCGCCCTGCAATTTTACTTGTGTTCATCATCTCCTGTAATGATTGCTGGTGATTTCAACTGTCATCCAGACGCCGACATCTTTTCGTCTGGACATGTGCATTGCCTGTGCCAGCAAAATGCATTGTTCGATCTATGGCCTGTGAACTCTCGTGGTGATCTCATTGGTACACATTTCATCAAGGATCCACTGTGTCATCGCGACTTGATCTTTTATTGGTCGACAGTGCATTTGCTGGTGCAGCTGGAACAATGGAGGTTATTCCTTGTGCATTTTCAGACCATAGTGCCATCTTGTGGTCTTGGGATCCTCCATTTGTTTCTCCGGCAATTGCTGCAGGTCAGGTTACCAACAAGAACTGGTTTTTAAACGTTTCTCTGCTTGACAGTGAAGAGTACCGGGGAATGTTCGTTCAGTTTGTGGAAAAACATCTCCACAATTTGCTTCCTCAAGAATCGTGGTTGAACTTAAAAACTAAAATCAAAAATTTTTTTCGGAAGAGTGGATTGGATGCAGCCAGACGTCGTCATCGTTACCTCCTCATGCTGCAAGAAATATTGTGACTCCTCCGTTGTTCCACCCCTAAGGAGGAGTTTCAGGCTGAAATTCAACAGGTGAAGAGTGAAATAAATGCTCTAATGATCCGGAAAGCTGCCGGCGCAGCACTCAGGGCCAAACGTACCTGGTATAACGTGCAATTTCAGACCCGTTATATGGAAAAAAAAATTTTTTTCCCATTTTACCTTTATTCCCGTTTGAGGATGGTGTTCCGGGGACCTCTCGCTCTTGCACCTTTTTTTTTGACCCAACTGCGAGTTAGAATACGAATTGATTTTTTTGTTTAACGTGCCTTTGTGATTAAAATTTCGCCTGGTTAAGCATTCTTTTTATCCGGCGCTTTAAGTCTATTGACATCTTAATAAAGCCTAATTTTTTCTTAATTTCTCGTCGAAGCTCGTTTTATTCTTTTGCAGTCAGGGAGCCAACCTACGCTGGCAGTTCTCTAAGCCTCCGAGGAGGTTACGGTGGCCCCCTCCTCGTTAAAAATAATTTAAAAGGGTACACATGACGTTCTCCGTAACGTTAGTTTTAAATACGAATTATGGCTAACATGGTTTTCCATATTGATCTTTGTTTTTTCCTTTCAGGTCTTTCATTAGTCCTGACTCAACCTGGCCAGGTTACATAATTCTATATTATTTTATAGAAAAATAAAAGGAATTCCCATGCAATAAGCCCATAAAAAACAAAAGAATTTAGTTCCATGTATTCGTAACTGTAGAATTAACTGAGGCGTTAAGAGTAAAAATTCCCGTAGGCGCTCCGTGATAGGCTTATCATAGACTAATGAGTTTCCGACCATTAACTCGGTAGATTTAATTTAAAATAAAAGAAAAGGTTAATATAATTTTTATAAATCTTAAATAACCAATTCAGGTTTTCTTACTCTTTTTCCATACAAGTTATAAGGCAAATTTTAAATAATTTTTTTTGGAGGGGTTTTGAGGTTTATCTTTTGTCTAATTCATTGTTTCAGTAATTAGCTACGATTTTTTTTTTAGCATCTGAAAAGTTTTTTTTATTACCCAATTGTTAATTAACTTTTTACTATCTGTCCATATTGTTATAATGTTATTTCCGGCTTGTGGTTTTTCTTTTAGTGTGTCCGTGCCTTCGGTCATGCCCGCGTGTCATTTTGACTGTTAGCATGCGCCTGCTTTTCGCTTCCACGTGCTTTAAAATTTTTTTCTTGAGAAATGAATATGCTTGGTCGAGGCAGAATCAACTTGGCCTTCTTAGAGGTAGAATCAGCTTAGCCTTCGTTGAGGATGAATCCACTTAGCCTCCGTTGAGGTTCCTTGAACTCTGGAGCTCCCTCCAACTGACGATGGTTCGAGTACAATGCTGGTCCGACTCAGTCGCCTGCTACGTTCGCCTATATGGTTTAGGATCTGAGTAATTATTCTTTTTGGATTTCTTCAACTCATTCCAATTCGACGTTGTTTCACCAGTCTTAAAATGATCACATACCTTGATAGTTTGTTTGTTGTCGCTGGGACTATCTACTGTTTTCGGTGCTTCCTTCACCTTTTCCGTTTGGCCAGTTTATTGGAAGTTCATCGTTTTTGCCGGCTTTCCCGCCTCCAATCTTAATTGTGTTCATGGCTGTTTCCTTCCAACCAACTACAGCGACTAGCTTTTCGTCAGTCGACGTTCGCTACCTCTAACGGATCATCCAACCTTTCCAGGAGGTCGGCGTCTAGTGTAAATAGAAGGCCTCGTATTAGAACATGAACCGGAAGACAAGTTGGACATTTTTAATTATGTTTACTTTTGTGCGGACTGCCTATTGAAGCTCCTCTTCATGCCTTTTTGTCACCATTATTTTTTTTTATTATGAAATGCCTAATTTAAATTAACCAGTTGCTTTTGTTTTTCTTTTCTTTTTAGCGTTGCTCACCTCCTCATTCCTTCACCTCATCTCCCTCGGATGACTGCGTTCCTTCCCTCCTTGTTGTCTTTGTTCAATAATAGACTCTTTTCTCGTGTTGTGAGTATTCCTTTTTCTGTTTTCCCTCCTTTGTTGGTCTTTCGTTCATCGTCTTAATCGTGTCTTGTTGTGGTGAGTAGTCGTTAATTTTCTTTTCTGATTTTTTTTTTATCTTTTTTTTTTTAAAATTATTCTCTATCTATTTAATTTTTTTTTCCTCTTTTGTAATTTGAATACTGCCCGTTTTTAGTTTCATTCAACTGCTTCTTAGAACCACTTTTTGGCTGGTCCTGGACTATCTCCCATTTCAAGCCTAGCCTGTGCGATTGAAACCAAGTTTCTTCTGTTTAAAATTTTTTTTAATTTTATTTCCAAATGATATCTTGACTCTTTGCAGCCTTCCATCCAATCTCTACAGACGCTAGAACTCCTGAGTGACTTTCTGACTTTTGAATCAACCGGAATTCACCAGATCTGTTACAATCTTCTACCTTTTCTGGTTGTCCACCTTACTCTGTTCATCGTTCAAGCAAGCTTTATTTTCGGCTGTATCATTATTGTAGTATTGTTTTCCTTTCCTCCTTGCTTAATCTTTATTGCAATAAAAGGAAAATTTGTTCATTTGGATTTAGGTTTTGACATTTATTTTTTTTTTTCCCTTAAGGTTATTTATCTTCAAAAAATAAAAATAAAAATTATAATTAAATAAAATTTAAAATAAAAATTAATATTTAATCTAAACTATTAAAAGGAATGTGGGATTAAGAGGGGTATTTGAATCGTTAGTAACTAAAGGTTAATTGTAATATTTCATCAATCTCACTACGTAAATCCTATAAAAACTAGTTTCTCAACTTCAATTTTTTCTTAACGATCTCGATTTGCCTTTGCTGTCAAGTTTGGCTGAACGAGTCGGAAATAGCTTTTTTCCGGCACGTTACACTGGGCAGCTGACGTCAAGCATATGTCATCGGCAGCCTTCGCTGAAGAGAGGCGTCGGGCTAACAATAAACATTGTCATCGTTTAATGGTGGAGAGTGTGGAAGTGGAAGCTGATGCCTACATCTTATCAGCCTTTCACTCTCACTTTTCATCATTTTTTAGTCATCCAATCATTCCGTCAGACACCACGAAGCAGTGGATAGAGGCATTAAGGCCTTTTTCTGTGGAATCCGATTCGTTTATAACGCATCCCTTCAGAGTTCAAGAAGTTTCTCTCGGCAGACAGCCGTCATCAGACCAGCCCGGGCTTAGACGGCATTCCTTATTCATTCTTCAATTCGTCGTGGAAACTTCTTGGGCCTTTCCTAATGCGAATCTTTAATTCCATTATTCAAGATCCGTCTTCCATCACGCCGGATTTTACTGTGGGGAAAATTCTCCTACTCCCTAAGCGTCAAGTCTAAGGGAATTGCGATTGGGAAATGCACGATCGACAAGCTCAAGTTATTCCCAATAACATGGTGTGGTCAGATCAGTGCTTGGGTTTATATTTTCTTTTTTACCGGGCATGGGCTCTATCCATTGGCAGCAAGTGGTGGATAAGTGTATTGCCCGCCTTGACAGGAATTTTTGTTTTTCCACGTCAGTGCTTGTCAAGGTGCGGTTTCTACAGACGCATATTTTATCATTATCTGCTAAGTGCCTATTCACTTTACCACCAGCAAAAATGCTTCACAAAGTTCGCAATGCTATTGTTAACTGTGTGTGGTGGAGTTCTGCTCAGCGTCATCCTGTTCGGGCAGAGTTTCTCTTCACTTCCTTTGAAAGGGGGGGGGGGGGGTTAGGCCTGCCCGAGATCCGGCGATACCACATTGTAGCAAGGCTTGCTGCAATGATTCGTGTTTTTCTCTTCCCCCCCACATTTGTGGGCGAGCTTTGTGTTTATGTATCTACGAGTGTTTTTTAAAGTGAATAGGATACCGTTACCTCCCTTGCTGCCAACAACTACTAATGTGCGTCACCCGATACCCAGATTGGGGTCATTTGCGTCAGTCTTGGTTCTTCCAGTAGTCTGACCAGGGCGAGACCACCGACATCTTTCGTCTCTGCCCAGATTATCCGTGGTCAGCCATTTTAAAGGCAATGAAAGCTGTTGCCTTTGATGGAAGTGTTTTCTCTTGTCAATGGCGATTGCTGCACCACGGATTTTACTCCCTCCAACATCTTCCTCTATGGAGGTTGGTTAGATCTGCTGGTTGTCTACATTGTGGCATCATAGAGACAATTGAACATATATTCTTCGAGTGCTGGTTTGCCAAATCCATCTGGAATCGCCTGTGCCAACATTATAGTTTACCTAATATCTCTTACTCGTTTGTGCGATACCTGATGCATGATTCCACCGGTGATTCACTAAATTCAGATCTAGCGATACCCTATTATGTTTTTGAATAAATAACTGTGGTCGGCAAGAATAGACAGAGCGAGGGGGACTTTTTCCACACCGTCATCTGCGTGGAAAAAAGGATCTTCACATCTACGGTCCTTCCTCCTCTTAGAACTGTATCGGCTTCTTAGAACTAGGTCCTTTGGTTTTTAAAAAGCGTTATGCTACATCCAAACGCCTTTGTGAGGTCATCGGAGGGGACCATAACAATAATTATGTCCACCACTTCGTGTTTCCATTAGACTTCTGATGACCTACCGGTGGAAAAACGAGCCTCGAAACTGAGGCGTTTATTAAAGCATAGAAGCCTATAAAAGGCTTCACGGAAATAACGCTTTACGCATGTGCGCTTGAGCACCCTGCTATAACATCAATTTAAGGGTGTTCAGTTATAATTTTATAATTCAATGGTTTATTAATGTTTAGATATATAATCGATTTTCATCCTTTCGGACATCATCAGTTATAATTTTATAACGTCCATTTTACAATTCAATGGTTTATATATCTAAACATTAATAAACCATTGAATTGTAAAATGGACGTTATAAAATTATAACTGTATACACTATACAATACAACGTGTGTAAAATAATGAATCTTAAGGGTGTTCGTTGGAGCAAATTCCATCTGTTCCAGCTCCAACAGCGAGGAGAAGCCAGACGAATAGCACGAGCCCTGGACGATTCGGATGCCACCGAAGCCACCGCCCGCCAAGCAAGGAAGGCTAGGGTTCGTACTGGTCCAAGCATCGATCGAGGTAATCGTGCTAAAAACTCTGAAGCATTGAACTTTAATTACGGACTTATAAATATTTACGCTGACAATAAGGCCACGGGCAGAAGGGATACCCGCCTAAACGACGAGCGAGTACGGACCAAGGATAAGGGACCCGGAGACCGAAGACGGAGACGCCTGAGAAACAAGAAGCGCTACAGTCACGGTCCTCGCCAACTCAACGCTTGGAAGGAACGAAGCCCTCATCAGACGCCCCCAATTAATCAGGCCAGTTCAGTGCAAACGGACTTAACTGTGATTAATACCGTAACTCCTCTTAGAGATATTTCAAATAGATCTGAGGCTCTGTCCACATACTCCTCAAGCATTCGCCTCGAGCACCTGGCTAGTGAGACGGAATCAGACCCAACTAGTTCAAACGTGCCCGCCGATTCGGATGCACATAAGGAGGCCCTCAACAAGGATCATTCTTTGGCTGACCCAACCATATCAGTGCTGAGCAAGGCAGCGTCGGAGACATCGGCTACGCCCACCCCGGACGCACAAGAAGCTCAGCCCAATACTCCAATCCAAGAGGTTCAACAACATTCTCTTAGGCTGGGACTACATCCAGCGATTGGCATTCAAGGACAGGCGACTACGTGTTCGAGTGCGTGTGGACCTCAAGGACAGCCCCGACTTTCAATTGTGCAGCCTCTTGGAGGCCAGAAGAAAGGTGTACTCATCATATTTAATTATTCTGAACTTTGCTACTTTTCATCCTTTTAATTATAAGAAGACATTATTTGGAATTATTAAACATGATTATGATTATATACTCGCTTCCTCCCTTCTCTGTTCATGATCTATGCTAAACTCTGGGGGGCGAGGGATACAGGTTATTGACCCGAGCCCAGCATAGAATATAGTCGTGACAGTATGTAACATTAACAAAAATATATTTATTAACAATGTAAAGGAAACACTTAACAATATAAAATAGTGTAAATAAGTGAATTAAAGAATTAAAGAGATAATGCTGTCTATTTTGGTACATGAATCGAATTTATCATCACTCCGACGTATTTGTAATTCTTAACCCGTTCGAGCTCTTTACCAGAAAGGAGGAGAGGACTCGGTGGTTTCCGACATTTCTTCGTAATGAACATTGCCTTGCATTTGTCAACATTTACGTCAAGTCTCCACTTTGCAAACCACTTCTCGCACAAGTGTAAGGCCTTTTGTAAGCGTGATATGACGTGAGCGGGATTGCGGTCAGTAGTCATGATGGCCGCGTCGTCAGCAAACATGTATAGCTTGAACTTGGTAAAAGTTGGGAAGTCATGGATGAAAAAGTTGAACAGTGCAGGATCCAAGACAGAGCCCTGGGAACAGCATTAACGTCACAAGGGTTAGACAAGGAGCAGCCAACCCTGACACGAAATATCCTGTTTGACAGGAAGGAACTAATCAAGGTAATGAGTTCGTTCGAAAAACCACAAGTAATCATCTTGTATATGATGCCGTTGTGCCAAACCTGATCAAAAGCTTTACGAACATCCAAGAAGACAAGACCACCATACTTAGCACAGTTTAGAGGAGTGTTTAGATCTGCAACAAGCTTCCAGATCTGAAGTTGGCAGGAGTGACCTGGGCGAAAGCCGAATTGCTCATCACAAACGAGATTGTTTGCTACACAGAATTCGTCAAACCTCTTCAGAATGATGCGTTCAAAGACTTTTGATCGCACAGGTAGCAAGCTTATGGGTCTGTAGCTGACAGCAAGAGCAGGGTTTAGACCAGGCTTTTGTATGGTAACTATAACGGACTCTTTCCACTGGTCGGGGAAGTAACCAAGTTTCCAGCAGTCATTCATGGCTTTGGTAATGATCGAGACAATATTAGAAGGCAAATTCTTGAGAGCACTGTTAGTGATGGAATCAATATCTGCTGCTTTCTTGGTTTTAAGTCGCTTGATGACGTCGGAAATGTCTTGGGCACTAATGATTTCCTTAGGGGTGGGAACATGATGAAAGCACTGGTAAGCGATACACCCATCGTTAACTAGTTGAGTGTTCTGGAGGCTGTCCAAGTTTCTCTCACCAGGCGTGGTAAATTGACTTTTCAGGGAATCAGCGATCAATTGAGCCTTATCCTCGTCACTGGTGACAACGTTGCCATTGCCTGCAAGCAGTGGCGGCAGTTGGATTGGTCTGTTACCCTTTAACGCCTTCACAGTTCCCCAGAGCGAGTTGTCCTGGACAGACAACGACTTCCGTTTGTCGCTCCACCTTTGATTTCGTAGAGATTTAACTTCCTCCTGAACCTTGGGAGAAAGCCGGTTGTACTTGGTTTTGAAGAAGGGAAGTCGCTTTCGCTGCCATAATCTTCTGTAAGAATTTCTTTCGAGAATAAGATGCCTGATATAAGGAGGCAGGTCGAGATGTTCAGGACACTTACGATCGACAGTAGAGGTACTGGAAGTAGTGGCATCGTTGACAACACGGATGATAGCATTAATATTACTATTGATATCCTCCTTATCAATAACCTCCTTGTAAGGAATGCTATTATCTCCATGAATCCCTAAAGAGCTTCTAGTCCTATTTAGAGCGGAGAACAATCTTCTTATCGATGTTTAAGCCCTCAAACATAAGCATCACTGGACGGTGGTCAGAAGATAAATCGTCGACTGTGAATATAGTATAGGACTTGAGGAAACCTTTAAGAACTGCAATATCCAGCACGTCGCTAACAGGAGAGTGGTCGCAGTAGTACGTGTCATCAAGGGGACCAGCAACGAAAGTCTCAATCTCGTTTAAGGTATATCCATATTAGATATTGCCGTTTTGAGTGGGGCATTTGGTGTTCCACGCATGGTGCTTGGCATTCAAGTCGCCCGCAATAACAACTGGAATGGGCCCAGATAGCAGCTCGTCAAGTTCGCACGGATCAAGCTTGTGCTTGGGTGGGTTATATAGAGATGAACTTAAATAAACGATCCTTATTTATCAGCTTGTATAACCCAAGGTGTACATATAAAGCACCAATGGGAGGCCAGCGCCAAATCTCGAAACCGGATTAGCTACTGTAACCGTTACAATAAGAACATAGGCGCAAAAACAATGATATGACGTAATCACGCCTCTGGACTTCTATTGGTCTTTACATCGGAAGAGCTGTTGTTATGTGTTGAGTGTTTTTCCTTCAGTTTTTCCTTCAGAAAAAATACCTCTGAAAAATCTGAGCGATTCCAAAAAACCTTCAGTTTTAAAGGTAAAACCTCTGAGTTCCCAACTTATCCATTAGCAACTTATTTTTTCGACTGCTCAACTCTGCTAGGCTGTCCGTGGTTTGCTCCTTAGCAATGAGTTCTTGGGTATCTGATCTTCTTCATTCCTGGTCTGATAATGATGTTCTTTATATCTTCATGTCTAGGCCTCAGGATGTGGTTGCAAATACAAGGGAATATACCAACTGCACTTTATGAGACTTTAGATAATCTTTTAAGTGGGTTCTCCGCTTTAACACTTCATCAAAAAAGTCTTCGGGTTTCGAATCAAACAAATAGCATCTATTTGACGCATATGAGACAAGAAACAAAAATTTAAATAAAAGAAATTTGGATTTCTCACTCTATGAACAGTAATTGTTCACAAAGTGAAGGCCTAATCAAATTACATGAGTCTGACTTTGTTGAAAACTGTAGCTTTACTGATTCTCTCTCAAAAATCTCTGCAAACACAAAAATCGTGCTTTGATCAATAGCCAATCACAAAGGGTAATTTCTGGTCATCAGATTCATTTGTTCTGACCTCATGTCATCTGAGTTTCAACCTTCTTCCTCTAAAGTTTCCACCAAATAAAACTTTTTTGTATCCTGTTTCCTATCTGGTTCTAAAATAACTTGGCAACTTTCAGTAATTCTTTACGGAATAAAAAAATAATTTCACAAATAATGTTTTAATTTTTATAAATCTTTCTTTACTCCAGGTTGCACTTTAGTCACTTAATTTTCTCAAATTTAGTTCCAACATAACAATGCAAATGCATATATAATCATTGATGCATATTTTCCATGTCTCCACATATCTAAAAATTATTTTAATAAATATTTATAAAATTAATGCAACCTTACAATTAGATTAATTTAATTTCGATAACAGGGATGACAATTTTGGTACACCCTATAACCTAATTTGAGCCCTCTTATCTAATCCGTATATCATTCAGCGCTGCCACTTAATGAAAAAGCTACTAGAAGTATGTCACCACATAAACTAATAATTTCATTATCATAGAAAGTCACTGGTCATACGTAATTATACACCTTTCAGTATCTCAAATATGGTCCTATTATGGTAGAATCACCCATTTATGTTATTGTTTACCTTTTACTTAATAAAAATTTAATTTCCTGTATGCGCTCAGTTTGTGGAATTTCTTTTATAGTTATTAATTACATTCTGAACAAGAAGGATACTAAAGCATTATAAGCAGTTAGAAGCAGATGTCCAGTGTGGCAAATATCTTACACCCGATTTGCTCCAGGCGGCGTTCTAGCTGTTAATCTATTACTATTTTTTTTCTCCAAATTACTTTACTTATTAGTTTATTTCGACTTTGGCTTTTATTTTGAACAATTTTTATTTAATTCTTTGTGTATGCCATAAAATTCACTGGTTACTTCCGGACCATTTTCCCTGCATTGTTCGTGTGTCGATTGATTGTCGACTGTACTCTGTGGAAGACCTCTTGAGTTAGTCAGGCCTCTTGCCTACTTCAGTGTATTTTATTTGGTATTGATTCTGGAAGGGGGAGCTTTGTGAAATCACTGCATCCGTCCCACCTAAACAAATGTACACTTCATTCCTGGATTGTCGATTGCTTGTCGACTGTATTCTGACTGATTGTAAAACCAAAACGCGTCTCTGTCATAGATTCATATTGCTGCAAAGTAGTAATTATTTACATGTATCTTTATTTATATTTGTGCAACATGGACCCAAATTCCTCGTGCGAAAAGTAATTATAGTAATAAAATAAAATTTGACCAGCTTGCAAGCAATTAAATAGAT
>JAHWFO010109958.1:87345-102353 GCA_023313115.1 Rhysida immarginata
TTCATGTAATTGTTTAAACTTGAACAATTAAACGTTAATTTGAAGCACAGATGCCCAATTTTCATGTTTCTGAAATAAAATAATTCTAACTATAAAAGATTTTTAATAATTAACAATTATGCGCCTGATCATTGTAAGAAAAAAAATACAACCTCTGACAATTAAGTTCGGAGAATGAGTTCACACAACAAAATGCAAAACAGATAGAGCCACATTTACTGTATTGTCCTTCGAAATAATCACCCTGGAAGGCAATACACGTTTGGGATCGGGTGTATAAGTGCTGGAAGCTCCATAGGGATGGCTTTAAGTTCACGTGTCAGTTTTGCATGAATGTCTGGAATGTCCGCAAATCTGTGTCCCTTTAAGGCCCGTTTCAGGCGTGGTGACAAGAAAAAGTCTGCCGCGCCAAGTCTGGTGAATAAGGTGGATGAGCTATGGATACGACCCCTTTGTTGGCCAGAAACTGTTCCACGATTACGGCAGTGTTCCTCTTTGATCCATTATCCACAGTTACGTGCGCACGCTACACCTTCAACTGAAGAAACGAGTATCTGCTAAACCATTGCACGCACAAACGTGACCTGTCTGAACTTGCTTAAACAATGACTGGGCTTGTATTCACATGCATTGTTACTCGCGTAAAGCTCGCACAGATTAGGGTGTGACGTCATTCACCGAAATTAATTGTCAAAGGCTGTATATGCTAATTTTTTGGCGAGGAATTGTAGTAGTATCCGTGATGCTGCATTACAGTGTGGATTATCTATCACCACTGTATGGCGAATTCTTCATCAGACTAAAGAACACCCATCTGTTCAAGCAGGCGAATTCTTCATTGGAAGGGCCAGAAGTTATTTGCTCCAGACTGATGAAATTTTGTTTTGAATACATTATACAGGGTGATTCAGTCAATTTCTGACCATTTCACTCGAATGACGTGCATTAGGGATAAACAATTGAAAGAATATGAGTGCCATATCGAATTTCTAAATAGTTGGAGTTTGTATTGTTACAACGGCGCTGCATGATAATCGTATTGTTGAAAAATGGCGCCCGCTTTATCAACAGAGCAGAAATGCAAGGTTGTCGAATGGTATTTCGAGATAAAATCACCTGTAACCGTGCAAAGAAAGTTCCAAAAGGAGTATAAGTGTCGAGATGCACCAGGCAGGCAAGCGATCATGGATTTTGTCAAGCAATTTCGTGCCACTGGATGTGGTAAAGGCAAGAAAAATGCGGGAGCGAAGCTCGTGTTCGAACGGCCGAATTGTCGAAAATGTTCGCACAAGATTGGTCGATTCCCTTACCAAAAAATCTGTTCGCCGCCTATCCATTGAAGAAGGGGCTGTCGTATACCACGACGTGGCGAATTTTGAGAAAGCATTTACGCCTGTTCCGTTTAAGATCTTGTTTATCAAGAGTTAACAGACACTGAAAGACAAAAGCGACAACAATTTGCGATGGAGTTTGGAGCAGAAATGGAAGCCAATCAGGACATTGTGGACAACCTGTGAGTGTCAGATGAGGCCTTCTTCCATCTGTCAGGTGACGTTAATAAACACAGCGTTCGTTTTTGGGGTTCCCAGCACCCTCATGAGATCCATAAGTTACCTCTTCATCCACGAAAGGTTGGGTTGGGTTAGGTTAGGTTAGGTTAGGTTAGGTTAGGTTAGGCAGTGTAACATCACAGGCTTACCTTAACATGTTGGAAACCTTCTTCATCCCCGAGCTGCGAAGGAGGCGTATACCGCTTCGACATCAATGGTTTCAACAGGATGGGGCCAGGCCTCACACCACTAATGAAGTGCTAGACTTTCTCAATCAGAAATTCGGAAATCGTGTCATTTCCAACAGGTTTCCAGATTGAATCGGGGGTGGCTTTCTTTGGCCCCCTACGAGTCCTGACCTAAACCCATGTGATTTTTATCTCTGGGGGTTCCTTAAAGACAGTGTGTTCACTACAGCACCAAGAACCCCAGACCAGCTGCGACAAAGCATCGTCCACTACTGCACCCTTGTGGATGCAGAAATCCTGGATAGAGTTATGTACAACTTCACCATTCGGCTGCGAGCAGTTCAAAACGTTCGTGGTGGCCACATTGAGCATATCATCAAGACTTTTCCACGGGAATAAAAACTCCGAACTGCCTAAAATATCATACTGCTAAGTTTGTAAATCATAGTACTGAAATGGTCAGAAATTGACTGAATCACCCTGTAGGTTTTACAAAATGTACACTGCTTTGCAATGAAATTGTTCCACCCACAAGGAGTTATCCGAATGAGCCAAAAGTAGGTATACAGCAAGTGATACATCTGAACACACTTTTATTAAGTTATGGAGCCAAGACAGGGTTAACACAGTTGTACAGTGTGTCCTAACGGAAAACGGCATCAATAGGTTGTGGCACCAGCTCTAGCGGCGATGCATTGTTCCAGCCGCAGGTGTAGGTAATCATACAGGTGGCGAATGTCATCTTGGGGTAGGTCTGCCCAGGCCTGGTAACCTGCAGTGTTAGTTCATGGAGAATCTGAGGTGATCGTAAATGACGTCACACCATGTCCCACGTGCTCAATTGGCAATAGATCTGGGGACCTCGCGGGCCATGACAGGCTTGACATCATGCAGATATGCCATGCTCATGTTTGCCATGTGCGGTCTGACGTTATCCTGCTGAAAGACTGCGCCGGGTATGGTGTGCAGAAAGGGCAGTAATACGGGCTGCAGAATCTCTGTGACGTACTTGTGCTGCTGTCAGGGTGGTGCCTTGGATGGTGACTAAAGGCGTTCTGGTATCGTAGCCGATGGCACCCCAGACCATGATCCCGGTTGTTGATCCACGATGGCGATACCGCATGCAGTGTTCATCGGCACGTTCCAATGGTCTGCGCCACACCCGTCCGCGTCTGTGGCATTTTTTTCGGACAACCTGTTACAAGAATAACAGACATTTTTACTCTTCCACGACGATGAATGAAATGTTTCGCAATGACCATTGTCCAAATTTGATACACTTTTGGTTGACTTGTTTTTGATTGGTCATAGTGGACTAGCAGTTAGACTAAACTGCAATTAATCTAGTTGTAAAAGAAAAGGACGGAACTAAGGTTGTTCTAAAAAATTTTAGTCTCTCTAAGAATGTTACAGTAATTTATCTATGGCATCGCTTTCAGTCTCAAAATTCAGACTAAGTCTTATAATCGATGTTGGTGTCCAAACAAAAGACCAGATTCGTTGCTGAAGACCACCGGGCGCCATTTCATTCGCCAGCCCATTCGTTCACGACACCATTGCAGTCGTATCGCGAAGTGCTCAGGTGTCAAAGGAAGACACAACAATGGATGCCTGGCAGACATTGTCGCGGCATGTAACCGGCGTGCTATTGTGCCTTCCTCTCGCCATTGCCTCCAATATCGGCCTACCGCTCGTGCGTTCCGCGACACATGGACAGCAATCCGTCTGGTTGACCATCCAGCCTCGGATAGGCCAATAATCCGACCTCGTTCAAAGTCCGTTAATTGCGTGAACGGTTGTCGTTGTCGCGGCATTGAGACCGTTGTGCGGATTACAGTACTGTACGTTCACGAGGCAGTTGCTTCCTCCCTACTGCATGGAACGTCTCGCACAGGACAATTGCTTCCTCCCTACTGCATGGAACGTCTCAACTGATGAGCCTATACAGGCACCCGGACACCCTGTATCAACCCAAATGGTCATGTCCCGTGAGCATGCATCTAATCGTTTACTAGTCGCAGTTAGACGAACCCCCACACTAAATATGGATAAGGTCGGATAACTCCTTGTTGGTGGGGCAATTTCATTGCAAAGCAGTGTATTATGGACGGATAAGGCAAAATTCATGAGGATAGGGATTGGTAAGACAGTAATCCCTATTTTATGTGGGAGGCTACCCACCAACATCAATGGTCCATTAATGTTTTGTGTAGAATTTGGATTTGGCAGCATTATTGGAATGGCAGCATAATTGGCATTCGTTATGTTGCGCTAGTAACAAGTGAAATTTCTGAATGGGCATATGATCTACCATTAGCAAAAAGGAGATATGTATGGTTTTAGGATGACGATGCACCAGCTCACAATAGACTTGGACTCTACAACAATATTATGATCGTCAATGAAGGGCCCCTGATTAGAGATGCTAATTTCTGAAACCGCTAACAATGGATGAGCCCCAAGATGAGTCCTGTTTCTGACGATTACTTTATTAATAATCTTTTTAGACTTTTTTTGATCTACTGACAGCAATTTTTGGGAACGACTGGATTGGACAGTTTGGACTAAGATCACCAGACTTAACACCTTTTGATTTCTTTTTGAGAGGTTTCTGAAGTAAATTGTTTATGTCTCTCCGCAAACAAATGTCATTGAGCTTCAAACTAGGATCCATGATACTTATGTTGCTGTCAGAGCTGAAAATATGATTGATATGTACGCTAATTGCCACAAACGACTTCTCTTGCATTGCATCCGATGGACATCAATTTGGACATTTTCTGTGATCTGACTTCTCATTATAACTTTTTATATGTACTATTCTTTGCAGTATTTCAAATTCATAAAAATCTTGAAATGTAGACTTTCATAAAATGTTTTTCTCAAATTTTCTCAAATATTAGCCAGATAAAGCTATTCTGGATGATGATTTTCAGACTACTTCGACCATGCTCTACAAGTTACTCATTGACATTTTTATTCTATCTCTTTGGTATCCGAGATAAAAAAAAAAGTGCCCCCTTAATCCGCACTCCCACTAGTGGCATATGAATCACCTGAGATTTTACTCCAGAATTGAGAGAATTACCTTAAAATTCAATCAGTATTACCGTAAAAATTACCTTAGATTTTTAAACTATAAATACATGAGATAAATATCATGACTCAAAATAAAGCTATTGAATAGACAATACTCCTCCTAAAACTAGAAAATAAAAACATTTTCGAGCAGAAAAAAATTATAAGAGAATTGCTACTTTCAACAAACTTTGCACCAAGAACGGATGAAGGAGGTGGGGGGGGGTGCTCCTGGTTGTTCTTTATAGACCTAAGCTTAAAAAAAATCAATATTTAAACCCAATACCGAATCTTACATAGTAATTCTTCCCCACAAGTCCGTGCCAAGAAGGGCGAGAATAGAATGAGGGACTCAAGTTTTTTGATTAACAA
The DNA here is from genome assembly GCA_023313115.1 of Rhysida immarginata. NCBI lineage: Eukaryota > Metazoa > Arthropoda > Chilopoda > Scolopendromorpha > Scolopendridae > Rhysida > Rhysida immarginata. Next base: position 92,534 of record JAHWFO010109958.1, read on the forward strand.
TAACAATGAAATTTATTCATAATAAAAATAGAATGAAAATAAAATGAAGATTAAAATATGAGTTTGCACTACTAGCTTCACTAACTTGATTAGGTTACAGTAAAGATGAACCTGAACCATAGTATAATTAACCAACTGTAACTAATGAGATTTTATAAAAAAGAAACGCTTTTTCATGGCCAAAGGGAAAATATAGATCATACACACTCTTTTGACGAATCAAATGGTCTTTCTTCCTTGGGATTTGGGCTCGCTGATCTTCTGCCGATGTTTGTGCCTCAAATGGGAATCTTCGAACGTTATCGCGTCATTTTTGGGGGACAATACTAACTGAATTTTACGGGAAACCTGTCATTATTTAAGTTGGGTCACAACTATGATATCTTTCATTAAAAAGCCTCGGTTAACAAGCAAAATTAAAGTTATAACTTCTGCACCATGAATGGAATGAAAGAAAATAAAAATTTAACTAAACGAATTTTGATGTTCCCTTCATGATGGACGCCCGTGAGCTGGACACAGGGAGCAAAACTGTTGCTACTGGTCGGATGACAAAGATCCAACCCCATCACTTACACTTCGGTACGCCCACACATGAGAGGGCAGGAATTGGAAAATGCCGCTGGTGTTCTGAATGGTACAAGATCCCAGAGTACACTGAATCTCTGAAAATTACAAGTTTCCTCGTTCGGGATGGGGTTAGGAATCAACCAATCATCAATTGATTATGTCGTCAGAGATCTGAAATTTTGAGGTTCAATCATGAGGTCAAAAATGAAGCTAAAAGCTTGTTTCTGGACTCTGGAATAGGCGCCAAGTTGACTCGCAGTCACCTGCAAGGGAATGGTGTTGTCGGGGAGAGAGTCATTAATCTGCTTTCTGCTCCTCTTAATTGTTGTTGGGGGTAACCTTTCTTGCTTAGATGCTTTAACCTCACCCCCGCGATTCGTTCTTCTTCTCCAAGTTCTCTCGCTTTCTATAAACAGTCGTAACTTATAGAGACTTCTGGTTGCCTCAAATAGAAAGGTTAATCCCTAATAGTTTATCCCACAGGACCCTTCATTGTTATTCAGAGAAAAGGCTGAATGCTGAGAGCATTCCAAGCTCATGCAATAAACAAACTTGAAAAGAGAGGGAGACATTTCTTCAGACAAAAAAAAGTGATTCTATGCTTCCAACAAAATTATTTATCCAATTCTAGAATTTAATAAAAGAGGGATAAATTCTCCTCTGTAACGTGTCTTTTAGTTCAATAATGCTCAAATAAACAAATCAATGCTGGTAATAAGCAGAAATAAGAATAAATTAATATTCAGAATTCTATTCTCATTTGAATAAGCATGATTATAAACTGGATCGCCACATATATTTATTGACATATTTATTAACATATTTTGAATATACATTTGAAAAATAACGACAACTGATTAAATTAAATTTACAAGTTTTGAAATTGTGTTAAGATGATGTCTTATCAGTGGCATTTGACTTCACTCTTTGTAATTCTACCTGGAGCTGCTTATGTACTTGTAACTGATGACTAGCAATACCTTTCCTGTTAAGGCCGTTTTTGGTATGAAGTAAACTAACAAGACTAGTTGACTTCAGACTATTTCTAACCTCAGTTTTTGTTCTTCTTAACTGGCGGAAAATCCTTTCCACGAATGCATTGGAGTGCAGAAAGGATAGCACACACCCAACTACTTTTTTTAAATTGGGTTATTTTTGTCTCCCCTCTTTCATTTTTTATCAACAGCTGCTGCTTCCAAAGTTTGCTAGCATCCTTTTCTTCCAAAAACTGACGCTCTAAACGTAACTGTCTCCATTTTCTGTTTGCTAAATCTACTTTGCATATGCTTTCAAGATAAGGCAAAGTGGTAAATACTTCTGCCAGGCTTTGAGGTTTTTTACTCAATGCATTTTCAGGAATTTAAAACGTGTCCTAAACTGATCTACCAATTCAATATAAAATTCCAAGCAATTTTGTTTTAACTTCTTGATGCCACGAACATCATTTGCTGCTGCAGTTTGTGATAAAGTTGCATTGATGGCAATTTACACTTGCTCAATAAGTACCAACAGACTAGTATCATGAATGTCGATAGTAAAAGGGTCACAGTTTCTGACTTGGTTATTAGACATAAAATCGCTTAAAATTTCAATTAGAAGTTTTTTTTTTACTTTACCATGCAGACTGTTAAGCATTGGCTTTTCACTTTGGAATAAAGTATTGAATTCATTGGTCCTATGTAACTGCACTGCCATGAATTCCAATTAGGCTTTGATAAAATGATTATGAAGGTTTTGGCAAATACCTTCAGTTAAATACGAAGGGTTCTCGCTTTTCACTGACTACTGCTGTGAAGTAGAGCTTCAAAGCGTCCCACTGTTCGAGAAGCTTGTTATTACAAGCTTCCAGAGACAACTATCGTTTTTGCCCAAAACTTAAAAGTTTTTGTGGGGCTATGTCAACAAAACATTGAAACTGTTCCAATGAAAATGTCACCTCTTCTACCTCACCTTCACACCCAACCGAGTAAGTGTAGCATAATTATTGGAAAAAATATCGATTCAGTGGAAATCAGAATTCGTTTGAACAAATAATGTCAAACGACTTTATCCACTATGATACATTTCATTTGTCACAGTTTATATGTATAAATAAGTATTGATTTTTAAGTAAGACAGTTCCATCCTTTAATAGCTGGACGACAGCGTTCACTTTCACTAAGTGAACGGGGAATTATAGTTGGAGATGCTACTACTGAGCTCCATCATACTGGTAAGAAAATTTTGACGACTTCTAATTAATTTAAAATTTTGAGTTCAGTGTTTAATTGTTGTTTATTGGCCAACTTAGGTGTGAAGAGATCGTTCGAAGAAACAACTGAAACAACTCCACCTCTTAAAAAACAGAAGAAACTCACTTCATTAAACATGGAAGAAAATCCAACCGACACTCCGAGAAAGAAGAAACTTAGAAACAAATTAAAAATTCATAACCAGAAAGCTGAATCAGTACCGTGTGGATCTCCATAGAGCGAGAAAACAGATCCAAAAAATGCAAAACTCGTTCAAACAACTGGAACAAGTTAAGGCAGCTTATTGTGAAGATATACACGAATCTGCAAGATCTTTTTGTATCTCAATTTGAAATAGCAAATTCAAAAAAGAAATGGAAAAAAATGGGGTGAGAGTATAAACAACTGCTTTTAGCTCTGTATTTTAGTAGCCCGAAAACGTACAGGACATTGAGTACTATTTTTATTTACCTTCTGTTCGAACCATTAAAAGGTGGCTTTCAGTGGTTGATATTAACACTTGTTTTGGCCAAACTATTGAGACATCTCTTTCAGCCCATTCAAAAACCTTTCCTGAGCAACATATATTCTGTATCATCACTTTTGATGATATGTCCATCAACATTGGATATTTTTATTCTAAGAACAGAGAGAGAAAATTATTGATGTAGAGGATCAGGGAGCATTAGGCAGATCAAACAAACCTACAAGTCACGTTTCAGTTTCTTTGGTGAAGGGTTTAACTAAAAAATGGAAGCAACCTTTTTTTACTGTTACTATTTTTACTGGAGATGGTAATTCTGCCACCAAGCTGGTTGCTCTTCTTCAAGAAGCAATAGCCTTGCTTCAAAACTGTGGTTTTGAAGTGAAAGCTGTAGTCTGTGACCAGGGTTCTGGCAATGGGGGTGTGGCAAAACAATTGAATGTCACCCCAGATAATTCTTTTTTTTTTACTCACAATGATAAAAAATATTTTTTTCAATTCACCACATCTTTTGAAATGTCTAAGGAACAATTTGAAAAATTATAATTTAAAAATGGCTGAAAAGGTGGCAAAATGGAAACCTATTGTAGAATTTATTCAGCAAGATTTGAAACGACAAGCTCAGTTGGTACCAAAGATTTCATGTAAACATATATATATTTGCCAAGTTTTTTTCAAAGTTGAATGTTTCATTAGTTGCCCAAGTATTCAGCTATGGTTTGGGTTCTGTTTTATGTGCTTTCAACTCTTATAACACCCTGTTTCAGTAGATGCTTCAGCAACGCTGAATTGCTACTAGTAACAACTGACTGGTTTGATTGTATGAATTCATTATTTTATAAAACTTCAAAAACCTTTAAAGAGACCAATGTCGATTGTGGTGATGCAGTAATTTTAATCCAATTATCTTTCTCATTTGTAACCGCAACTTTTTTTTCTGTATTTTAGCAATGTTTGTAATATTATTTTTTAGAGAAGTTAATCGATTAATGTTTGTTTTCTGTTAATAGTATGCATGTGTCATGCGATATTATGTCTGTATAGGAAAGATGCCACCCTCCAGGATCGCATCGATCGCTGCGAAATACCGCCAACTGGTGTCAGAAAGTAGTAACATCGTTAGGTAAACACACGGTGTAAGGTTAATCTTACACGGTGGGTAAACATTGGACATTTTAAAGAACACCTGCTTTCTTCAAGAAAATGGGTATGACATTGCGCTGCAATTTTCAAACGACTGTTGATTGAGAACGATTGTTTAGAAAAAAATTAATCAGAAAAGGAAGAAATTGTTTTTATTGCCTTAGAAACCTCTCAGTAGACTTATTTGTTAATGGTGTTTCTTTATACATAGGAGGAAATATTGTTGGCTTGTAATCTGGATATTTGATGGTAAAAAGGTTTACCATTTACAAAATGACCAGAAGAAATTTTAGAGTTCTTAGTTGGACTCCACATAGTTCCATTTTCTCTACCCAAAAATAAACAAAAATTAATAATTCTTTTGATTTCTCTCATTATTAAATGAATTAAATTATTAAATTATTATCATTCATTATTATGCACGGGCAGTGATGGATTAACCTCCGGCCGCGTCCTAGACAAATTTGCCTGGGCACTATTTTGTTGTATTTAGAAGTAAATATAAAAAAAAATCTTAAGTAATTTCATCGAAGGGCCCTCTTGGAAGACAACTGTGCCTCCTTTTCATCCACGCCCTCTTTTCGTGCGTTTTTTCGTCTTCCGTCAGTTGCTCAGGATAATCTATCTTGTTTGTAAAATATTAACTGATATGCTCACAGGGTGAATCTACATTCTCCTCCTTCCTGGATAGTTCTTTAATAAAGGCGAACTAAATATAGACTGTATTCATTTTTATGGCATTCAACCACACAGCAATAATTTCCACCATAACGTTTTTCTACCATGGCATTAGGCACACGTACAGTTCGTTAGTTTTCTAACAGTCACTAGAGTGCGCCGCGCATCAATCAAATTTAGAGATCTTGTATGGAAGTTGGTGCTGCTGTCGTGCTGTCGTGTAATTTCCATTACAGAAAATTATGGCATGTTTTGAATCTTTTTGGCAAGAAAAAACTGTTCTTAATAAAACGCAATACATAATAATTAGATTATGCTATAGGGTGGTATTTTATGTATAATTCATCAGGGGAAACTGCACAAATATTTTATATGTGCTACTCTGTTCACTTATTAAATAATAGGAGTAATTAAATATATATATTTATTTTTGCTTTATAATGATTAGGTTTATATGATTTATTAACTTTTATTTGTTTTGGGATTTATTTGTTTTATATTAAATAAGCGGATTTATTAAAGTTTAAATTATTTTAGCTAAAATTACTTGCTTACAGTTTTACCTGATCTTCATACATTTCATAAATAGATTTAATATAATTTTAAATAAATTTAATACGCTTTCAAACAGATTTAATATATTTTTAAATGAAGTTAATACAATTTAAATAAATATAATGCGTGTTTTAGTTCACTATAAATGGAGTTTAATTACTAAATTGAGTATTAAAAAAAACATTTTTATTGAACCCTTGATGTAATAAATTTTTACGGTAAATATTTTTTATTATCTTAATTCAATTACATAATACAAAACTGTAAAATAAACAAATAACACAAACTGTTAACCACTGTGTAATTAAACTAAAGTAAATACAGTAATACTAGAAATGTTTATTCTTCCATACTTCTGTATTGAGGGGGTATTTCACTGGTAAATTCATTTAAAATCGTATTCATTTAAAAGTGTATTAAATGTATTTTAAAATGTTTGAAATTCATGTAAAATTGTACAAAATGAATTTGTAAAAACTGTGTAGTATTAATGTATTTTTTTAAGTTTAATTACACAGTGATTAACTGTTAATTCTTTTTACGTTTGTGTTATTTGTTTGCCGGTCAGGTGGCCGAGAGGGCTAGGGCTTAGGCTTTCAATACAAGTTCTCGAGTCCGCCTGGTCGTGGGTTTGAATCCCGCTGTGGGCATGGACGTTTGTGTTTGTCCCGGGCTGCGTACAGATATAACTTGTGTAAATGGCGCAAAATGAACTTAGTAGTCGACGTCAAAATTTATAATAAACCAACGAACCTGTTATTTGTTTAGTCTACAATTTTGATTTCTGTAATTGAATTAAAATAATAAAAAAAAATTAATGTAACAAGGTTTCAATAAAAATGGTTTTTTACTTAGTTTAGTAATGAAAGTTCATTTACAATGAACTAAAACACATTTTATTTATTTAAAATCGTATTAAATTCATTTAAAATCGTATTAAATCTATTTAAAAATGTATGAAACTTACTTACTTACTTACTTTTCAAACCCGCTTATCCGTTAGGGTCGCGGGGGCAGCAGCCCTATGGAGGATCTCCAGCGATCGCGATCTTCCGCCATCAGGCGCATGTCCTCCCTGGTAATATCCAAGCGACTCGAACCCAGATTCTCCATGTAGTCTAGCCACCTGGTTCTAGGCCGACCCCTTGGTCTCTTACCCACCGGCTTGGAAAATAACAACTGCCTAGGAAGACTAGTTTGCGGCATCCGTATCACGTGGCCATACCAGCGCAACTGAGATCTCTCAATGCGGAGAAGTAGCGGCTCAACACCTAAAGATTCCCTTATTGTGCTGCTGTACACTCTATCTAGTAGGGTAACACCTGCCACACCTCTCAGGAATCTCATTTCGGCCGCTTGTACCCGCGATCGCACTCTTTCGGTCATTACCCAAGCCTCATGACCACAGGTGAGAATGGGGACAAAGATGGATTTGAAGACGGAGAGCTTAGCTTTGTTACCCAGCTCTCGTTTCGTATGAAATTCATTTAAAATTGTATGAAACCAATTTGTAAAAACTGTAATATAAAAATTGCACACTGGATTATAAGGCCCTGAAAAAAGCTGACGTTTCGGATAGAGGCTATCCTTTGTCATAGCACAGAACGAAAGTCTAAATTTCTCTTAGGATGCTAGAATTAATATAGAAATTTTGACTACTTTTTAAAATATTAATATAGAAATATAACTGATGGTATTTTTCAAGCATTAAATACTATATACATGATAAAGTTTTGATATACAGTTATCCTCCCCTTATCAGTTACTATAGAGAGAACAGCTCGTCCTAGTCTCTCTTAAACTCTGGGCACAAAAGAATATTATGAAAAAATAAATCTTTCCCCTCTCGTAATACATTTGTTACTCTTAACTTCAGGAAATTGATTTTGTTCTCAGGTAATCACCACTCAATAAAGCTTAACTGAAGTATGTTTCCAGCTGTTTATTTTTAAAACATCACACTTTAAATAAGCTGGCTAATTTGTATGGTTTAAATCATATTTGAATTGTTTTTTAATTTTGTAATGCAAGTATTTGATCATTTTTATTTTTTAATAAGAATTTTGCTTTGTTATGATTATTTTGAATTACTGAAGTTCGTAAACGAAGCTACCACTGTAGTTGTTTGCTCACTGGGTTTCAAAGGGTGGCTTTCCTGCTCTTTTGCCACTAATATGTCGACTGCACCTCGGCTGCTTTGGCTTCACTTGTGTTTCTCCTTGTTGGCTAAGGTTGAACGCTGGAGGTCAGTGACGGCTCGTCCATAGGCACTGCGGCACTGCGGCACTGCAGCACCCCCAGTTTCACTTTCGATATTATAAAAATCAATATAATTTGTCTTTTTTTTCTTTATTATTATTCTTATGCATATATATTATATGATCCTTAAGTTTAATGTCACTAGCTATTCCCTATTTCGTGAAAAAATTACAATTTTCTGACGCAGCACCCCCAGAAATTTTAGCTACGAGCCGCCACTGCTGGAGGTATAAGAGATACGACAACTGCGTAGTCAAAAATGATTGGTTAGAGCCAGCACGTGACTTATGGACGCCATTATGTGCTAACTGTGCTAGCAGATGCCATGCGCTGTCGATACTTTCATGATGCTATACAGCAGTATTTAGTCATCGCCAGTTGTAATTCTCTTCCGAATTATAAAACGTTTATGAAACTATAGGCATAATGCCTAATTGTGCTACATTAGATGTTCAAACAGCGGAAAAAACGGCTTTCTTAGAGACGATGGGCGACGCAGAATTTGGGCAGCGAAGTTATGTATGAACTTACTGATAAACTTATAAATGCAATTAATCTTTTTATTTCTTTTTTATATAAAATTATTGCAATCAGTTTTAAATCATATTTATCATTTATGGAAACTTTTCGATCGAAAAATAAAATCCTTTATTAATTTTGAATTTATGTATTTTTTTCGTACTTTTTAATTAATATCGTTTCAAAACTCCTTGTTATTCCCCTCTGGATCAATAACTGTTTTTTGATATACACCAATCCAGTTGGTATTAATTATCGTGAATAACGCACTCTAGCTCTATCTTCTTCTAAGACACGTGATCATATAGTGAACAATATTTTTTTGTGACCGCAATAAATTGAGTTCAGGGTTGTCCCTCACATTCTCCTTTCAATATTTCTATGCTTATAGTTTTAATAGTTTCATTATCCCAGCTTATCTTTTGGGTTGTATCTAAAATAAACACATGTGATCGAGCATGAACCGTGAAATAAAACGCAATTAAAATTAAAGATAAAAAAAGTTTTTTTTATTGATAAATAAGATATCAAAATTTGTGACAAATAAACTAAGAGGGAAAAAAAGAGGGTTAGTTGAAGGATTAATGGGCACAAGAACACAATGGACAAACTTGCGGCAAACTTCTATGAAGAGGGTATTGGAAAACTCGTCCACTAGTATGACAAATGTCTCATTCTCTACAGTGATTATTTCAAAAAGTAATTTTTTTATTCACATTTGTCTTTATTTTATACTCCATCGGAGGTTGAAAAAAATAGCCTTTGTATTACGTACTCTCGTACAACTGAATCTCGTAACCACTATCCCCCACTTGTTACTTAACGCCCCCCTACCGTCCACTTGTTATATAACACCCCCTCCATTGAAGCTCTAGATCCGGGGTCAGGAAACTGCAGCTTTTTGGGTTAACTTTTTTTTTGTAAAAATGATGTGTTGAATAATTTCTAACTTGTTGCTGGGGATAGCTTTGGCTCTTCAGTCTCTAAAGTTTGCGACCCCTGCTCTAGATAATCAATGACCCGGCCGTCCACTTTGAGAAACACTGGGTTAGACCTTCAATCATAAAAACCCATCTATTTTTATGCTCGAAGCGTTAGGTTAGGTTAGTGTGTTAATACAACACATTCTAGTTGTCATTTCGGTAGTCTTTCATTGATGGTAGTCCTGAATGCAGTATTATACAATAATACCGTGTAGCTACATCACAGAGAAGAATCCCCTCACGTTCGCTCTGTTCGACTCTCTCATTCCCTTCGTTGTTGTTTTTTTTAGCATTAACCTCCCCCCCCCCCTTTGGTTTTCACAAGATGCTCGATCACGTGTTTCAACAATAGGTGGCCAGCTGATTCAGATATCAGCGGAGCTTACTGCATCGATTTA
>JAHWFO010109958.1:109158-120384 GCA_023313115.1 Rhysida immarginata
ATTTTGTTGTGGTCAAAGAGTCTTTTATTTATTTTATTCCATTATTTTTATCCACATTTCTTTCCCCTTTTCAATTTTTCTGGTGGTTGTAATTATTTTTTCCAACTCCCGAAAAGTTTTTTATTAAAATGAATGGTTTTTGTAAAGGTGCTTATGCACACTTAAAATGGATACTCGTGTATCAACTCAAACCATTTTAGATATTTTTTGGTTTTTGTTGCGCATCGTTTCAAGAGCTACTTGACTCTTGTTGAAACGATGGTTATGCATGCTTCGGCATGATACGTATGTACCAGCGCAAGCTATTTGACAAATGATTTAATTACTACATGTAATCATGCTAAGTTATCTTTTGTCGGTTTTCATTGGAAAACAACTGTTACATATTAATGTCCATGGTATTATTTTTGAGACTGATTGAGATTTTCCAGAAGTGAATGACCTTAAATGAAAATTATTCACTTGTATCGAATAATGGGTTTTTCTTAGGAATTGATGATAGATTAAAATGAAGTAAGCAAAATGTACTCTTCATGATTGAAAATGTTTGTCCGCTCGGAGCAACATTTTTTGTAATAATATGATTTTAAGATATTTTATTTAACCTATTCTTATGTTTATATTTCTACCTTTTTGTTGTTCAATAAATAATTATTCTAGTAACTCATCAATTTACTTAATTTATTCGATTTTGTTTTCCACCCTGAACTTTCATACATATTTCCACTATGAAATGCTACTTGAATAAATAGGTTTTGCGGAATTTTAAGCTTTAATGTTTACAATAGACACTTTGCGATTTTTCGTTACGAAATTTCAAAAAATACGAGAACGAAATAAATTACGAGATTTAAAATATTTCTCGTAAAATATAATTTTTTTCGTTCTCGTAATTCAATCTCGTTACGAGATTTTCTGAAATTTTCGTGGGCACGAGATTAGTGCGCAGTGTTTTGCGCATCTGATCTTGGACAACGCTACCTATCGGCACAGCTAGTAGATGTAAAGATTCTGCAATCTGTAGAGTTAAAGAAGAGACAGACACCCATTCTCCAGAGGTCAGCGAGTAGAGCATATATTGCTTTTCGTACGAGAATATATTGCTTTAGTGTAATAAGTCTATTAAGTATGCACGTCGATAACGCAAAATTCCTGTTTATTAAAAAAAAAAAAACGTATTTATTTTATTGCTTGCTTTAAAGTGATTAAATGGATAAGAATATGTGTGTACTTACTGTCCCGTTTACTTAACGACGGCATGTTTTCGCAAGGACTAATGGGAATAAATGGGAGTGGGAGGGTCAACAAACGCAAGGAATTATGGGAAATCGGAATAAAATAAATTCTTGTTTCGTTCGTGGTGCACGCAACCTATTTCAGGAAAACGAAAAATAAAATTTGACGAGAACGAGATTTAATTTTAATTTATTTCGGTCTCGTATTTTTTGAAATCTCGTAACGAAAAATCGCAAAGTGTCTAATTTTTAATAAACACAACGCAATGTAATTTTTCTAAGTGCCTTCAACTTAATATCATTGGTTATTATTAGTAGCATCGTTTCGCACCCCCACACGATCAATTCTTGCCAAAAGGAGTTCTTGTTAGGTTTTTTGCAAAGAGTAAAATCTTGAAAATTTGACAATTCGATATATATTCCAACTCTGAAAGGCTTGCAAATAACAACATCAGCAATCCTGCAATTGTGGCAAGATGTCAGACAGGTTCCTGATATAAGTTACCTGTTAACTGGGAGGGTAAATCAGGACACTTTAGAGACAAAGAGACCAGGAATCCGAGACAAAGAGATTTAGAAGAAGATAATAACCATAAGTATTCAGTATTCACGTACACAGGACCGGAAATCACCAGGATTAGCAATATATTTCGCAATAGGGGCATCAAGATTGCCCATAAGACGAGCAATAGTTGTCGATATGTGCTCAATCCGAAGAATAGAACAGATGATGACGAGAACGTTTACACAAGTCCTGCGGTGTATATAAGCTATCTTGTCCGAGTTGTGGATCCTTTTACATTGGATCCACGAAGAGGTCTTTTAAGGAAAGATACGCTGAACACCGTAGATCTTGGCTTAATGGTGATGGGAAGTCGGCGTTTGCTTCTCACCTTATTAATAGCAAACACCAATTCGGCGCCATTGAAGATATAATGACAGTCGTCAAGAAGGAACGCGACCATAAACGTATTATCACCTTCGCATCATTAGAAATTAGAAGATACCTAAAAGCGGGTGATAACCAACCCGCGGGGGAAGATACCTTTTAAATATCCAGACAAGCTTTGATAAAAAAATCCGATTTTGGATGCAGTTAACGAGGTAATTAGGAACTTTCAACGCCAAGAGGACCTGTAAGAGCAGTTCGGCTATAAGAGCAGTTCGGCTGTAAGAGCAGTTCGACTAATAGAGTGCCTTCTTGTCATCCTGTCCGCTTATAAGAATGGCTAGCTTTGATGAATTAAATTATGCAATATCTCAACGTAGTATTTGTGTTGATATACATATTATTCCATGTGATTATTTCAACGAATTGTCATATTGTACACATTCAATATCATGTGATTATGGTGACCAATTAATTGCGTTGGGCAATTGGTATTTCTTGTAAACCCCCCCCAATGGAAAATGTTTTCTATTGGAGGGGTATGGCCATAAATACAGGCCTTCGTTTGTGACTAATTGTAGTTGTTTCCCTACCCTGATGATGCAGTTAATGCGAAACGGGTAGGTTCATTAAAACATTACCATTTTGCTATAAAAGTCTGTCGTTTATTCATTCTAGTATTCAGCAAAATCGACCATTATGCAACTATTACACTTTAGAGAATTTATTTTCCCATCATTCTTGGCAGCAATGGGTTTAGAAACAATCCTAACTGTTGTGAATTTCAAGACATTTTTAGGCATGCATTGGTTAATTCTTTATTGTTACCCAGAGGATTTAATATCAATTGTCAAAAAGATTTAGATAATTTATTAATATCTTTCAAAAACATTGAAAATAATAAAAGTGATTCGAGCACTGAAAGCCACCTTTCACCTGCAGATGCTCTCCAGTTTGATGCAACCCAAGCACCATATGTTGAAATAACTGAATTAGAAAAACTCATGGAAAAAATGCACTTTTTTACACATCAGGTTGGATTGCAAAAAAACTTTTAAGCAGACATGATTGTGTTAATTGTGAATTAAATATGACAGAAAAATAAGCAAGTCTAACTGAGGATTATGAATTATTTACATATTTTTAAGCTTTTGACAACATGTTGAAAGATTTTGGAGCCTTGTGTGTTCCAAGCACGCCTTTTTATAATTATATACAGGCTTTAGAAAGTGTTTTTTAAACCTATGTTAAAGAGTGATAGAGGAAAAAACTTGAATGAGCTTTGTGGAATGTTTTTTTATGAAATTCCTATCTGTGCCAGTATCTCGCATATGGTTTGCAGTGCTTTTACCAGAATGCGTCTAAATTACTATTGCAAATTTGAATCCGGAAAAATTGCTGTATAGCATTAAAACATATAAGAGCAGAAAAAAAAAGGTTCAGCGGATTACTCATAATTAAAACAATCCTTTGTATGTATATTGGTATTAACGTTTACTGACAACATTCGATAAAATTTTAAAAGTGACCAGAAAAAAGCCCATGAGTAAAAATGCCCAGAATGAAAAATGCGCACACATAAAACGCGATGAGCTAAAAGTGAACAGTATTTTCCAAGAAAATTTATTCAGAAATTTAAATATTTAAATTATAATTAAATTAATCCTCAACTAAATTTAAATCATTAAATAATTTAAATAAAAACTAAATTTAAAAAATGCAAGAAATATTTAAAATATATTTATAAGAGCCATATTTAAAAGGATCAAGACGGCGGACGAGGTTGAACGCAGTTAGTTTGCTCTCTCGGAATTGAAATGGATTCCTATTTTATTGCTATGATGATCTAATTGCTCTCATCTCCTCTTTTATGTGGAAGTATTTCTGGTCAGTTCTGTGCTATATTATATGTTTTTGTGACTTATTCTAAAATGCCGAAGGAAGATAAAAACATTCAGTCTCTTCGGAAACCTTCTACCCGACACAACCCCGTCGACTCTCCCGGGAAGACTTTAGCGGATGAGTCCATCGAGTCAGCCATTGAGCGAGGTATCGCAAAATATTTTGATAATTCCTCCACTTTGGATACTTTAGTTGACTTAATGCTCTCAAAATTTAAGGAGAAACTCGAGCTGCTTTAATGGATCTTGCTGCTCGTATTTCTGCTACGGAATCCCGTTTGAAGGACTAGATTCTCATCTGTCTTCGCTCGATTCGTCCCTGGCCCTGCTCTCTCAACCTAATGCGCCAGATAATCCGATCATCCCAGTTCTCTTGACCTATACTGACTCGCTTAAAGCTCAGGTTGATGATATTGAGCAATACATTCGCCGAGCTAACATTCGTTTTTTTTTAATTTGCCAGAGGAGCCGTCTGAAAATCTATCGGACAAATGTTGTGAGTTATTTGCTTCAAAACTGGATGTCCTACTCAGTGTCTCCGATTTCTTGGCCATACATAGGCTGGGTTTCCGTTCTTCACAGAAGGCCCGTGCGGTGATTATACAGTTTGCTTCTCCAGTGTTGAAAGACCTTATTCTCAAAAATCGCCATAAGCTGCATGGCTCCGTATTTGTCCTCGTCGAAGACCTTACTCCTTCCCGGTTTCGTCTTCTAAAGGCAGCCAAATCTAAGTTCGGCCCCCGGAATGTATGGTCGTACGGTGGAAAAATAATGACCAGGAAATCGACTGGCAAGATAGTCATAATTCGCTCAGTTAGCGATTTCCAGCTTGTAAATTAATAATAATTGGCTTTGTATTTGAAATTTTTTTTTTATTTTATCTCCGAATTGTCTTTTTTGTACTGTTTTTTATATCAATTATTATTTTAAAGTTATTTTTTGTTATTCTCTTGTGTTATCTTCTTAGTTTTTGTTTGTTTGTTTTTTCCTTCTTTCATCTGAGTTAACTGGTATTTTTTTCCTCCTATTTTTTCTTTTTTCTTGTTTTCTTATATTATGTTTCCATTTCAATTCCGTCCTTCGACTTCCCTCCACCTCTCCCCCCCCCTCTCTTTGGAGATGTTCTATAGCAACCCTATTCCTTTAGATGATTTTAATGCTTTACTTTCTAATTGATTTCCGGACCATCTTCAACTGCCCTTATTTTTCTGCTGTCTAAAT
Source organism: Rhysida immarginata (assembly GCA_023313115.1). Taxonomy (NCBI): domain Eukaryota; kingdom Metazoa; phylum Arthropoda; class Chilopoda; order Scolopendromorpha; family Scolopendridae; genus Rhysida; species Rhysida immarginata. The sequence goes on from JAHWFO010109958.1 coordinate 114,405, forward strand.
ATTCGCAGCATCAAAGCAAATTTTTCATCCTTTCATACCTGTCTTTCAGTGTTAAGTTCTTTGCCACACATTTTCGCCCTGACCGAAACTTGGACGCGCTCGTCTGCTGGCATTCCCCCTTTGGATGGTTACTCCTCAGCTGCAATCCATCGCACTTGTATGAGGGGTGGTGGTCTTGCTCTTTTTTTCTTTAATTCACTTCATTTTTCTATTTGTTCACAGTATACAATGATTACGGTGGATTTTGAGATACTAACAGTTCTTGTTAATAATAAGTTTTTTTATTACTATTTATCGCCCTCCTTCTGGTGAACTTCCTGTTTTTATGAATTTTCTGTCATCTCTACTTTTGGAACTTAGTCTATCTTCCAAGGCAATAATTTTTATGGGCGATTTTAATTTAGATTTTTCTAAATCTTCTGTTAATTCCAATAACTTTCGGGACCTATGCTGGTCTGTCTCAAACCGTTTTTTCTTTTACCCATTGTTCCATGGTTTATAATTCATATTCTTGTTTAGATCAATGTTTTGCGGCTCAATCTGATGACTGTTTTAGCGGTTCTTTGGATTTGGCCATTTCTGACCACTTCCCTATTTTCTTCTTTCAGACTTCTTTATCTTTGCCTGTACGCCAACCTTCACATTCTAGACATAGATTAGTTACTTCTCCTAGACTGGCCATTTTTCACTCTTATCTGGATTTAACGGATTGGCTTGACATTTTGGGCACTACTGAGGATGTTGATGTTCTAATGGAGAGGTTTTTATCCCAATATCTTCGTTGGTTACGATCGTTATTTTCCTTTTACTCTACCTTCTCCTTGTAATATTAATCGTCCTTTCAAAAAGCCTTGGTTGAATACATATATTTTGAATTTAATTTCTCATAAGAATGATTGTATTCGAGATTCCGTCGTAACCCCTGTCAGCGAACCAAAACCAAATTTCATTCCTTCTCCAATTTTGTCCGTAGCATTATTAAGTCCACTAAACACTCTTATTACGCCCAGTTCTTCCACAACATCTCGAATAATAGTGCTAAATGGCGTTCAATTAACAATCTGATTAACGGCTCTTCCTGTGTTAAATCCCCATTTGCGGATCCTCATAATTTCAATTTTTCTCTCCTGTCCGAGTTTTTAGGGACATTGTTACCTCCGTCTTCTGATAGTTCGGTCTTTTCTCAGCCCTATCCTTTTGAAGTTCCTTCTATCTCCTTTTCCTTATTTTTCTCTCCTGCCTCTCTGGAAGAGATAGCCAAGGTCATTCAACAATTAAAGTCCTCGTCGTCTCCTGACCCTCTTGGTCTACGTGCCGATATTATTATTTTCGTTTCATCTAGTTTAACTTGCCCCTTACTCACATTTTTAATGTTTCTATTTCTCAAGGTGCCTTTCCTAAGTCTCCGTCAAGCTAAATTTATACCTATCTTTAAAAACGGTGATTCTAAAGATTTTGGTAATTATCGGCCCATTTCCATTGTACCTCTATTTTCTAAAATTTTTGAAAAGCTTTTTTATCTGCGTTTCTCACTACGTATTTAGTAATGATCTGATTTCCTCAATGCAACACGGTTTCTTTCCAAATCGTGGAATTGACACCGCTTGTTACGAACTGATAGAATATGTCTCGTCTAACATGTCTAACAACAACGTTGTCGTTTCTTTATTTCTTGACTACTCCCAGGCCTTTGACTCTATTCCTATTCATCTCTTGATATACAAGCTTTCTCATTTTTATAACATTCGTGGTCCCCCGTTAAATTGGTTAACTGATTTTCTATCCGATCGTCTTTATACTTTATCTATATTTAACAAATCTTCTTTGCCTCTTATACGTAATCGTGGAGTTCCCCAGGGTTCCGTTTTATCTCCGCTTCTTTTCAATCTTTTTATTAACGATCTATCTTATGCCCTTTCTCCCTCTTTTGCGATATTTTATGCTGATGATGTTACTCTCTCTTTTGCTGATGTTTCTGTCTTGAATTTGCAAAATACTATTAACCATTCTCTCTCTATTCTAAGTAAATGGAATTCCGCTAATCACTTGTTAAATCTTAATAAAGCCAAGTACATGGTCTTTCATCAACGTAACAAGCGTTATGTTCCAGTTGACTTGCCTATTTTTTATAATTCTAAGCCTCTCTATCCTACTAGGTCCTTTAAGTACTTGGGTATTCATTTATCCCCTGACTTGTCTTGGAATACGCATACTAATGAGCTAGTTAAGTCACTCTCTAGAAGATTGGGTTTAATCTCGCGTCTTCACTACCTTCCTCCCACGATTTTCTTATTATTGTATCATGCGCTGATTCATTCAACGCTTTATGTCATTCATTTATGGGGTTCAACCTCTAACTTCAATCTATCTCGGCTTTACCGAATCCAAAAATGGTTTCTTAGAGTTTTATTAAAACTTCGTAAATCTACGCCTGTTTCGCTCTATTTTTCTTCTCTTGTGGTCTTGACCGTTTATCAAATGTATATTGTAACGTTTACTTATAAGGTAATTAATAGTCACTTAAAGCTCTCGACGCCTTTTTCGATCCGGTATCATTTGGATTTTCATTCCTATGCTACTCGGTCTGTGAACTCGATCCGCCTTCCATTGGTCCGTAGAAATTTTCACCGTCGTTGTATTTCTTATGCTGGCATTCTTATGCTGTTATTTATCATTATTTAGGTTTTCTAATTTTTACATATTTTATGTTGTTTCGTGTTTTTTGTACTTTACCTTCCGGAGACCTAACTCGTCGGCCTATGGCCATACTGGCTCCAGCTTGGTAATTTTTGTAATTTTTTTTCCAAATAAATAAATAAATAAATAAATAAATAAATAAATAAATATTTATTTAATTTTACAAAACTATATTTTTAATTAAAATTAGATAAATATCTTAAAAGCGTAATGTTCTTTTATTATTATACGTAAATGCATCATAAAATATATTTAAAATATAAAATGTGATATCAAAAGTATATTATAAATTTTAACTTAAAATATTTTTATATTAAAACATCTATTTATATTAGAGTTCTTCCATAACTTATTCTTACATATAGCCAACAATAATAGTGCGGGAGGGTACTATAAAAAAAAAAATAGGCTCCGTGGCAACTTTAATGATGGGAAGATGGGAATGTTATTTTTTCATCAGGAATGATCTCCTGATGAATAATTTCGATGGTGTCCCTCATGCCACAGGACAAAATGCAACCGGACGAAAAACCACAAAGTCTCAATTCTTGTATTATATAATAAAATCAATAAATATAAATGAGCCAGGTCTACAGTTTAAAAATAATTTTATTTCATTCAATAAATAATATACATTAAATAGGTATTTTTCATGTTACAATTTTTATCGATTAATCGACTGTAAATAATCGATTAATGTGCTTAATCCAACACGTCTGAATAATCAATTCCACCGATTATTAGAACCGCAATGTATCGATTAATCGTGATTAATCGTCCAGCTCTGATTACAATGTGATATCAGAATATATTATGGTGACAATGGAACGTTCGTTGAAGATATTAATATATTGATTGTTGATTTACCTGAAATTACTGGAATGTTAAGAAGATTAAAAAAACATTTTCCATTTGAGAAACTAACGTATTTGAAGCATTGTAATGAGCAAAACTTATTATGGCATTTGAGTTATGGTTTACTATCATGAACTATGCCGTAAATAGTTAGAAACAAATTTAATCTCTTTTAAAAATATTACACGTGTTAGTATTATTTTATATGATTTAAGTATCTGCATAATGGTCGACTCTGCTTGTAAATATTATAAAATAAGGACTTCTGTAATTAGCAAAGGGTAGAATCTTTAATTGCCTACGCGTTTCGTAATAATTACATCTATACAATTGAGGCTGATCGCGTTCACAAATTTATGGACATACCCCATCAAATGAAATGCAAAAGAGCCTTAGTTAAAATTCACAAACCAGGTAAGCCCATCAGACCTGGTGTAAATTTTATTAACTCGACGTTCTACTGTATAGCAAAGAAAACATCTGCGGCCATAAACGCCGTCGCACCTAGAATAGCCAACAACTTACGGACCAAATGAAGTCCTTACAAATTGAAGACCGCTTCCTGATCGTGTCTCTCGATATCATAAATTTGTATACGAACATACCTTTTTTGGAAACAATTGATATCATTGATACGAGACTTTCCCATAAAAAAATAGATGAGGTTGTTCACAATGATATCAACGCATCATTGAAGGTAATACATGAACAGAATTATTTCCAATATAATAATTCATTCTATGAGATGCCCACGGGAGTTATAATGGGATCTCCAATTAGCGCGACTATGGCAGAAGAATTCTTACAAGAATTAGAAGAAAGATATGTCACACCTCTCATTCAACAACATAAAATTGTCTTCTATGCTAGATGTGTTGATGACACCATTATGATTATCGATACATCGAATGTAAGTGCAGACCAATTACTCATTGAATTTAACCAATTTCATCATAACATAGCGTACACTATGGAAGTAGAAGAACAAGGAACCATCAATTTCCTAGACCTATCATTTAGAAGAGTACGGGAGAAGAAAAATCTTGAATTCAGTATCTACAGGAAGCCCACAACATCAGACAATATAATTGGTGTCAGTTCGAATCACCCTCCGCAACATAAGAGTGCCGCTTTGAGGTTTTACTTTCAGAGAGCTTATAATTACCCGTAAAAAAGGAATATATGAAGGAAGAGCTAGGATTGATATTTGACATAGCACGGAATAATTCCTTCCCGGATGCGATTACGAAAACAATAATGAATCGGACTAAGCAAATTAAACAACCAGAAAAGGAAGAAAAAGGAAAACAAAAATATGCAGCATTTACGTACATAGGCCCGGAAATTACAAGAATCAGTAATATATTCAGAAACAAAGGTTTAAAAATTGGATATACAGGGTGATTTACATCGAATGTAAAATACTTAAAGGGGGTATTATAGAGGTTAAGATAAACACAAAACGTCCTATGAACATGGGTTCAAATATGAACGATAACTGAGATATGAACAGAAATAAAAATGCCGCCACCAAGATCAACAAGTTATAATAACTCAGATTCTGTAAAGCCTAGATTAATGAAATTTGGAGGAATAATAGAGTACATAAGACTGTGTATACCTTTAAAATTTGATCTAATTCTAACAAGAAGTTTCCAAGTTACTCATTCAACATCATAATACGTACGTGTTCACTTGTGAGTACTAACTAGCACTTGTCACAATTTTGACTGTGTAACTCGGAAACTTCTCGTTGGAATTCAATCAAATTTTAACGGTATACACAGTCTTATGTACCTTGTTATTCTCCCAAATTGCATTAATCTAGACTTTACAGAACCTGAGTTATTAACTTGTTGATCTTGGTGGCGGCATTTTTATTTCTGTTCATATCTCAGTTATCGTTCATATTTGAACCCATGTTCATAGGACGTTTTGTGTTTATCTTAACCTCTATAATACCCCCTTTAAGTATTTTACATTCGATGTAAATCACCCTGTAGAACAAGAAACAAATGCGAACATGTGCTAAACCCGGACAAAAAGAAGGACGACCAAGAAGATCAATACAAATCTTGCGGTATCTATAAATTAACATGCAAGATTTGTGGAGCGTTTTACGTAGGATCTACGAAAAGATCATTTAGAGAACGGTATGACGACCATCGCAGATCGTGGGTGAATGGAGATCGTAAATCTGCATTCGCGACACATCTGATTGAAAAGAAACACCCATTCGCCGAAATCCAAGAAATTATGAGTATTATAAAACATGAAAAGGACCAGAGACGAATCCTCACGTTGGAAACTTTAGAAATCAGAAAATATGTACTAGCAAGAGGCATCTTGGGACTTATTCTCTGCAGGACTAAAGAGGTTCATCAGGCTTCTCTCCCTGTTCAGTGTACCTCCTCTGGTTTACTCTTTG
>JAHWFO010109959.1:0-23463 GCA_023313115.1 Rhysida immarginata
GAAAACACACTGACCTGAACTAAAAAGGCTGCTGAATCGATTCAAACCGTGCAGAGAAGCGTTGGATGTATGGCTAGGCCGTTACGGGCCATAGAATGTGCCGAAGCGAAGTAGGCCTAACCCGAGACCAGGCAATGATTAGCGCCCGGGCGACCTCGGGCATCGCGGAGCAAAAACAAAAGGTTTAAAATAAAGAAAAAGTAACCAGAGAAGAACTCCTTGCGTCATGAAAAGTTACAGAGAGTGCCTATACACAATAAAACAACCAGATATTGCAAGATTGTAAATCCCAAGTTGTAAGTCAATTTTCCAGAGAGCAGTTAAAAGATACTGTTAAATGGCCGCCATTTTGAACCGGAAATAGTAGATATGGACCAGTGTTGCCAGATTTGTTATTTTTTTAAAGCGATTTTATAAATAAAATTTACGAATTTAAAAGGCACCATATATACAATTATTAAATTAATTGTATACAATTATTTTAAAAATTTATTCATTAACAGCGTTTGATATGAAATTTTGATTCATTTTTTTTGTAAATTTTTGTAAAAGGCTCTACGTAAAGCGTTTTAGGCGTTTCCTTTTTAAATGCACGAAGTAAAGCTTATCTCCAAAAGTTTAGTCAATTTAGCTGTGCCCTTCCATTTGCTCCGACGACAATTTTGTAGGTAAATCCTTCTTTCTTCAGTTTGTAGAAAAATAAAAAATCTCAAGAGTTGAACATTTGAACAGTTTGGTGTTGCCCGGGATAATTACACATGTAGGGAAACAGAACAATCTCAAAAAGTTAAATTATAACTCCAAATTAATCAAATAATAACTCAATACCACACAGAGCGAAGGGACTGCCCATTCTAAGATAAATCCGAAGAACAGGAATTCTAGTTGATGTACCGGGAATTTATTTAAATTCTTCTTGTCTTGCCTCAGATAAAAACAATGTCCATCTTCATCACCGGGGAACAACCCTTGACATTTTGGACCCAAAGTTTTCTTGCCCTTGAAGTAATAGCTCGTATACCCTCTTGCTCTATTCAAAACAACTGTTGTTCAGATGTTTCCAATGCCGCATAGCTTTTTCTATTTTAGCTCCAGAGTTTCTCTGACCAATATTCATTCTATCTCTTCCCTTTAGAGACACACAAATTTTTGCAGGTCGTCTGGACGTTTGATAGGGAGCTCAAGGGAGATACGTTTGACTCCTTTGTCTCCTCAACAGACGCTGCCTTATTTATGTCCCATCACTGAATCATCATTTTACGCTCATCTTCTTCTATTTATCTTCTATCTATCTTCTTCTTCTATCTTCTATACATATAATAAAACTTGAACATTTTGTGTGTACATTGAAAATATTTGCCTATAACTGGTTGCGGATGATGTAGGGAGTGTTACAGAGTACAATAAGACCATTTTTAAAATTTTTATCTGTCTGTTTATCTGTTTGAACACGCTAATCTCCAAAACTACTTGACGAATTTTCATGGGGTTTTCACAGATAACTTGAGCGTAGCTTGGGGCAACATATAGGCTTTATTTCATCAAAGTCGGCTTACGAATAAGAAAGACATCTTAATTTAAAGTTTTAGGAGTCCGCTCAGCAACAGCCTACAAATATAAGGAAAGCCTGCCTAATAGCTTGCTACTTTATTGTTGCAATGATGCGAAATTTTGAACAGTAATCTTCTCGCTTTGCCACCTGGTAGCGCTGGAGTGAACTCTCAACTTTGCTGTGGATAGTTGTTTACTATCTTATGCGGATTCCAAAAAGATATTTTGCCACATTTTCATACTGTATTGCAGTGTTTATTGACCAACAGTTTACAGAAAAACAAATTTCGACTCACGACAAATATTCTTTACTTGATACCATCGACTTCCTTATAACAAAATCACTAGCTACTCCCCAAAACATTTGTTATACAGAAATTTGGTTACTACTCAAGATTTACATGTTTATCTAGGTTGGGACAAAGGTAAAAATTCGTTATAGGGGAAAAAGGCGTTATATGAATATTTATTATAGAAGAGAGTTTCGATTGTATTACAAAATAAACTTCACAACCAATTTTCAATAAAGTAAATCCACCTAGCGCACCTCTTATCTCATTTAATTACACTAGTCAACACACATTTTTGTGACTAAGACAACACATAGGGTTCTTAGTAGTAATTTGTATGTAGAATCCGAATCTGCTTTTAGATTTTTTTTCCATTACACATTCCCAAGTCATGCACTATGAGACTTCTATGTTAAAGCAATGGGTGTGAAGAGAAGCGTCTGCACTGTTAAACTATCCATATTTTGGGGCCGCGAAGAAAATTTACCAGGCCCCAAACTCTGAATGATTTAAAAATGTTTCATTGTAAACCAAGAAACTGTGCGTGCTAGAAAAATTTAAAAATTATAATATGATGAGTTTGAAGAAGATGATGACAAAGTTTGAAGCCACAGGTCTGCTATCGGTAGTACCTGGCCGAGGAAGAAAACCCTTTATTGAAGCAACCGTGGAAGCTGTTTCAGTAGCCGTACAGGAAGCAAAAATGGAAACCTCACAAAGGGCGTGCAGAGTAAGTGCTGTTGCACGTCGAATGGACTTATCACAGAGTACGGTGTACAACATCGTACGTAAAGTGCTGCGGTACTACCCATATAAAATGCACCTTGAACAACAACTCGAACCTAGCGATCTTCCTCGTAGACAAAAACCTTCGCATTGGAATTCCTTGCACGGATGGAGGTGGACGAGCATTGGCCATGGAACATTTTGTGCACGGACGAGGCCCATTTTTACCTGAATGGGGATGTCAACACCCATAACTGCAGGATTTGGGCCACCAGTCCCCCTCATGTTCTCCACCAATTCCATTGCATTCTCCTAAAGTTACCGTGTGGTGTGGTATGAAAGCAAATGTCATAATTGGACCGTATTTTTTTGAAGAGCAGTCGAGAGATGGATTCGTGACTTGCACTGTGCCTGCTGCTCGCTTGGCGTCGATGCTAAGAAGTTTTGTGATGCCAGAACTTCAGCAACGTATATACAATGCAAAAACAATAAAATGAGGACTATATTAATTTAAAAACATGAATAATTTTTAAATATAGAAACACTTTTTTTTAAAAATCATATGGTTGTTCCCCAATAAGAAATCTAGTGAATAATTCAGCCCTAATGAGCGTCGTAAATTAGTGTGTAAAGGGCACTGTATAAGAATATGTTTAATAGTCAGCATTGCTCCACAAGAGCACAATGAAGTTGAGTCTTTTTTTTAATAAATGGCCGTGAGTGAGACGGCTGTGACCAATCCTAAGCCGAGTAAGAACAACATCTTCTCGCCTGTTTATTAGACAAGGAAGGACCACGGTGTGATGACACGCTTTATTTCATATAATTTATTCGCTGGGTTAAGAGGCCAAGACTGCTGCCAAGAAAATAAGAGTTTCTTGCAGATGATCGGGAACAAATGTTCGGGGATTGAGAGTAGCTCCCAGATAGGCAAGTGTGTAATACTTGTCGACCCGTTCATTTTGCCGCCTTGTCGATCCGTTCATTTTGCCGCCTTGTCGATCCGTTCATTTTGCTGGATACCCATATGGCTAGGGAGCCAAACAAAATAAATTCTGGTACCTTGGAGATCCAGGTAATACAGACATTCCTGGATTCTTAGAACAAAAGGACTGTCTGTATTGAATGACTCCAAAGATTGCAAGCCGCTCAGGGAATCGGAGAAAATACAGAAGTTAGAATTTGGATAATTAAAAGCGAACTCTAGCGCTTTGGCTATCGCTACCAATTCCGCTGAGAGGTTGAGAATCGAGTACAGCCAGTCACTTGAGAATGGTACTACACCACCTTTCCAAGGAGGATTGCTCGTACAGTCAAATTGCACAACGTTATAAATACAGGTCTTGCCATTTCTAAGAAAGATGTCTTCAATATAGTCAATTCCCGTGGTTAAGCTTGATCCGCAGAAAGAATAGATCAACTGCCAGGTCCGAAAGCGCATCCCCCCCAAAAAATGAGTGCCGCGAACGTCATTTTATTATTAAGAAAAATTGGCCTCCATCGAAAATCCCCCAACACAAAAAAACACTGCTTCGAAACTATGAATATCGCCCACAACAGTAATCAAAATTATCAACAGAGTTTTGAATGTTCTTATAGTACATATCCCGAAAGTTCATAAGCTCTTGCCTCGTCACATCGCAGAAAAAGAAGTTTAAAAGCCGAAAGCTTTACAAGAAAATCCCAGCCGTCCACAAGTGGAAAAATATTATTACGCTGGATGAAGTATGGTGCCACCTAAGCTGCCGCAATGGATTTCTGTGCTGTCGGGATGTTCAAGGGAACCCTCAGGAAGCGACGGTGCAGAACTTTGACTGGCCTTTGGGAATCTGCGCAAGAGGAATCTGACAAATTGGACCTCGTAGCTTTCAGAACTAGCCTTGTATCCTGGAAATACCGGAGTGAGGCTATTGTCTAGATTCTAGAACCAAGGAAATCAGATAGAAATGACTAAAATTAGAAAAACAAAATGTATTTATGTATTGTTAGAATAAAATTCAAAATATAAAATCATTTCCATAAAAATGAAGGATCTTGAGTATCTTCCTTAGAGCTGGTCGGTACTGATTTTCATTTATTGCGAGGTCAAGCTTTTTATTAAAATTTGTTTAATTAAACCAAGATGTAAGTTAAAAGCTCTTTATTAAACGGGCACTGTTAGAAGTAGCCGTGCTGGATTCGGCCGTCGGCTTCATTTCTGATACTTTTCTCTTTACGGTAGCTTCCCTTATAAATGTTCATTTGGAGTTGCCATTCTGTTAGGAAGCAACTGTAGTGATCGTTATCCAACTGATCAACAAGAGTTACCATGAGAACTTCATGAGTTACCATGGGCCTTTCGATTCGACCATTTAGAGGGAAAACTCCTACATTGATACAAATACTCGCTTATTATTTAACAAACTTACTGATTTAGAACTTTGGCTTTAGACATCAGACATACAAGTTTGTTCTCTGGTGGAAACGTGGTTAATCCCGGATGTTGATTCTGATTTATAGAGCGAACCGACCTATAGAGGAGGAGGTGTGGCTCATTAATCAAAAGCCAGATTAAAGCGACGGCGATTTTCAGTGCTTCCAATCAAAGATGTGACTATTTTTTAGTCGAATTATCGTTGCTTGTCACATTTTTCATATTAGACCGATTGTCCATAGGCCAACACGAATAACTACTAAAATACCAACGATAATCGACCAAATCTTCGTTCCAAATAAATAGAATACGGAAGATATCTTACTAATGTGTTTGCTAAAATGTGATCACCAATCAATTGTGGTTATGGTTTGTCAATTCACTCAATACTAACAAGAGATTTATATCAAGGACCTAAATGAATTATTTTGATTTTAATTCCATTGATTGGTTTTACGTCAGAAAACTAATTGATTTACATGACTGGACTCAATTTTTTGCCTAAAAAGCGTTTTGCCTTTTCAACAAACAAAACCATAGTGGAACAAGGATATTTTAGATACGGCAAAGTGGCGGGAGACTCTATTGTGACGTGCCAGTGTACTGGTAGTCACTTGTTGTCCGAGAGAAGCGAGAATGAAGGGGGAAATATCTTTGGAAGTTATTTGCGTATTTACGTATTAGTGTTAGTGTTAGGTAGCCAAGAAATCCGCTATGTGGTTTATAGCTGTTGTTATAAGTGTTGTTTTGTCGTTATGTTAAGGATATAGGTATATGTTTTAGTTATTTGTTGTTAGCGTGTGAGCGATCGTAATTAAACCTTTGTTGGAAGCTGCGTTTGTTAGGAGTTTTTCCGAGAAAATCGCCTCAGCTTCCAACAGAGGATTGTTGCGATCGTGTTCAGAGAAGTATTTTTAGGTCACGGTTTTGTTGAATGTTATATATTTTCTTTTTATTCTATATAAAAAAAAGTCTGGCCGGGAATGGTATAGTTGTGTTTTTCTGCTCAGGTCGATTTCCCTTGACTATATCGTTCGAAACTGAAGATATGGAGAGGGAACATCTAATATTTAAATTGTCTAAAAATCTTATGTGGATAATGCAGATGATTAACTTGAGAATAAAATAAAACTCTTTTTCCACAACGAAACAGGAAATGAACAAAAAGAAAAAGACCGAAAATAAAATGAAAAAATACAACCTGAGTCTGTAAGCGCTTTTCGAAAGCTTTGCTTTCATCATTCAGCAGCCAAGGAGCACCTCGAGAGAACTTGAGAGAACTGACTTGGAATCGACAATCGACAATCGAACAGTGAAGTGTACATTCGTTAGGATGGGACGAAAGCAGCGCTTTCACAAAGCTCATCTAACCAGAATAAACTCCAAAGGAAATACACTGAGGTAGTCAAGAAGCCTAACCAACCCAAGCGGTCTCCCATATTATACAAAAAAGAAAATAAGATAGGTTATTATTATTATTATTATTATTATTATCTGTTTTTTGAATGGCTAAGCTTTCGAAGGCGTCCAGAATGTGTTTCTTGTTTATTGACTCAATAAGTTTTACATTGCTTAATAAGAATTCATGCCCGGTATCTAGAGAGTGTTTGGCTATGGATGACTGATTCCCTCTACCATCTTTTGTGTGTCTCATGTGTTCTTCGAATCTTGTTTCAATATTCCGGAAAGTTTGTCCTTTGTATCTCATGGGGCATTGGGAACATCTGGCTTCATATATTCCTGATTTCTGTAGTGGTGGAATCGGGTCTTTTGGGTTAGGTAATAAATGCCTGGTCTGGTTGGGATTGCTAAAAGATAACGAAATATTAAAAGATTTAAAGACAGAATTGAGACCTTTGATTAATGATTTATTGTAAGGTAAGGATATGACTCTCCCTCTATTTTTAGTCCGGTTGAGGGTAGTGATTTCGTCCATAAACTTTTTTAAATTCCTCTTCCTGACCAAATCGGTGATGGTACGTATGCTATAGCCATTTTTAACTGCAATATTCTGAATCAAAGAAATTTCTTTTTTGAATGAGGATTGACCTAGTGGGAGATTAATAGCTCTGTCAATCATCGAAATGAAAGTAGATATTTTTTGATTCCAAGGGTGGCTGGAATCGCTTGGTATGTAATTCAATCCGTTCGTAGGCTTTCGGTATACCTCAAATGATAATGAATCATGCTTTCTGATGACTAGGATGTCAAGAAACGGCAACCTTTGATTGTTTTCCAACTCAAAAGTGAATTGAACGGACGGAAAATAACTATTAATATGTTGGACAAAAGTGTTGACATCGCAAGCATTGGTGTCAAAAATTGTGAAGACATCGTCCACGTATCTGAACCAACAATCGGGAAAGTAAAAACCGGAATTCTTCAGGATATCCTCGAAACTTTTAAAAAATATTTCAGCCAAAATAGGGCTAAGGCAAGAGCCCATCGGTGTACCGCCCACCATTTTGTAAACTTTCCCATTGTATTTAAAAATATTATTATTAGTACATAATCTCGTTAGACTTATACATTTGTTGCATATGTTTTCAGGAACTTTGTTCTCATTCAAAATATTAGTTAAAAAGTTTATAGTTTCAGATATAGGGATGCTAGGGAACAAGGATACCAAAATTTCCCCTTTCTTAATGATATTATTTTTCAGTTTTTTCACTAAGTCAATACTATCACTAACCGAACTGTCGAAGTTCGACAATTTTAAGGTTTTTAAAAACTCTGCTAGAAATTTAGAAAGCCGGTAAGTAGGAGAGTCAATATTTGACACAATCGGCCTCATTTTGTTTCCAGGTTTGTGTATCTTAGGGAGAGCATATAACCTAGGTAAAGTCGGGTTTTTAATGCTGAGCGAAGAGGCAGAGTTTGGGGGAATGAGATTAGGGCTACTCTTTACTGCTTCCCTGACTTCCCTGACCAGTGTTGTTAACGGATTTTTCTTATTAATAACCTCGAACGGGCCTTCAGCAATTAAAGCATCCACTCTACTGAAATAATCACTTTTCTTTAGAATAACTGTACTATTTCCTTTATCACTTTTAAGGAAGAAATAATCTTTTTCCTTAAGAGTTTTAATGGTTTCGAAATAGCGGCGATCGTTATTTTTTACCTCATAGTTTTCCCAATTATGGGACAATATTTTGGTAGAAAAAGTTGGGACTCTTTTGGGACTCTTTTGGGACTCTTTTACCTCATTCGTTGTGGTAATCATCTATTATTTAGCTTATAAACATTTTATTTGTAATATGTCTAATGTAATTATGTTGTTTATTAGTCTGCGCTGGAAACCGAATCTGGATACATGATGAATTGTCGTATGAGTACTGGACCTAAGTTATTTAAATGGAAGTCGAAGCAACGACGCCGCCATGATGTCGACAAATATGATAACGATGACGGAAATAGCAGTTAATTCGTCATTGGAGTCGGTAATGCTGATGTTTTGAAGATTATTGGTGAGTGTTTTGACTATTATTATAACAACGTGCGGAGAATTAAACGAACACTCGGAACGTCTAGTTCTAGCGTGCCTACGGTCCTCCCGCCAAGAGCAATAGCCACGAACATTCTAAGTGTCGTCACTGCACCCACAAGCTGTTTATAGCGTAGCTCTCAAAAGAACCCAGAACTGTCAGCTATTTCCGCGACTTTTTAGACATGCTCTTTACTCTGTTTATAGTTATAATGATAAACTGTTAAGTCAGGGTATTAGGCACTTAGATCAAAAATATGTATCGGTCACGCTGTACGCAGGTAACTCAGTCAGAGGGGAGTATTTCCCAAGTTCGTTGCATCAGTAGATTCTATGTTTAAAAAAATAAATCACTGAAAACGGTGACGGAACTTTCGACTTGCCAGTGGCCTCTAAGTCGGGTTCTCCCTCGCTGGCCAAGAGGGGTCTCTGCACCTCTCCCCTAATTGCCCTAGCAGAGGTGCGCTACGCCGACGTGCGTTAATGAAGAAGGAATACTTATGCGGAAGCGAGCGGAGTGTCCTGACAAATGTGGCTAGGAGTTTTATACTCCCTCCGTAATGATGCTGGGACCTCCATGTATGTAGACCTTGATCTATTTCTAAACCCGATTGCGGGTAAAGCTTTAGTTTTTAAGTCGGATCTGCCACTCTGAATAATGTCAATGTTCTCTTGTTGTATTTTGATATTTTAAGGGGCCGCTCTACTTAATATGATAAGCGCTTTAAAAGTTAATATGTACACTATATGATCACAAATATCCGGACACATGCACGTTTGCGCTCTAGCCACGATTTCATGGAAATCAATAGGGCGTTGCACATCCCTTTGCCCGAATCACAGATTCCACCCTTCGGGGAAGACTTTCCACCAAATGTTGGTAGGTACTTTCCGGAATGTTCCTCCATTCCTCCCGAAGAGCGAGAATCAGTTCAGGTACAGAAGTTGGCCGATGTGATCTGGCCCGCAAGCGTCTTTCCAATTCATCCCACAGACTCTCTATAGGATTGAGGTCGGGACTTTGTGCCGGCCAACCCATTTCTTCGACCCCTGAGTCCGCAAACCACTGCTTACACGCCTCGCTTTGTGGCACGGAGCATTGTCGTGTTGGTAGAGAAATGGCCCGTTTCCGAAAAATTGCCACAACGTTGGAAGTTCACAGTTGTCCAAAACATTCAGATAACGGTCGGAGTTCATGATTCCTTGCACAGGAACGAGCTGGCCCAGTCCGTACCATGAAAATGAGCCCCACACCATGACTACTCCTCCTCCGAACTTGACTGTGGGCTCTGTGCACTCAGGTAAGAAGCGTTCTCCAGGTATGCGCCAAACCCAAACTCGTCCATCGGATTGCCAGAGTGTGTAGCGAGATTCGTCTGTCCACATTACACGTTTCCATTGGTCCATTGTCCAGTTTCTGTGGGCTTTGCACCACTCCAGACGTCGCTTGGCGTTGACCCTGCTGATGTGGGGCTTGTGGGCAGCAGCACGGCCATGGAATCCCATCGTGTGCAGTTCCCGACGAATTGTCATGGTACTGGCATCATTTGCAGAGGCGTTTCGAAACTTTGGCAATTTTTTCCGCCGAGGACTTCCGGTTGCTGCGGGTGACACGACGAAGCACTCGACGGTTTCTGTCCGTTAGTTTCTTGGGTCTACCGGTTCATTGTTGAACTTGTTGATCCCCGGGTCTTCCATTTCATAATGACATCGCCTACTGTTGACTTGGGTATCTGAAGAAGGCTGGAAATGTCACGCACGGACTTGCCGCATAGGTGACATCCAACGATGGTTCCACGTTGGAACTCACTGAGCTCTGCCGAACGACCCATTCTTGCCAATGTCCAAGCAGAGTTGTGTCTGAAGGTGTGGGAAGCTATTTAAATGATGTGCAAGTCATTATCATGTGACATTGGGCCAATCGATGATCTGTGAGGGGTGTCCGGATATTTTTGATCATATAGTGTATAATGTTGATGGATTATTAAGTCTAAATGGAAATAAAGAGTTATAGTGCATTGAACATCACGTTTTCAAGGAGCATCTCGTAGTAATTAGTCTCGAACTCTTAGCACCCCTTACCCAACGCCAACCTCGTGTTCGAGTTTGACGGAACCATATCGATTGTGGGGTTGGAGGACGCTACACTATAAGCAGCTTGTTGAAGGCGGAGATAAGAAACTACGGATGCATTTAAAAGATTTGAATAAACAATACAAGCTGAAGATTTGTACCCCCAAAAGAAAACATCTGTTAACGGCGAATAAGCATTTTGATTTGTGGGGATTCGCCAGGAAAACACAAAGAGATAATGGATAAAAATTTTGCAGAGAAGATGGCTAAAGTATATCTAAATCGGATCGATAATCCACTAGACTGTCCTTTATCGACAGCTATTCAAACATCGCCTGTTGATAAGAAGACGGACTTCCAATTAGCATCCAGTCTTAATTAGATTTTCTGGGCTATGAAGACTGTTAAGCAGAAAAGAAACGCCAACGACGACTTCTTATACCATATAGTTTTGAGAAAATGGAGGCAACTACCTCCTGGCGCATTTGAATACAGAAATATGGAATAAGGGTCTCTCTTTACCGTTGAAACAAGTATTGATACATCCAGTTTACAAGGCTGATAATAGAAACGAGTTGAAGAACTATCATCCAATTTCAATATTTTCTTAAATTTAAAAAATTATTGAAATTGTTATGTTTAAAGTGATGAATCAGTACCTTTGGTCAAAAATACCAGTTTATCAATATGGAGGTAGACCTGGGACCTCCCCACAAGATCTTTTCTTATCGATTATGATGGAAGCGGTGCAGGCTATGAATCAACATCAAACCTTTGTTATAGTAATGGTTGACATTGCCAAAGCCTTCAATACAATGTAGAGAAAACAGCTAGACGTAGAATTAAAGTCGTATGGTGTAGATGGAAAGATGCTGGCATTAATACAAGATTTTTTCGGCAATCGGGATAATGGTATTTTGAATAATAAATAAGATTGTTTGCTAACCCTCTATCCGTGGAATACCTCCAACTTCTTCCATAAGTAACACTCTTTGCGACGTTACTAGCACCTTTAGCGCAATTACTTTTAATATTCAAACCAAAAGCCTTTGTAGATAACATTGTATTAGTGATAAAGTATAAGCGTCCTTTAGATCCCCACATAACTGAACATGACGCTGATGAGTAATGACGCCGATTTTTTACATGAATGATTTAAACTGAGAGGTATGGCCATCAAACAAGGAAAAAAGGAAGTAATAATGGTAACCAGAAAGCACTCCACGCCAAAGACAGTGAAATTGCTGGTGATCTTATTTGACAGTCATCTAAACTTTTTTGTTTTGCACCCTATTAAAAATCAATCCAGAGAACAGGCAGCGGGTACGGATCATGGCGACTAACGAATTCAAAAAACTAACAAAGACGAAAGCCGGAGATTACAAAACATGTAAGACAGCCAAGGACATTAAGTAAAAACTGGAGGACAACAAAGCGACAATCACTAATGCAGAAAAAGGAAAAGCAACAGTTATATCTACCATGAGGATTACAAACAAAAAGTACTAGGCTTCATAGACTGTATTGGTTTCCGCCAACTGGACAAGACCCAACAAAGAAGTTCCACAACTACGAGGATGCGGGCAGTGGTAAAAGTACATAAACCAGGTTTCCCCATCAGGCCAATCATCAACTGCCAAGAAGCGACATTCTACAACATGACTAAACAAGTCGGCAAGTGGCACAAAACCAACTTTCCATTAGAGAACAGGTACGTCATTAATGACTCAGTTTTCATAATGAACGACCTACAAAAGCTAACCCTAAACAATAGTGAAAGATTGAGATCTCTGGACATCGTTAATCTTTACACTAACGAAAGATCATAAACGAAACACTGGAAATGACCGGCGCACAGTGGAGTATTTGACACTAAAAGCTGGCCATAACCTTGATTTCTTGAATTCACGGCAAAGTTGACTTTTAGTAACTGCGAGCACTGCGTGCACTACAGAGAAGCATCCCTCAGAGACACGCAAATGAACAACTCATTCATAGCAACTGTTTCGTATCCGCCCTGCAGTGAAACGTCACTTAAAGACGTCACTGTTGACCCATAATTTCGCAGAATCTTACTCTGAAGTTATTACTTATTATTAGAAATTAATAAAGTTTATTTATAATTCGTAAATATTTAACAATAATCAGTTAATGTTATTGAAACGCTTAGTATAAGAATTTACAAAATTATTACTAATTAAACAACTGATTTAAACATTTGATATATTAAAAAATATTACTAAATTGCAAAAAAAAAAGTTGAGTGGGTCTTGTATGATTTTATTTGCGTAAAGTGACGGTCCTTTAAAACCACACAAAAGAATTCCGTATTCCCATGTTTGTAAGATTACCAACAATTAAAACGCTCTTTACTGATTCCTTAATCGTATAATTTCATACATTTAATACCAAATGAGTAAATAACCTAAATGTGTAAACACGGAGTTTCTTTGTGTGATTATGATTTTATTCCCATAAACAGCCGTCATTTTACGCAAATAAATACTAAACACAAACAAACCATCTGGTATAAATAATAATAATAATAATAATAATAATAATAATAATAATAAATAACAACAACAGGGAATAACCCACGAAATAAACTGGACGGCCGAAGGCCCAAAATGGGGTTATTTAAGAAATATAATAATAATTACAAAGATAAAAATTCAATAATAATAATAATAATTCAGTTCAATTCAGTTCATGTACGGTGTTCACACAGCTAATTCAATCTTCATTCTAATGTCTGAGAGTGCACACAGATCTGAAGGTACATCAAAATTCGGGAATTTCCGCTTCAGTAACCGGAGAAAAACATTTTACACCCTATCCAGTTTACAAGACTGCATATTTGAACCCCCATTCTATAAAACAGAACAGTAGGACAAAATGGGTAAAACTAGATTCCGATAGAGCCGAACATATGTAGAAGGGCACCGAAAATCGGCTCCATTGCGCACAATGGTACCAAGAGCTGTAAGCCTTCAGACGAACAGTCAACATGGGAATTATAGGAAAGTGTGCTATCAACGATTACGCCAAGATCACGGACACAGAGCTTGGCAACTTGCACATTTCCACAAACAGACTAGAGAACTCGATAAAATTGGTCTTTTTTGTCATATTTGGTTGCATTAATTGCAAGATCATTCTGCTCACACCAATGACATATACTATAAATTTCCTGCTGAAGCAGGTGAGCATTAAGACAATTTACCAAAAAGTTTCACACCATCTGCTTACATCAATATATGGGAGTTTCTAACCACCTCAGGGAGGTCAGCAGTGAAGATAACAAATAATAAAGGCCCTAGGATAGAACCCTATGGAACGTCACAGTGAGGTCTATAGGGCAATGATGAATGATGTCGTATAGATACAACAAACTGTCGATCCAACAGGAAAGAGCGCATTATCCGAAGGAGTTCATCAACAATCCCATACGCACGCAATTTTTTAATTAGTAACTCATGATTGACTGAGTCGAACGCCTTTTGCATATCAAAGTAGACCAATTCAAGTTGCTGGCAGTGGTCAAGAGCATCATGAGCATGAGTGGTGACCGATACAAGATTGCTCACAACGGAACGTCGGGGAATGAAACCATGTTAACACGCAGGAACATGAGGAAGGACATGTTGTAGAAGATATTTATGAATGATGTTGTCAAAGACTTTGGCAGTGGGTGGAAGGATAGAGAAGGTCCTATAGCTAGCAATGTCAGTCCGTTTGGTAGAACCACCCTTAAAGGCAGGAACCACAACCGCACTCTTCCTTATTTTAGGATAGTGGCCAGCTTTTAGACACAAAGTAAAGATGCGCTAAGAGGAATAATTATGACATCTCGAATGCCTTTGAGGATAAAGGAAGGAACCTCTGTCGGAGAATTGCAAGGCTTGGCCCGTAACCTATTAATGCCGTAGGCAACATCTCTATCAGTGAGCTCCGTTAAGATGAGATTATCAATAGGGGTAAAATAGGTAGACAGTTCTCCGAGAATGTGTTGAAAGAAGTAGAGACAGTTTCACTGAAATGCTGGGCAAAACAGTTACTAATATCCAGTTCATCAGTAATGGTAAGACCAGCAGAGGTAGTGTTAGTAGTTATAGTATCTCGATCCTTTCTTTTGGAGTAGAAGTAAATCTGGTTATTTTTCTTATTACGGGAGTTATTCGTACTTTCGCTACATGGTCTTACACCGCAAATATAAAAATAATTCTGTTAATGAATAGGTCATAGCGTAGCCACCGTATATGTAAACAGTAACAAAGACCCCAAGTATCAAATTTATTAAAGAAAAGCTGATGGATTATAAATGCGTTTAAATAAATAATAAATGAAAATAGGAAAGAAAAAGAAAATTCCAGTCTGAGATCGCGACGCTCTGAGCTATTAAGTCATTGTTGACTGTAATGTAGGTTCGTGGCTTAATTCTTCATTTATCACTTACAGCTTTTTTGCAATTTAATTTCATATTCACCCGGATGTACGACAATAATGAAATTACGTAGTATAAATTTTATCACCAAATAATTAATTCGGTAAATTAATATTAGAAAATAATTTAAAAAAGACCCCCCTCTCCAAATACGAAAATAAAAACTCCAGTAAGTTCTGATAAAAAACCCAGATATTTTTCAAATAATTTGATAAAATAATGTATAAATTAGAAAAAAAATCAGATAAAAATTAAGGTTTATTTCTAGTATATGTCCTCATTTGCGCTATTACTCTAGGAGTTTAGACTGGTGGGGTTTTTGCAGGATCCTACTTCAAACAAATCACAATCAAACAGATCGCGACCTAGTATTACCTAAGATATACAGATCGCGACAGTGTATATGTTGCCGGCAAAACCCGTATTTAGTTAGAACGCGTTTTTACTACTTAAAACTAGTTTATACTGGATGTCTTTGTTAAAACTAGAATTTACTGTTAGACAAAAATGAATTTGAGTTAAAATTAGTTTTAACTAGACAAAACGCGTTTTGACAAAATGGCTCAGTTAAGACTGTTTCGACTGAGGTCAAAGTTCACCCAACTCACACCTGATAATGCGTGCGAAGCTTTAGAACGACTCTGATTGGTGGAGTGACGTCGCGCAATTTGAAGCGAGTCGACACGCGCAGCACGTGCTGTCAAGCGCACACCCGTGCAGTGCAGTTCTATTTATCATGGCGGATTTAAATCAAGGAACGCGATGAAAAGAGGAATTTTTTAAAAGGATATTACAGATGGATGAGCATGAAAAAAAGAAGACCACTTCAATGTTATGACAAAAGAAAGTTACGATAAATTAATGGAGGAAATTGAAGAAGCACAATTAGCTGAAAAAAAAACACAGAAACAGTGCAGAAGATTAAAACGATTCAAAATTATTAATATTTGTGGGACGCGAAAGTTAGTGACAAAAAAGGAGCCTATGAAGTATTATTTGTATGTAAACGAAATTTTCGAGATTATTGAAGTAGCTCATGTGGCCGTTGGTCATGGAGGTCGAGACAGACTAAGAAATGAAACTTCAAGAAAATATGCGAACATAACAATAGAAATCTTAAATATTTTTCTGTCTATGTGCGAAACATGTCAGCGTAAAAAGAGTATGAAAAAAGGGGCCTTGTTTCGAAACCCATGCTTCATTGTTGTTTCGAAAACAATACTACAAACTGGTCAAACGGTCTTCGCTTTGTACAATTTATGAAAAATTGGGCACTTCATTCTGGTATTAAGCAGTCATCATATAAAGCCATGTTTGGTACAGAGCCGCGAGTAGGGCTTATGACTTCAAGTTTGCCTCCAGATGTTATTAAGGAGATACCAGAAGATGATCTCAAACAGGCTTTAAAAAAATTAATGTGATAGATGAAGGAAAGAAGGCGGAAGTATTAATTTTCTCAGAGGAGGTAACCGCTGTAGCTAGTAGTAATAGTCAGTCTGTTATTACAACAGCAGCCAGTCAAGAAGACCCAGAAGCTGTAGCTAGTACGAGTGCAGAGCCTCAAATAACACCAGTTAGTGACGAAGATACAGAAGCTGTAGCTAATGCGAATCGACAGTCCGAAATAACAGCAGCCAGAGAAAAAGCTCATCTAAACTTGGCAAAACAGGCCCAGAGAATGAAATTGGCTTCGGATTCAATACATGCTCCTGTAGAAATCGGTGATAATATAATTATACTAATTCCTGAAGAAGACAGAGCAAAAGCAGATCTCCGTAATATTATTGGAGTTGTTCTTCAAAAGGATGAACAGGGTTTGCACAAAATTGGAACGAAATATGGGATACTCGATAAATTGTATTGCAGGTATGTATTGTTCAGTTGTGCCACTATTTAATGTTGCTAACTATGCAGTTGATCCATTAAAAAAAACTTAACCTTTTTTTGGCAAAATTTACTATAATTATTAATTAATGAATTAATTTCAAATAAGAATGAACCTATTTGAAAATTTAAATGTGCTTGTTCAGGTCAGAATTTGACTTTCCAAAGAAAAATTCTTGCTACTAAAAGAAGTGCCTTATCTTTAAGAACTGCTGACAAAATGGCAGCCTTAGGAACAGGCCAAGGATTTGTTTGCTGTGTGTGTAAGAAGGCATGTATCTCGAAGAGGTGATTTTGTAAGAAAAAAGGCAACCTGTGAACCTCGAAATGCCACGATAGTTTGTCTTGCAGTAAAAAATAATGTATACTTATTTGTTATCTTAGTTTTATGTTCTTTATTGAATGATTATTTTTGTAATACTTTAATTAATATTGCCGACATGGCTATGTGATATTCCTTGAAACTATTCCTGTAGTGTATGATTTAATTTTGTTACACTTTAATTAATGTTGCTGACATGGCTCTATGTTTTTCTTTGAAAATGTTCCTATAGTGTATGATTATTTTTTCAATAAACACAAATGTTTTAATCCCAATTGACACTTTATTGATTTTAATTAAATCATTTCCTCCAAGCATGTTTATCTAGCTAAAATTAGTTTTAACTAATGTTTAAAGTTAAAACTAGTTTTATCTAAAATCCAAATATGTACAGCAGTAAATTCTAGTTATAACTAGGTATTTCTAGATGTAACAAAGGCATTCAGTATAAACCAGTTTCAACTAGTAAAAACGCGTTCTAACTAATTACGGGTTTTGACTGTAACATATGTACAGAATTCATTTATGTGATACAAGACCCACTCAACTTATTTTTTTGCAATGTAGTAACCTTTTTTAATATATCAAATGCTTAAATCAGTTATTAATTAGCAATAATTTTGTAAATTCTTATACTTAGCGTTTCAATAAAATTAACTGATCATTGTTAAATATTTACGAATTAAATTTTTTTTATTAATTTCTAATAGTAATTAATAACTTCAGAGTAAAATGCTGTGAAATTATGGGTCAACAATGGCGTCTTTAAGTGATGCTTCACTGCAGGGCGGATACGAAAGGGTTGCTATGAATAAGTTGTTCATTTGGGTGTCTCTGAGGGATGTTTGTCTGCAGTGCACGCAGTGCTCGCAGTTACTAAAAGTCAACTTTGCCGCGAAATCTTCCTTCAACATATAGAAGAAAACCATATAAGTAAACTGACGAACAAGGGGGCCATCAGATTATACAGACGGTACGTAGACAACATCTTAATCATCTACGACTCCATCTGTTGTACACCGGATGACTTCCTAAACCAATTCAACGTGATACACCCCAAACTAAAATACACGATGGGAGAAGAAGCTGAATAAACTTCTTAGACTTTCAATGACTAGGAACAATGACAGAGCATTGACATAATGCTGAGGATAAAGAAAAGAATGGGGAAATTGGAGTTGGAGAGATAAATATTATAAGAAATGTTAATGATGATTTGATTGAAAATGATAAACGGCAAGACCAATGAACAAGATAGTATTGAACAAATTGATAAAGAAAAAGAGGATGATAGTGGAATGATATGTTGCTAGGAAAGGAGTTAGTAGTGAAAAGTGTTAATATCTCTGGTGAGGAAGCGGGAAGAGTTGATGGATCCACTGTTTCTAGGAAAGGAAGGTCCCGAAAACACAAGGCAATTCTGCAAAGGCTAAGAGGGGACTATATGGTAATACTAAGAGAAGCAATGGATAGGAAAATTGGAATTAAGAAAATGATTAAAAAATATAACTATGAAATTGAAGATTTCATTACTGTCCGTCAACAAATGATCGAACAGGAAAATTTCCCTGTAGTGGATAAAATTAAAAATGCAATTAGGAGATTACGAATAGAAATAAAAAGGTAGATTAATGGTAAAAAGAGAAAAATTAAAAGGGCATTTGATCATTTATTTAATCTTATGGCGAACATAAAGATTATTTCATGAAATGTGATATATTTGAATAGATATTCGAATAAAAAATTTTTTTGGATTTTTTAATGAAAGAGGAGAGTGCTATATTTGCACTGTAAGAGTTTGGAGTGCACTCTAGTTGCCCACCTGACTGAACCCATTTATATAAATACAATTATAAGATGTTTTATCTTCTTTCTTCTCTTAATTATAATGGGGTTGCATTCTTTATACCTAACAATGGGAACATTATTATTATAGATAAAATAATTATTCTTAAGTATTATATCGTGGTGATTTCGATAAAAATTAAAGAAAAAAAATTATGGATGATAAATGTTGTAATACCACAGAGTGTCAAGGAGGCTAAAAATGCCGTGTCGTCCTTAGTAAATTTAACGAGTCAGAATATAAATGATTATTTTATACTTATGAGGGATTGGAACTGTACAATTGGATCCAGAACATGACAGACTACCCCATAAAGAATGGCACCCAGCATTAGGAAAGGCCTTAAGGAAAATGGTTAATTCTTTTAACCTGATGGATATTTGGCGTTCTAAGAATAAGATTGGCAAGATATATACTTGGGAGAGGAAGGCCCGTCTCGATAGATTCTATATCCCTTACGATTTGAGCCTAAATGTGAAAAGTTTAGGGATTGACGATAAGGTGATAAAGGGAGATCACAAAGTTGTTTGGCTGGAATTAGACTTGTATGCACATAAAAGAGGCAGGTTGAATTTTAGCCTCTCTGTTTAGCAGCTCCAGGATGTAGATTGTCAAAAATATATAAATGAATTTTTGTTTAAATTCTTTGATCTCCTGGAGCTTGATGATAATCCAGCTTAATTGTGGGAATTTTTCAAAGTACAGATAATAAGAAAATTAAAGGGATATAGAATTAAGAATAAAGTGTTTATGAATACACTAATAGAAAGATATTATAAAGAGAGAACGGCCTTCAATCGTTAGAATCAAAAAGATTAAAACAAATGTTGCGTGAGAATGACAACCAAAAAATTATCAATAATGTGCCCAACTGTGCGTGGGAGGGGGGGGGGGTGCCGTAAGGAACCCCTAACGAAAATTCACTCCCAAGCACAGCAGGAGCGGGTTTTTGAACTTGCACGGGGTGGATGTTATATTTGCAAGGAGTAGAGGCTGATAAACGATACAACAAACATTTTAATTAATTAAAGATACCAATTACATATACTTATCATTATTGTTAAAATTGGGGCCCCACATCAAAATACGACATAAATTCATACAAGGTAAATATTACTGATTTTCAACATCTAAAAGAACTCTAAATAAATCAAAGTAAATTGTTTCCAACTTCTGCTTAACTATAAGCACGCACTAGCGCATGGGCTGCCTTCAAACGATCATACTACGTACCATCAGTGGTATGCCTTCTACAATTGGGCCTTACCACAACATGTTGCAAGCTTTTAAACCAAAAATAAATAGACATAGGGGCTCACTAAGGAACGCGTCGCACTCTCCTTTGATATGTTGCCAATCCCGTATTTTCTATCCCCCCCCCCCCTTGCCCCCCCGGGGGGGGGGGGGAGAGCAGTAGCCCCCTAATTACCGACGATCAAAATACACAGTAACTGAAAAGGACACTACGATTTTCCCGAATATTAGCTTGATATGCAACGATACCCTCCTTTTAAGCATATGCTACTATTCAGCATGAAGTAGTACGATTTAGTATGCTCTTCTCTACGTAGGTTTCGGCCAACCACATGTGTCCAGCTTTGCTTCACAACGTATGCGAGAACAGTATGCAAATCGCACTGAAACGTTTAATACAAGAGCTTAATATTGAAAATTAAATAATTAATAAACATAAGAAAGAACTTGAACATTGGTTATTAACCAGTTATTAAGCATTGAAGGCACTAAAACTTAAGACAATGGTTGCCGACTAACGTTAGTTTAATTTTGTGTCCATATCACACAAACTAACAACTGCCTTGCTCATTGCGTCATAGAGAGATGCCACAAAGGCCACAATTGAACTTTATGGGCGCTACTTGTTCCAACGTGTTCCATCTCAAAAGTTAATAGTTGTTATTTAAAACAATCTGTCATCTATCGGGGAATGATATAAAAGAAAATTGGAACAATCTCACCAACTTCCAGGTAGCAATATTCTTATCTTGGTCGATAATTATCGCTTCGGATTTCTCTAAACATGCGACTTTCCATCTCGCAATACTGATGACTGCTGCTCATCATATTTTGCCGACACCTCCGGGATTCCAGGACAGGTCCCCTTGCTTTCGATTTATAAGTATCGTGAAGTCCTGCTACTCCTGTTCAAAATTATAACTGTACAATCAACATAGGCTCAAAATTCCGTCTCCAACATCGCTGCTAACCGTGACCACCGATAGAGAAGGCCTCCGCAATGAAACTGAATACATTGTTACATCATCATAGATAGTGCAAATTCAAGGCTTATTATTGGTAGAAATACGAATAACAATGCACTGTCTATGTGATGCAACAATATATTCAGTTTCATTGCGGAGGCCTTCTCTCTCGGTGGTCACGTGCTAACACGGGCGAGGGGGCTAGAACGATCTTTTTTTTTTTCCTCTTCCTTAGGGATGCTTGCCTGCCAAGCGTCAACAACGATCACTCTTTCTCTCTCAACAATCCCTCATTCCCTCCGGGTTTGTTTAGGCTCATATACTGAGAAAAGCTGCCCCAACAATGTTTGTCTAAAACAAACAATTGCGGCAGCTTCCCTCAGATAACTTAAACAAAAAAAAAAACAAGGCTACTCCGAATAATCGGAAAAATATAATGTAGTACTTAAAAAAAAATAATTTCCAATACCACAAACTGACTTGTTTTTATTAAAAAAAAAACAATTCCACACACTCGATCCATATTCGTACCCATACACATCATAAAACACTCACCCAATCACCACAAAACGTTCGCTACAACACTCTTTTATTCAAACAAATACACTGAAAACACAGAAATTTGCATAAACGACACCAACCAACTATAAAACGAAAACAAAATACAAAGCGAACTCAAAACACACACTGACACCAGTCACAATTACTTATCTGATTTACGAATGTCAATTTTCAAATTTAAAAAAAAATACGTTCATTCAGTTATTGCAACCTAATTATCTTAAACCATTACTTAGAATTTTTATTATTCAACGTAGTTTTCAACATTGGCTTATAGAATAAAGCCAACATAGTTTTTCATAACTTCAGGATAATTCTCTAATATTCTAATTGCCTTTAGAGAATTATCCATTTTGCTTTGATAAAGGATAGTCTCTATCCGAAACGTCAGCTTCTTATTTGATTTTAGTTTTATTTTGATTTTACTTATTATTTATTATTTATTATTTTATTTTTCATTTTTTATTTATTAACTATTATTTATTTCTTATAGAATAAAGGCATATAGCGATTAGATAAATTAGAGAATAAATAGCATATTTTTTATCTCTTTATCAATATTTTGGGAAGTGACCAAACCTAATAACTTGACGTTCAGATTTAATGTAACCATGATAACAACACTTTAGTTCTGAATTGTCAATAGTTAGGGCTGCCTTAACTTTAAAACGCTGTGTAAGAAATAAACTTAAACCCATAGAAATAAACTTCAATTAACTTTATTTCTTTTATTGTGTTTAAAACGCGCTTTAGGTAGTGTCTGCCGAAATTCATTTTACTGTTTTTCTTTGACGCACCAGACACATCTGATCTAGGCCCTAAGGGGTTACCTGTCGTAATTCGGATTTTACTTTTTGCTTTGTGAATAGGTATTGTCGTTTGGTTTTATTCAAATTTTGAAAGACAAGCTCATTGCGCCCGTCCAAGGCCGGGCAGCAAAGCAAAAGTTTATTCAATGTGGATGAATGAGAAGTTTACTTTATTTAAGCACTAAAATGGCTGGTGTATTGGCAATTCAAGATTTTATATTCGATTGTAAAGTCTAATTATAATATTGAGCTCACACTAAATAACAGATTACAAGAAAAGAAAATTTGAAATCATATCGTTTTAATATGCAAGAGTCTTTATAACTCAAAACTAAATGCAAAAATGAAAGTATATGAATCACACATGCATGTCTTGATGGCCTACAGCCTAAGCAGATATTCCGGGGTAGGCAACATTCTCCAAGCACACGTTCTCGTCGTCTTCGTGGACTTTGCACGTTGTCAAAATCTTGATTCTTTCTTGTGAGGTCGCTCGAGTTAATGCAACATACAATTGGCCATGAGCAAACACGAGGTGGGGCAAATAGAGTCCTAAATCGTGTACTGGAAATTGACGTCGACGCAATTGGAACGGCAGGCCATTTTCACTTGTAACCAATGGAATGCGTGGAATTACAACCATTTTTCCTTTGTGGGCTCCCGTAAGGATCGATGCCAACAAACAGTTGCGCTTGAGTTGTCGAATTCGCGATCTTGTTCCATTGCAAAGGCCCTCGTCACCATTGATGTTTCGCAGCAACATAACACGGACCCCAACCTTGAGACGAAGCTTGTGAGGTGGCATTCCCGAAATGGTCAAAGTGTTTAAAAACTCGACTGG
>JAHWFO010109961.1:1765-52317 GCA_023313115.1 Rhysida immarginata
AAAGGAAAAGTTTGTGCAAGTGTAATTATCCCGGGCAACGCCGGGTAACTCTTCTAGTTTTTAATAATGACTCAGATGCACATTTCGAAGGCTACGCTCTCTTCATCAGTGAGTGACTGAAAAGACAATCGACAATCGATCAATGTAGTGAAAAAGTAGTACGAGTGGTCCAGTAGCCTTAGCTCACTTTACACGCTCGCCAAATGAAGTATACTGAAATGAGAAAGAAGCCTGATGAACATCTTAACTCATCCAGAGAAGAGTCCCTTCATGGTAGGGACGAGAATCAGATTATGGATTGACGAATAGCGAATCCAAAAAACTAGGATCTAGTAGATCCAGTAGTTGGTGAAGTCGGCCTTGTTAATGTTCTCAAAAATGACATCCAGGATATGACGGAATCTTCGAAACCTGAGGGGACCCCTGATAACGAGTAGGTGATCCAGGATACCAGCAACCAGGGTATTTTTATGATGTTCCATTTGGGCAGCATGTTCCTGAGAAGTGTTTGGACATAGGATCCAATATGTCATCCCCAGATCTCCACAGCTGTTAAGTTGGGCAATGGACCGGAGGGTAACATTTTGGAAGTCTGAAGATCTTTCCATCTCGATTTGCAAATAGAAGCCCAAACAGGCATACCTTGAAGTAGAATGGCACGAATCACTACCTTGTATAACAAGAATTTGCTGTCCATGCTTTCATATTTGAACTGTAGTTTTTCATCCTTGAACTGTAGGCACTAAAACGCCTAATGACAGCGTTCAGATCTGCGAATTGAATGACGATTACGGTTGAATCCTTGCTATTTGAATCATCAATCTTGCTTCTTCTGGAACGTTGACATCACCATGGATGAAAGCATATCAATCAATTGGATTGTGAATGAATAGTGTTAAGACCCTTTTTTGAACTTGATTAACCTGCAGTTTAGACTCAGTTTTTGGCCTCTGAATTTTATTGCTATGGGAACTTTGAAACTTGTGCATAGTTAATGACGATTCAAGTTAGGATTACAGTGTTCCTCCCTTTTCAAAAGGACAACATGACACTTTCCGTGTGCAGTTGATTAACAATTGATGTTAGAACTTCTTTTTATTAATTATCTTGCATATTTCTTTATAATTTATCAGAATAATTACACTGCTCAAAACACTTAAAGGAACACTTCTATTAAGCAGCGTGCAGAAGCAACTACGAATAATATGGACAAAATCGCTGTATGTGATCATTAAAAGACGGTTTATTTAACAATAGAATGCATTATTGAAACAACTGGTGAAGAAACATACAGGAAAAACAGGAAGCTGCAGGACCCCCTGCCTAAAACAAAATGAAATGTCCTTTGGACGTTGTGAGGAGAATGCCCTGTTTCTTCTAGGGATCAGTTTTGCACCACTCAGTAATGTGTATGCCTACCATGGGCTGCAGTAACCTCCATGCATCTTCGAGGCATGCTCCGTATCAGTCGACGGATGTGATCTTGGGGAAGCCGGTCCCATTCCTCAGTAAGTGCCTGGATGAGCTGTTGCTGTGTTTCTGGAGCTGAAGAGCGGTGTCGAATTTGCCTGTCAAGCATGTCCCAAAGATGTTCAAGGGGATTTAGGTCTGGACTCATTGCAGACCACCTCATGGTCTGAATGCCATGCATCCGTAGGAAGTCTTGAGTGACAGCTGCAGTTTGTGGACGTGCATTATCCTGTGGAGCCTGCGACCCTAGGGAATGGATTTATACATCAAACGAACTAGGGTCCCCAGTTCCCCTTTCACTCTCCCTTTTTTAAATGAGAATGAATTTTTCCACAACACAAAAGTTCGTCGGGTGTTTCTCCTGAACGTTTTCTAACATAAGGGGGTAAGGTGCAAATGACAACAACTGGTTGTAAACAATAACAACTGATTTATTCATGATGTATTTACAATTACGATTGATTATATCCAAAGCTAACTCTAAATTTCTAATGATTTGATTCTACTCCGAATAAATGGATCTAAGAGAAATGAGAGATATGAGAGCGGCTGTGTGTTACCCAATCTCGCATTCGCCTCCGTTCGTCTATTCTGAAAATTCTCAATAAAGTTCGACTTCCATTTCACGCTTCCATGTTGAATAAATATTCTCTTCTTTTAAAGAGGGGTTTCTCCTCAGTAAATAAATTGAATTTTATTGTTGACTGTATACTAAGTACCTCTGTCCGCCCTGACAGGTTACTCGCTCTAAATTCTCACCACTCACACTAACAATTCACTAACTACCTCAACGTCTACCTCTGTCTGCTCCGACAGGTTCCTCTCAACATTAACTACACCTCGACTCCTCTCCGACTGCTCACCGACCACTTTCTCACAAACTATCTGCATCAACTCCTCCTCACACCAGTCCCTAACTGTAAACCGAACAACAGTGTGTAAACAACACTCAAACAGATGATTGGTGGAAAGAAAGGTCAACTCCTCCTTTCTAAATCATGCCACCATCAATTTGCATAAATTCTAGACAAAGTGCGTCAGCGTATTCTATGACTGTCTCAAAATACAATATTCAGTAAACTAAGATGTCCATCCGGTGTAATTCTAACTGTTAAAATTTCCATTCTAAAACTTTTCTAAAAACTTTCTAGAGCTTTATAAAAACTTAATAAACTGTTTAAATACTAACTAAGATTCATATTAATTAAAATAATTATACTCTAACAGGTCTCTTTATGAACTAAGACTTCTCCCCAGTTAAATTGACAACTATTAAAGAAATTGCTGAAAAATCTTTATATTTAATTATTAAATCTCAGCTCCCGTCTTACTAAAAATAAGGGTTTCAGAATCCCGGGGCCTCACAATCCTGCATCAGAAGGAATCCAGGCCCCATGCCATGTGCAGCAACAATCACATGTTCTTCCAGAATGTCACGAATGTAAACGTCAGCGGTCATTCGCCCTCGGACGACCACAAGATCCGTTCGATGGTCTATTGAGATGCCAGCCCAAACCATAATGGAACAACATCCCATTCGGTCAGTCTCACAAACTGTTGCGTCGGTGTTTCGCCCACCACGTCGTCTCCAGACACGTAGACGGCCATCACAGCGGGTCAGGCGGAATCTTGACTCGTCTGTGAAGAGAACAGAATGCCAGTGGCGAAGCTGGCAGGTGACATATTGATGTGCAAACTCTAGTTGCGCCTGTGTGCTGGCGGGTTAGCCTAGACACTCGATTTGGTCGTCTGGCTCTCAAGCCAACTTCACGTAATCTGTTCCGGATTGTTTGATCTGAAACAGCTACCCAAGTTGACATCTGCAGGTCATTTCTCATGTCTCTGGCCGTTGAGGTTCTTCGGCGCAGGGCACAAGTCCGCACATAACGATCTTGATTGGCGGTTGTTGAGCGTCGGCGACCTTGCCCAGCTCTTCGTGTGTACTGGCCAGTCGCCTGGAATCGTGTCCACAGTCGGAAAATGACGAAAGAGGACACATTGAGGGCATTTGCCACAGTCCGAAATGATTGACCCGTTTGGAGCAATGTTACGGCTCTCGCAGCTTCTACTGCTTCAAGATGCCTTCGTGGCATGTCAGAGCACTAACAACAACGTTCAAGGAATGCCTGCACCTTCTAATGTTCGACCGTTAGCCACAAGCAAAGAGTGTACTGGCATGTAACCACTTTGTTTTCCGGGGGGTTATATTGCTATGCAAATTTCTCAGAACATCTGGCAGCAAAATGTGTTGGCTTCAACCATTTCCTATGAGGGAGATAGTAGGTTTCATGTTGCAGAAGATGAAATTGCTAAAAAGTATTATTTACGCCCTCTGTAGGGGATTCTACAAGTGTTCCTTTAATTGTTTTGAGCAGTGTACAAATTCTCGAGACATATCGCTAATTTCTCGGCGCCGTTTTAACATTTATTTAATTTCCTATTTGTGATATGTAAAATTGAATTAATGATATCTTAAAATGAAGCGAAATTAAAGATATCATAAATTCTATTTTAGATATCAAAAATTCGAATGTACCGTATATCTTCTAATAGACGCCTAGTCTCCAATTGTCGCCGGTCTCTAATGAACGCCGGATTTCAAAATTAAGATTGCGAAATAACTGCCGGTCTCTAATAAACGCCGGGGATTCTCCTACACGCGGCTGTTCACGTGAGCCGCTTTCGTGGTTCACGTATACACGGGCACACTGTTTTGAGTTTCGATATCATATGCACTCTGCTGTCCAGCCCTTAGTTCTCAAGGTATCCTGTTCGTAAGGACCGTTTAATGCACACTACCATATTCTGTTTAAAAAAAAAAGACATGCCTCCAAAGCGGTCATAGGATGTGGCGTTAAAAATAAACGCCGGTCTCTAATAAACGCCCGATTAGTGATTCAGTTGAAAAAATAGACGTCGGGGGCTACTATTGGAAGATATGCGGTACATCTCTTTTATTCGAATTAATGATATGTCAAAGAATTTGTGCATTGCACAAAAAGATGAATAATTGCTAAAACGGCGCAGAGAAATTAACAATATGTCAAATAATTTGTACTTTGCACAAAAAGAAGAATAAATGTTACAACGGCTTGCCATAGAGGCGACACTATTCTAGGACCTGTTAAAGTAAGAAAGGGGGAGGGGGTCTTACAAGGTGGTTTTCATTTTCTTTTCGTTATTTTAATTTTGGACACCACTGCATGTAAATTGAATAGCACATTAGCTAGTGTTTAACTTCTATACAAGAGTCGCAGTGGTGTAGCTAGCTTCTTAGCGCCCGTATTCATTTTTAGTTTTTTAGCGCCCCGTCAATTGGCTTTTTAGCGCCCCTAATTCGTTGCGCCCGTAGCTACGCCTCTGAAGGGTCGTTTAAGGTTGACCAAGACATTAGTGCGTAAAAAATTAATGAAACAATGCAGCGCTGCATAAGGTCTGCAGGACAGACCGTGATTCCTTGCGATGCATTCGGTTCATGCGCAATAGTGCATGCAAAGATGGCGGCAAGTAGTGTATCTGTTGTTGTGGAACAGCGTTGTATAATGAAATTTCTTGTGAAGGAGAAGGTGAAAGCTGCTGAAATTTGGCTAGACTGTGAGCACATTATGGTGAAGAAACACTGTCAAACAACAGATCGGCGAGCAACAGTGCGTGACATAGCGCGTACAGTCAATAACAATGTTGGCAGTGTAGAGACAATTATTCAAAAGCATTTACTCTTCCCTAAGCTTTGTGCAAATTGGGTGCCCCGATATTTGACATGCGATCAGAATGTGGAACCAGGGGCGGTGCAAAGCGGTAAGCAAAGTAAGCGTCTCATTGTAGGATGGAGGGCCAACCAAGATTGAAAGGGCGCATATTTTAGAGGTTTATATGGGTTTGCATAGGGGTGCCGAAGAAGCCAGCGCCGCCCGCGTGTGCCACGCAGGTTGATCTTTGAACAGCACCTGAATCGATTTCGAAACGATGGAGATGCATTTCTGGAGTCCATCATCACGTGTGATGAAACATGGCTGCATTGATTCACCCCTGAGACAAAACGAAGCAGCATGGAGCGGCTGCTTAAGGGCTCCTCTCCACCCAACAAAAAAGCAAAGCGCTGCCGTCTGCCGATTAGATTTTGGAAACTACCTTCTGGGACATGTTAACCATGTGGATTTTTTGGAGAAGGGTACTACAATTAATGCCTAGTATTGTATTCACAGTGTTGTATGTGAGGCCATTCGGAAAAAAGATCTGGAATTTTGTCGAAACATGTCATTCTTCTCCATGACAACGCCAGGTCACACGCGGTTCATTTGACTCAAACAACATTGGCCAACATGCAATGGAAGTTTTACCAAACAGTCCTGATTTCCACTTGTTTGGGCCTCTTAAAGAGCATTTGGGCGGGACGCACTTCCAGAGAGATGAGGAACTCAAGAACGCTGTCCTGCATTGATTATAACACCAACCTACTTTTTTCTACGCAAAAGGCATCAGGAACCTCCCGCAACGATGGCAACGATATCTGAGGGAATTCTTTGAAAACTGACATAGTTTGGTTCTTCTATGTATGTAAATTACCTATCTGGAAGTAAGTCTTAGTCAACCTTAAACGACCCTTGTATATTAGAATGTAAAAGATTAAATTTTTCCTTAATTAAATTTTTATATTAAATTATTAAATGAATAATTGTAAAATGTAATTTGTTTCATTGCTCTGTATTTCAATTGATGAAATAATTCATTAACTGGTTTAAACTTCCATATTTATATTTCCTTCCCTTATAATCTCTTAAGCTAAATCTTCCGAAAGATGTCTATGAAATAAAGGATATTATACATGCGGCTCATTCGTTAGAGCTTCTGGACTTTGACGATTATCTTACGGCCACAATCGCTTGCTCTCTGACGTTTGACAATTTCAGGTGCGAATCAATTCTTTACCAAATTTTATCTTATTAAAAATTGGCTGCACGAACTAAGCGCTCTCATTTTTTTCAGGGATTATTGGGACTTGGCTGAAGACGTTAAGAATTTCGAACTCGAACAGGAAATTAAAATTTTCTTATGCAAAGATCTTGTATGTTTTAGCCGTCATAGTGATTTTTTTCAATTAAGCCTTGAGCGTTTGAAGAAACTCCTGTTTGAGGATAATGATTCTCCCAGCCTGTCCCCTGGAGTCATGCTATCCACAATGATAGCGTGGGTACATGCAGGGTCTAATGGAAGAATTGAGGATTTTGAAAGGGAGCTCCTTCCAAATATCAAATTAAGCTCCCTTTCCAAAGATCATCTGCAACAACTGTTAAAGGAAGAGAAGTTAGTGCGCAAATCAAGTGAACTTTGGAGCTCCATTGCTCAAGCCTTGTACGATAAAGGAATACATGTTGAGGGATTCAAAAATCAAGACACAGATACGGACTTAAATGTGACTTTAGAATCGAGCAATATTGAAGGGCCTGTACAAAAAGCTTCTCGGACTTCCGGTAGTGGATGGACAAAATCGCCACCAGGAGATTTAAGATGGCTAGCTGGATCTCGCAGGTAAACCCGTTTAATGGTAAATAGTCTTGTGTTTTAATTGTCATTTCCTCTCGCGCAGAGTGGTAGATGCCCAAACGGAAATCACACAAAATAAAGGGGAACACCAAAGCTTCCTGTATGGTCTTTGCAATCGACAACCTTGAGTAAACGTAATGATTTTTCTATCGATAAATGGAAGGAGAAATTCTCCGACCTTTAAATCAGGAACCTCGACTGTCATGGTCGACGCCTCTACCAACCTTGACAGTCGAGGCTCCTGGATCGAATCCAGGCCGCAGAATTTTTCCTTTTATTATTATTTATCTATGGTAGATATCTCAAACTGCCAGTTAGGCGAGATCTGATAGGTAATAGTGTGGTTGATAGGTAATAGTGGGGTGGGAAATTCATTGCCGCACACAAATTCGACTTTGACCCCCAAATTTAAGGTCTTCCATTTGCTAACTCGAAAATAGTAAAGATAGAGAAAAATTTCTAATTGCTACCCTGTGGAGCAACATCACATTAACCTAAAAACAATTTTTAATCACACCTTTCCCCTTGAAAGATTTTGAAAAATGGGCGAGAAAGAGTCACTCAAGGAAAGAAAATTCCCAACGGTGTGCTTCACTGCAATTCAAATGTGTTAGAAACCTCAGCCAACCTGGCCTTGAGTGATTCTTTCTCGGCCGTTTTCTCAAACTCTTTCAAGGGGAAGGGTGCGATTAAAAATTGTTTATAGACTAATGTGACGTTGCTTTACAGGGTAGCAATTGGAAATTTTTCTCTATCTTTAATAGCTTTCGAGTTACCAAATGGGTGACCTTAAATTTGGCGATCAATGTTAAATTTGAGTGCGGCAATGAATTCCCTACCCCCCTATTACCTATAAACCACACTCAACAGATCTCTCCTATCTGGCAGCTTTGAGATATCTGCCATGTTACCATACTTTTTGGACACCCTGTATAATCTTTAACATACATATAGCAGCCGCCACGTAAGTTGAACGATTTTTTTGACATGCGCAGTAAGTCATCTCATCAATATGCTTTGTCTGGATTTTACCCATGATGCACTTGTTCTACTATAGTAATGGTGGAGATATCGTTGAAGCGTGAAAAGCCTATTAAAGGTCATAATATAAAACAAATTGCATTCGAGTCGACTATTTTGCGTCATTTATTAATTTATTAATTTCATTTATCTATTTAAAAGAAAAAACGAAAATAAAAACTAAATATAAATACGAAAACAATGTTTCGAAAACGAAAGCGGATGTTTCATGGAATAGCTAAGCGATTTACTTTCTGTTAACGTCTATTGGCTGGCGTTATAAATGACGTCATCCTGTCGTTCAACTTATGTGGCGGCAGCTATAACTAGAAGTGAGTGCCGCTCGAAGCATCGTAATAAATTTTCTTTTGGTTCCGTGATTTTTTCATGGGTGAAATACTCGCTTGCATAGTTCTCAGGGGTTAACGTTATCGAATCTACCTAATTGTAATGAAATTATTTTATAACCTTTTATAAAACTTGATAAAATTTTTGCTGAATTTATTATATTTATGAATTTATTATATTTATGAATTTATTTTTTGATATACACATATATGTATTCTTGACAATGATTTTGATTGAGGAAAATAATTTTTATTAATGAATGAAAACTAATGAATTAACCCCCCAAGGATTTTTGGGAGTTTAATGAGAACTTCGTTATTTGATAGAGAATGTTGATGATCTTGTCTACATTATTCCATTCAATCAAGCAATTTACGAGGGGAAGTCAGTAAGTAGGTCAGAAATGGTGGTTTAAAAATAAAGAATAGGAATGTGAATCGCAGCTAGAATTGCAGTACTCATCTCTTTGTTTCTCAACATAATCCCCGTCTTTGTTGGTGCATTTGTCCCATCGACGTACTAGTCCTTCGATACCTTCTCGATAGAAAACTGGGCTTTGCTGCCTGAGTCAATTTCGCACTTCACTTTTAATCGCTTTGTCATTTGCAAAAAGTTGGCCGCCAAGATGGTTTTTGAACGGATCAAAGATATGGAAATCGCTCGGAAAAAAGGAAATAAGTGAGAAATAAGTGACGGATGTAGAAGAAAAGAAGCGCGAGACACAAGAACCTTGGAATAAAACAAAAATTGAACAAAGGGTGGTAAGACCCTTCAAAAAGCTACGTTTCGGATAGATACTCTTTGCCAAAGCAAAGAGATAATAGGGGAATTAGAGAACGTCTTATATACGGGTATTTCTAAAGATAGTTACCATACTTTACACACAGAAAAAGGATGCTAAAACAAACAATTTTTACCGTAGCGTGGCTGGTCGGAACCCTACCATTATCCGGCTATGGGAGAGAGAAGTGATGTAACGTGCAAATGAAAAAACACAACATAATATCAATTAGTTTATTGAGACGTGAAAACAATGCTTACAAAAGCTGCTCAAAGTGTCCACCAGCCATTTCGATACATGCGTTGCATCGTCGCAACAATGACCGCCGTATATTGCCAAAGAGTCCTGGCATTTCAGACTTCTTAACTGGCGACTGTAAGCAGCACCACCTCTACTCAAAGCCTGAGCGCGAAAACGTCATACATTGTTACATCACCTACGGTAGGGTATTGTTAATCATATTTCTACCAATAATAAGCCCGAAATTGTCCCTACCGTAGGTGATGTAACAATGTATTATTTTTCCGTGAGCAGGCTTTCTCCCTAGGCGGTATTGCTGTTAGGCGGGCAACCAACTCTTCAGGCGATAGGCGAGAGGCGGGCAATGCCAGGTGTGCGATAGGCGAGTGCCTTCATCTGACCCCACAAGAAGAAGTCAAGGCAGTAAGACCGGTGGCCTGGGAACGAATTCTGATTGCCTCCGATTGGCCACTCCCGAATGACTGATTTTAACAAAAAATAAATACAAAACATATGCATTTTCTTTGCATTTTCTCTCTCACTCTCTCATTATGCTTCCTCTCCATCTGTTTCTCACTCCCAAGAACTGGCTTACCTCTACCCATCCAACGATTACCGAATGAGTCATTAAAGTAAGATGGTCACGTACAACACGGGTAAAGTGTATGGGCGCCTCATCATGTTGGAACCACATCCATCTCAGAATATCCAGCGGTACATCCTCCAGGATCTCGGGCAGCACATCACGATAAAGTGAAGGTAGTTATTATGTCCACTGAGGAGAACTGGAGAATGTATGGGCCAACCAGTACATTACCACCAATCCCAGCCCATATGTTGCCACTGAAACGATGCTGATTTGCATGAGTAACCATGCTTCGTGGATTGTCTTTAGAGCCTAAATATGTGCATTATTAGGAATTTTTAATGCGTGTGCATTATCATAATTTATCTGTGTGATCACCTCTCTCCCCCATAGCCAGACAATGGCACGGTTCCGACCCCATGCTATGGTAAAAACTTGTTTATTTTGGTGTCCCCTAACTGCGTGTAATGTTTGGTACTACTTTTAGAAACCGCCCTGTATAGACAAACAGGAGGGGAAGAAAGTATTGGTTAGGGAAAACAGAAGGGAATCAATGGTGCTGGGATAGGAAAGAATGAGGCCAAGCTTCTCTTTCACGTCTTCTTCATTTCTAGGCTGCCAATTGGTTCTCTTCTGCTCTCCCTGGCCAATATTTTCTCCCTCTACCCTCTATTTTGTCTGTATATACGACATCACCTAATACCCCTTTGACAAAGGGTAGCCTCTATCCGAAACACCAAGTTTTTTCAGTCTGACCACCCTGTGTTCAATTGTTTAGAAATAAGATGATAACATGCAAATCTAGCTGTTTTACATTCCTATCCCTCTTAGTATTTTAAATCACCATTTGTGACTTATTTAATGACTTCCCCCCCATATTTTAATAATATACTGAGTTGGCAAATAAGTTCATTCGGTTTTTGCTTCAGTGCAAAATTCATGTAATTGACAATTTCGACTTATTTTACTGCGCATGCGAAATATGCGTACGCATTCTGGTGTCAAAATTTGTAATGCATTGTTGGGGACGGCTTTTCGCTAACACAAGTCAAGCGGCTCAACGATGGAGGGTCTGCAAGTGTTTTTTTCAATACGAAAACAGGATAGAGTTAATGTTAATACCTAAAATTAAAATCTATTGGCTTACAGAAATAAATAATAAATCGGGGAACGTCTCATAAAGCTTTCAAATACTTAATAGACCGTTATGTAAATAAAAATAATTAATTCAAAATCTGGTTGAAGAAAACCTAGGCTTGACTCTTACAGTTAAATCCCATGTTTATTGTGGATGCTCTGCAGAGTAAGATATATGGATATTGTTAATAGCGAGATCGTTTTCTACATCCCAACTGCTTTCTGATAAAAAATTTTTCTTGATAATCTATTCCAGGTTAAAGGGGAAGAAATTTTTTACCCTTGAACTTAACTGCATCCAGATACAAAACAACTCAATCGACCCATTTCTATTTTTTTTCTAACTTTAATATTGGCGTTCTTCATATTACAGTACCAACAAGAAATATTAGGAATAGGCCTTAACCACAGTCCACTGCTAAGTAAATACTGTTCGCACGCCACGAGAAGACCGCTGCGTTGCTTAATGTGCTCGTATGGTGGCGCTATAGTTACAGATCAGTCTATGGTTATGAAGGGAGGAAAAGCGCTAAAATCAAGTAACGCAAAAATGAGTTCTGGCCGTGTTTCCAAACAAATGAAAACGTTTGCATGGAGAGGTAGATACCTGACAAATATGAAAAAATAAAAGAAGAAAATCGTCCCTTTGTTTACATCGATGAAACATGGATCGACTCAAATTTGGCTGTTTGTCCCCAACACTGAATAAATTCATCTGCAACTGCAGCGACACCATTAAGCAACTCAGCCACGGAATAACTAATACATTTTTCCATGTATTAGTTATTCCGTGGCTCAGCGGTCTTCTCGTGGCATGCCGACATATTATAGCAGTATACTTTGACCATACCGATGTTGCGATTATAAAAACTATCACTAGATGGTAGAGCAGCCTTGTAAAACTTAGAGTGCCTTTATAACCAGAGTGTGGCCATACGCGGGACAGTTTTCTATTGGTTGTTCATTGTCACGTGCTATTTTCCGCCATGTTGTGTCCAAATTAGCATAGCGTTGTGTGGAGATAAGACGGTTTTTTTGTAATTTTAGAAGATTTTAGGAGAGTTTAGTGACCAAAAATGCCTTCCTGTGCTGCAGTAGGGTGTTCTAATCGCTCTGAAGATGGTTTTATAATGAAACGTTTTCCTCGCGATCCAGAAAGACGATCGATTTGGGCCGCGAAGACGAAAAGAGTCAAGTGGAAACCTTTGGACAACAGTTGCCTTTGTGAGATCAGTAAAAAACAAATGTTTCTTTATATCGTATTTATTCTACGATAATCGCCTAAAACACTTAAATTTGTGAGATCGTATTATACTAGAGGATAATATTAGCGCTGCAGTAACTGGCGGCGGGGGGGGGGGGAGTCAAACGAAATTAGCGTTTAATATACATCACAGTACATTAATTAAACAGTATATACAATGTTCACTTCATTAAACAGTATATCAATTCACTTTTTGTTTGAATTTTCCCTCGTTTAACGCTAAAACGAAAGTAATTTCTCAAAAAGATGGCAACTTCAAAACTGCTGTGATCTGACAAAGTTGCACTTTGTCCTGTTGCTTCTTTTCCGCTCATAGGAGAAAGAAGTTAAGTATTGTTGAATTTAAAGCGACTTTTTTTCTGATTTTTTTAAAAAAACATTTTGATGAAGATCAGTGGGAAAAAAATAGTCGACGGAAAATTTTTGGATGTTAAAAAAAAGAAACTTATTGTTAAAGAACAGAAAAAATGTAGAGGAAATTATGATAGCAAAAGTACGGCAATGCATACAAAATTGTCATGAAATTAACTTTTCAGTTTTACATATTTAAAATTTCATTTGTATTTTGTTGTTGTTAAATTTAATTTAAAAATCAGTCAATAAATTTGCTTTTTTTTTTCTTCATATAAGCTTATCTATTTTATTTCGTTTTTTTCAGTAACGAAAAATTATCAATTTTTTTTAATAATTCCTTAATTTATTCTTTAATTATGTAATGTTTAATAAAAATTTTGATAAGGTGGATATTCATTTTATTAACAAAAATTGTGACTGATAATTAAATGAAATAATAAATGGGAAGAAAC
This sequence comes from Rhysida immarginata, assembly GCA_023313115.1. Classification (NCBI taxonomy): domain Eukaryota; kingdom Metazoa; phylum Arthropoda; class Chilopoda; order Scolopendromorpha; family Scolopendridae; genus Rhysida; species Rhysida immarginata. The sequence goes on from JAHWFO010109961.1 coordinate 14,962, forward strand.
GAAAAATGGGAAGAAGCATAAAATGGGAAAAAAACAAAAATTAAATTTTAATTTACATATTTTCAGTCTATATTTTTCTCTAATAATTAAAAGTGGACTTTTATTTTCGATTTATTGATTCACTCCATTAATTCGAAGTTTTTTTAATGCCAAAAGAGCAAAATTTCTTGTTTCTGCTACACTAATCTATAGACAGATTGGACACAACATGGCTGCCTGGCCTCTCATGGCCACACTCTGGTTATAAAGGCACTCTAGTAAAACTTGTGAATTATAGTATCCCATGCGTTTCATATTATGTATCTGTGAAGTTGTATTATGCGAGCTGCATACCTGTGAATATGGAAGGGGATAAGTTCCATTATCGTCACATTTTGATATATTATTATAATAAAGGCAAACGAACTGTAGATGCTCATAGAAAAATTTGCAGTGTCTCTGGAGATGATGCCTTAAAAGAACGTGTACATGTATATTAAAAGTGGTATGCCAAATTTCGTTCTGGAGATTTGACAACAATGAACTTATCCTAAGAAGATTAATTCAAGCGACATTAAGGCCAAGATCGAAGCAAATTCATCCCAAATGTTGAATATATCCTTACAAGCGCAAGGGATTGGCTAATCGCAAGGGTGGCGTATTCCACCATGACAACGTCAGACCGCATACACCTTCAGCGACTCGAAACAAATTGTACTCAGTTGTACACCCAACGAATTGGGTGTTTTGCCTCTGATTAATTTTAACCGCCATTTTGGCCATAAAATTAATGACAAGACATTTGTGTTCCCAAATAGACAAGACATGTGTGTTTATTAAAACTTTTACTTATTTTTGATGCTGTATCCGAATCTGAAGTCAAATTTTAAAAAATCGAAAAAAATTGGCGATGGAACGACCGACTTCGCGAATACAATAACGACCCTCTTAATTAACATCGTTATGGTAATGCAGTATCACGCATTCTCAACTGGTTAATTTCTGAAAACGTAAGCACTAATCACATATTTGTGTACAAAAATGGCGATATTTACAAAAAGTGGAGTTAATCAGTTAGACTTCGGAAAGAAAAAAATCAATTTAAATATTTTTGGGAAATTGTATAATTCGATGTTTATAGTTTTAGCTTTAATGACAATTTCTATTTACTCTGCTAATTTTATACTTGTGTTTAGAAATACCATTTATTTAATTCTATAGACACTGGAAAGTAATATAGTAAAGTCTAAAAATAAGCAGTGATGGATTCCACAGGTAAAATTCATATAGATGACAGCTTGAGTTCGTCATGTGGCTCAAATGCCCTATAATCATTTCAACATTCTTAAAGATATTTGAGATGTATACAGAATTATGTATTTAAGTAATTATAAACTATGGAAAATAGTTTGCAGAATTAAGTACAGTTTATCAAACCGTTCAATAATTTAATGCTTACGGATAGAAAAGAGAAGGTGAAAATTCCACGTTTTGGACTGGGACTAGAAACCACGACTATCGCTGTCGCTGCTCAAACTAATTGAGCTAGAAGTGGTTTATCAATAATTTGATAATTGATTTGCCATGCGTTAAAATCCTTGTTATCATAATGTGATAAATTTATTAATAGTTTATATACAGTCGAGTCACAATAATGTGATCACCTATTAATATCCGGAATAACCACCATGTTCAACTCGGACAGCGGCTGGACGGGCTGGGAGAGACTCAATGAGGTGCTGGAAAGTGTTCACAGGGATGTTAAGCCATGCTGACTAATGCAGTTCATTTGACAGCTGTTGGAGAGTGCGAGCTGAAGTATCCATGGAGCGAATAACCCGATCGAGGTGGCCTCATAGATGCTCGATTGGGTTTAAGTTTGGGGAATTTGGAGTCCATGGACGTACAGTTAAATCTTCGTTGTGCTTTTCTAACCACTCACGTACAATTCCAGCTGTATGAGATGTCGCACTGTAGTGCTGGTAGATGACACCATGCCCAAGAAAAAAAATGTCCATGTGGGTGTACATGTCAGCAAGGATCGAAACTTACTTAAATGGATTCATATTGCCATCCACAATGATGAGTGCACCCAGAAGATGCCACGTAAACAATCCCCAGACCATAACGCTGCCTCCACCAGCTTGTTGCCATACACAAACAATACCACCCAGAGAAAGCCTGCGCACGGAAAAATCATACGTTATAACATCAACTACGGTAGGGGCAATTTCGGGTTTATAATTGGTAGAATTACGATTAACAATACCTTACTGTATGCAGGCTTTCTCTCTGGTGGTATTGCCACAAATGACTAAAGGGTGTTTGTTTTCTGACATTTTTCGCCGTATGCGCCAACGTCCATCCGTTCAATGGAGCAAAAAACATGATTTTATCTGAGAAGGCAACCATTTGCCAATCACTGGATGTCCAGTGTCGGTACTGCCGTGCAAATTCCAGCCTCTTCCGCCAATGCACAGTCATTAGCATAGATGATGCGCAGCAACGATCGCTAAATTGTCGTTCTGGACACATTTGCGGCAACCCCCTTGTTCATTTGGGCAGCTCCAGCGTAGCACGTCGATTCGTCTGAACGCACCGCCTTAGCCGCCGTTCCCCTCTTTCATCTATGGCTCGTGAAGTACCACAATTTCCACGTCGCTTATTTTCTATAGTTCCATTTTGTCATGCGCGGTACACTTTTACCACAGCAGCACGCGAACAATTCCGCAGTTTCTGAAATGCTGCCATCCTTGACTCGAAAGGCAATAATCATTCCGTTTCTGTATTGCAAGAATTGAAATGTTTTTCGAATGCCTACAACACAGTGTATATATTCACCCAATCTCTGCAGCCTTATTTATTATTGCCTTCTGCGATTGGTTATATAGCGCTGACGTTACAAATAGAAGGTGGTCACATCAATGTGACTCGAGTGTTTATTTACTCTGTATTTTATAGACTTGTAGCTTTTTACTTGGTGTACCTTCTTATACATTTTCACAACTTGTTCCTTCAGTTCAGAAAGTTCCTGTGACGAGTCTAAGTTTCGCGTCATGAACCGAAGTCCATTTAAGAAGATATTCCACAGCAAACCATCTATGCCTTTAGAATTGGATGGCAGTCCAGAACAAGAACCTGCTATATTAATTATGGGTCGAAAACGCAACGGTGATGCTGCCATCCAATGCTTTCGTCTTCATAGCAATATGTGGACGACTGCCATTGAGGTTGAAGACTGCCTATTTGAGAATGCAGCATGGGCCACTCATGGTAACAACCTTTACTTGGCTGGAGGGATGGATACCCGCCATCGCGTCTTGGATACTCTCTATTCTTACAACATCGGAAGAAAAGAATTCTCGAAGGTACCGTATTTCTCTCTGATTAATAACAAAATCTTTTATTTTTACAAATAAACAGTCTTAACATAGTTTGTTTATACAAGGTGAGACCGGAAAGTTCGGTGAATGACTCGGAAAAACAAACAGGGACAGATATTTCAAGGAAGATACTTTACTATCATTCAAAGTAAGCCCCCATGGCCACAATACTCGTTTGACATCGTTCGTACAACTGTTGCATGGGTGTGAAAAATCATCGTTCGATGCTACTTGAAATTCCCTCATCATAGCCGTTTGACTATGCGGAACATGGAGAAATCGGCGTGAAACTTGGTGATTCTAATTACAATATGAACCGGAGACGAAACGAGTGGCATATCCCATAATTCCGAAGAAGCAAATATTTCGCTTCCAGAAAACGAGGGTGAAGACCATGCTCATTACGTCCTTAGACACAGAGGACATAATCCATAAAGAATTAGTTCCGCAAGGCCAAACAGTCAATAGCGATTTCCATACGGAGGTCCTCGGTCGTCTATGGAAGCGCATTCGTCGTGTACGGCCGCAGTTTGCTGAACTGGGATCCTGATGTCTTCTGCATGATAACGCCAGGTCGCATACCTCTACAAAGGTGAAGCAATTCCTTGTGCGAAAACAGATACCAGAACTTTACCACCCTCCGTATTCTCTAGAACTGTCACCGCCAGACTTCTTGGTGCTTCCTCGTTTGAAATCAACAAAGAAAGGACACAGATTTCTCGACTTTCCGTTTATTCAAACGGCTGTGACGAGGGAACTTCAAGCACTACCGAAAGTCGATTTTTCACACGCAATGCAACAATTCTACGAACGATGTGAAAAGTGTATTGTGGTCATAGGGGCTTACTTTGAAGGACAGTGAAGTATCATCTTCGAATACCTGTCCCTTTTTTATTTTTCCGAGTCATTCACCGAAATTTCCGGTCTCACCTTTTAAGTTGATGATACACAGGTTGTATCTAAACCCCTGTCACAAACTTCTGGTGATGATTCCCCACAGCGAGATGAAAACAAAAGTTCACATAAACATGGTTCGGATAACGAACCGTTTATGAGATTTCCGCAGTTAAAAATGAGGTTTCAGCAGCTGGTTTTGCTACTCCGTGGATGGCAAGTGACATGCGCAGAAGCTACAACAAATGTCAAAGTTTCAGCAGCGAGATGATCCCCCCTGAATGGTTAGGTACACCTGAAGTCATTAGCAGGCGCACCTGTTAATAACCAATAAATGGGAAATTATTTTAAGAATTTGTTGTAGCTTCTCCGCATGTCATCTGCCATCCACAGAGTAGCAAAAACCAGTTGCTGAAACTTCTAACTGCGGAAGTCTCTTAAACGGTTCGTTATCCGAACCATGTTTATATGAGCTTTAGTTTTCATCTCGCTGCGAGGAATCACCCCAGAAGTTGTGACAGTTTAGATACAACCTATAAATTAGATTCTTATGATTATGCAAATAGGTGGTTACTGAAAATTGTTCATATAAATTGAAAACCGTACAAACAAAAAATAAAATATGAAAATTTGAATTAAAAAAAATGACTTAGCTTCAAATCTGCAGTCCGAAGCATTGAATCATGGTATGTTTTTAGATGCAACAAACAAACCTCCGCAAAAATGACTGCGTGTGTGATGCATTTGGACACAGTTTTTATTGTCAGAATTGATTTCGGTGTATACACAATGCATATTAATCGATGTAACCGCCATCGGCGGCAAGCACACGTTCTAGACGAGGTCTGAAGGCCCGACAAACGTTACGGATATAATCTTTCTTCATGGCCGTCCACACGCGGTTCACAGATGCTTCCAACTGGTCGACATTGCTGTGACGGATCTTGCAGGCCTTGCTCTCGATATGCGCCCACACGCTGTAGTCAAGAGGGTTGAGGTCGGGCGACTAAGGAGGTCAAAAGTCTTTAGACCAGATTCATGTTCGACCCCAACCACTCTTGAACGATCTTGGCACTGTGGGCCGGGGCACCATCCTGTTGAAAGACGTAGTCCGCATTCCTCGTCACCTTTTTCACCCAGGGCAGAACGTTCTTGGTCAAAATGTCCTTGTAGTCGACCGCGATAAGCCTGTAACCGGTCGGGAACCAGATAGATGGCATTTCCATGGCATTCGACGCCACGACGCCGAGCATCATCACTGAGGCCGGGTGCTTGGTTGTAGTCACGTAGCAGACCTCAGAAATGCCCTGGCCAAAGCTGACCACGGCGTCCTTGTGCTTGTTGACGACCGGGTCGACCGTGAAGGGTTTTTCCTCAGAAAAAAATGACAATGCCACTATCGTGGCTCTTCAAGTCGTTGAGAAGGCGACGACAGCGCTCCCGACGATTATCTCGCATGCCATCCGTTAGCAAAGGTCTTGCCAGGCGTCTGAAACTCTTTCCACCCTCTTCCTTGATGGTTCTGGACACCATGGCCTCAGAAATCTTTCTGTTTACGAACTGTGTCATTTTGAGAGTCGGGTCACGTTCGAAGGCTTTTCTGACACCCACACAATTGCCTTCAGGTCTGCCTGCACGTGGACGATCTTTGAGATCTTCCCCTTTCTTCAGTCTCTGCGACTCTGTGGACAGTCAGCAGCTGACGTTGAGCTGTTTAGCGATGTCAGACTTGTTGTGGCCCGCGCGAAGGAGCGCAGAGATCTCGATTCTTTTACGTTCCATCGTAATATCCTTGCATCCGAATTGCATTCATTCCACCTATGTACGTTTACATTATGGTATCCCCCACGTCTTCAATAGCACCTGCTACGTGGATGCTTCCACCCCCTCCCCGCCCCCGATATCGACGCATCCGCAAGTGTAACAGAACTTTTGCAAAACCCGGTATTTTATACAGTACATAAACCTTTTATTTATTTATCAATGGACGAGTCTACAGAATCCTATACAAGGGTAATACTGAATAACTGAAATATGAAATATAAGCACGGGTATGAATCTCTCGATATGTCGAGCAAACACAGCGTCCATGCTTAAGGTGCGTCTCCTTACTCGCGTCTGTGCTCACAATCGAATGTGGTACCACAAACAAAGGCACGTGCAAGCTTTTCGCAGTATCTAAAATCACAAAACGAGTGTATTTTGTATGACCCAAAATTAAAATTATTACACCATCCGTAATGATTATTGCAGCACCCGTAATGCGATGCGTGAAGTATAATTGCTTTCCAGATGCAATCATTCTGTCGTACTGTAAGTCCCCAGAAACCTAAGCGAATGTGGAATAGTTGTCCAGACGCGTTGTCAGAAGACCATCAGCATCAATTCAACTAAGAAGCAACCAATCTTCGACTGCTGTATCTCACATTAAGAGATTTGCACCAATATCTGACGAATATGTACGCCGACTCAAGGATTATCGTCAAAGGGATGCTTCAATTGCATCAGTTTGCTGATCAAGAAGTTGAAGCGTTCCAGGATTCAAATCCACTGGTATCGCTGGAGACTGCATATCTTTGGGCAAGATTACAAGAGTTGGTGTATCAAACATCGCTCTTAAATGACTAACAGCTGATTGTGTACAATCACATATTAAATGTCGTATGTAATGAGACGCCAGAAAGGATTTCTTGGATTTGTTCTTCGCTGGAAAAAGTGCTGGCGACTGTTCGATTGGAAGCAAGATTGCCCTGGCAACGGCAACGATTGGAATTGCATCGCTTCAATTAATGTGTGGGCGAACGGCACATTCAATGTTCAAGCTATGCCTGGATCTAAGTGTAATACCCCCATTCAATCGCAACATGCAGAATGGGGAAGTTGCATGAAAATTTTAAATTATTGTTTTCTACAGTATTCGTTATCAATATCAATGAATAATAATTCGTTTGTGAAAAAAATTTATAGTTATTTTTTAAAAAAATGTTAAAGTTGACACCACAAGAAAACGGTACGTCATAGCCTGTGAGTAATATGATGTCACTTGCCTGCTCCTTACTATCATCGAAGATGGTTAAAGCTGACAGCCAACAATGCTTAATCATCAGATCGAGCTTCACGTACACATAAAATCATTGCGTTTGATGGAAAGTGACGTCAGATATCGTTTTCGTTGGGAGGCGTGGTTTCACGTTTTAAGTGCTAATTTTAATCGGTTTCTTTAATATTTCTAATAAATTTAACGATTTCGTACTCAGCATAACACAATCTGTATGAAACAGTACTTTAATTTGTAAAAAAAATTCCATGCAACTTCCCCATTGCTATGCAAAGGCAGATCCTGGAAATGCAAGTTACTAAATATATTCCTTTCGTATAATCTATGGGTATTTAATGTTGCTTATTGCCTCTGCTCGGTTCGCTGGACACAACACCTTTGTAATTAAAAAAATTATTTATGTCGTTCAAATGTGTATCGATATATGCGTTAAGATAGATTATAGTACTGTTTACTGCCACCAGATGGGTGTAGATGCTTCCCATCGATAGAGAATAGCAGCAGCCATTGTTCCGGCTTGCGAGAACACGTGTGGACATCGATAAAGACACAGATATATAGTAAATAGATCGCTAGCGCTTGAGTTTAGCATTGTTGCTAGTGAAGCCACTTTCCGCCATCTTACCTCACTACACTTTTCAAGCCATAACACTAACATACTTGAACATAAAGATTCAATACGAAGTAAAAGCATGAAATAATGGAAAAATTGTTCATAGATCAGTTTATAATACAACCTCTGACAATTAAGTTCGGTGAATGAGTTCACAGAACAAAATGCAAAACAGATAGAGCCACATTTACTTTATTGTCCTTCGAAATAATCACCCTGGAAGGCAATACACTTTTGGGATCGGGTGTATAAGTCCTGGAAGCTCCTTAGGGATGGCTTTAAGTTCACGTGTCACATTTGCTTGAATGTCTGGAATGTCCGCAAATATGTGTCCCTTTAAGGCCCGTTTCAGGCGTGGGAACAAGAATAAAGCTGGTTTTACACTAGCTCGCTTTATTAGCGGGAAAGGCTACCCGGGCTGCGCTCGCTTTGCTAGAGCCTGCTGTAGCCGCTTAACTGTTTACATTAAAAGCATCTTTCCCGAGAAAGTTTTCTCGAGTATGTAACGAAGGCAGATTTATTTTAATCGTCATTCCTGTTCTGTTGTAACAAACATGGAGGCCAACATATCAGTAACAATAACACAAACTCGAAAAATGTGAATTTCACCTTTATTCTTTTCACATACACCATTGCTTCGTTGCCCGGCTTAACTTCCGCCATTTTTTCTTATGTTTCAATGGCATCAACGGAGATGAGCCTCGTTTTCGCGAAGCGAGCCACACTACCCGGGAAAGCCAGCTCGGGAAAGTTAGCGTGCTCATCTTACCCGCGTACAGCCTCGTTTGTGAATAGTGTAAACAACTTTCGCGGGTACAGCTCGCCACTTTCCCGGGAAAGATTGCTAGTGTAAAACCAGCTTTAGTCTGCCGGTGCCAAGTCTGGTGAATAAGGTGGATGAGCTATGGACACGACCAGTGGCGGCTTGTTCATAGGCACTGCGGCACTCCCCGTTTCATTTTCGATATCGATAAAATTCAATATAATGTGTCTTTTTTTTCTTTAATACTATTTTTATACATGTATATTACATGATCCTTAAGCTTAATGCCACTAGCTATTCCCTAGTTCGTGAAAAAATTACAATTTTCTGACGCAGCACCCCCAGAAATTTTAGCTACGAGCCGCCACTGGATACGACGCAGTGTTTCTCTTTGATCCATTATCCACAGTTACGTGCGCACGCTACACCTTCAACTGAAGAAACGAGCATCTGCTAAACCATTGCACGCACAAACGTGACCTGTCTGAACTTGCTTAAACAATGACTGAGCTTGTATTCACATGCATTGTTACTCGCGTAAAGCTCGCACAGATTAGGGTGTGACGTCATTCACCGAACTTAATTGTCAGAGGTTGTAGATTGACTATCTTTAAAAATTTATAGTTATTTTAACACCACTTCTACTTAAATGTCATTATTTGTGAAAATTTATTTTATATACAGGGTGATTTACATCGAATGTAAAATACTTAAAGGGGGTATTATAGAGGTTAAGATAAACACAAAACGTCCTATGAACATGGATTCAAATATGAACGATAACTGAGATATGAACAGAAATAAAAATGCCGCCACCAAGATCAACAAGTTAATAACTCAGATTCTGTAAAGGTTAGATTAATGAAATTTGGAGGAATAACAGAGTACATAAGACTGTGTATACCTTTAAAATTTGATCTAATTCTAACAAGAAGTTTCCAAGTTACTCATTCAACATCATAATACGTACGTGTTCATTTGTGAGTACTAACTAGCACTTGTCACAATTTTGACTGTGTAACTCGGAAACTTCTCGTTGGAATTCAATCAAATTTTAAAGGTATACACAGTCTTATGTACTCTGTTATTCCTCCAAATTTCATTAATCTAAGCTTTACAGAATCTGAGTTATTAACTTGTTGATCTTGGTGGCGGCATTTTTATTTCTGTTCATATCTCAGTTATCGTTCATATTTGAACCCATGTTCATAGGACGTTTTGTGTTTATCTTAACCTCTATAATACCCCTTTTAAGTATTTTACATTCGATGTAAATCACCCTGTATACTCACATGCCAAAAGTCATGGGTCTTTTTGTATGGGTCATAAGTTACTGGTGTTTTTGTTAGCCTATTACTTGCATTATTAAAAAAAAAGACTCCTTTTAAAGTCTTTTTAAATATATTTTTTAAATATTATTTGAAACGATTCATGTTAAATATTCATAGTCTAAAAAGTATAGACTGCTTTTCTGTGAGAAAGAAAGCAAGATTATCAATAATCCTGTAGGTGAAAAAAAAAACAAAAACGAATAACTGATGGGTATAAGAAATACATAATTAATTTAATTGAAAATTAAATAACATGATATTAAACAAAAATTACAAATTGATCTCTAAGTCCAATTGCAGAGTAGCCCTATCTAAACATAATTTTTAGCGGCTTTAATTTAAAATAGTTGGAAAAAATTTTCATAAAATCATAAGAACGCGTACAGCATAATCTTCGTAGTGAAGCAATATGGCGCGCTTGGCTTCATCGAAGAGGCGGGTTCTAGCGATCTATTTACTATACATCTGTGGATAAAGACAACATGGAAGCAGAGAAGCATGGGCAATGGTGGACAGTGTAGTTTCCCTTGAGGGAAGGAGTGACTGCTTCAGACATCTACAAGAGGTTAGAAGCCATAGGAGAGGTTAGGGAGTCGCAGATCCGTGTTTCGTTGGGTACAGTTCATTGTTCAAAGACGGGGGGGGGGGGTGCTGAAAAACGCAAAAGCACTGGGCTTCCAAGAACCGCATGCAAACCAAACTGCCCGGCGTGTCAATGACTTGGTAATGGACAACAGACGAATAACGTTTGATGAACTAGAGGGGCAACAGGTCAGTCACGGGAAACCCTCCACATAATCATCCATGAGTTGTTGTCCAGTATCGCCAGGATACCCCCAAAGAATGGTTTACTACGGAAATACGGAAGCTGCATTTAGATAATAAAATCATCCACCTTCCTTCAATCTAAAATTAATTACAATGTTTACTTATCCCGAATCTTAATCCAACTGAATTCAGTTTCTTCTAAATGGCCTAAAGTGACGGAAGATGTGAAACGATGGCAAAAGTGCACAGACATTGGCGGGAAATACATTTAATATAATCTGTATCCTTTTGTTCAGTAAATAGTTCCTTGACACAAAAACCATTGTAGTGCCAATAATTTTTGAACGCTCCAAGTATTTAAGATAACCGCAGTGGCATTTTGCAAGGCTATTTTGGCGCGTTGGTTACTTGCCGTGTTCGACAACCTTGATATTGTGGGTTCGAATCCTTCAGAATACACTTTTTAAAAAGAAACAACTTTGTTTCCCGTCTTCGTTTTGCCTTAACAAGCTCGACGAAGACGGGAAGATACGATTTTTATTATATATGTCCGTCTTCGTCGAGCTTAAACATTAACATGACGAATTTGAAGATCGTAAGCATAAAACTGGCGTATGTAACACGTTTGGTATGAGCATTGTTCTTCGACTGCACAGAAATATATCACCCTTGCGTTCCGTACGGAAACATAAGCACATAGTCCAGAGGATCATACCATGGGTGATTTTCTAAAATCCGACGAACTCTAATTTCTCTGCGCTGGCACAAAATAATATCACGATATGCACTGACTCCACTGCCAGGTAAAAACCACAAAAACATCCGAAGTTATAGGTAAATTTTAGGGTCGATGGTCATTAGGTTGAACGTTTGGGGTATTAGACAATACAACAGCCAATTCCGAATAATCAGGTTCAATACAAGCTACAATACTCAGCGGAGATAACGCAGGCAATTCGTTTAAATATCAAGAATGCCGTTACAGGAGACTGATCATTTTGTGGAGTTCAAACGTCGACAATTTCCCATTCGCCCAACTTATACAATGACAATTAACAAGTCCCAGGATCAAAACTTAAACAACAGTGGTATATACTTAGAGTAGATAGATACTGATACCCCGCTTTTGTTTTGCCTTGAAAAGCTAGGCAAAGACGGGCATCTCAGTTAGTGTAAATGTATATATAAGTTTTCGCTGAAGTCGTTCTTTGCAACTGCTTTTATTATCATTATTGTTGTTGTTTGGGGAAACCAAACTCGGATCAAGCCCGGAGGCCAAGTCCCAGAGGCGGACTCAAGAGAGGGCCAAGCCCAAGGGACTCATATGTAAGGAAGGGAAAAATTACGCGCTCGTGGGAGTATTGATGTTTAAGTATAGGAATTTCCTTACTGTGTGACAGGTGTTTAGAATTGTGGCTTTCTGTAAGGTTTTTGTATAAGTGTGGGTTTAAATTTAGTGTTGACAGGCTTTTGTGTAGCGAGTGTGGGATAACCTCAGTAGCAGAAAGAACGATAGGAACAATGTGTACTCTGTTAACTCCCCAAAGGCGTTTTATTTTGTGTGCAAGATCTGTACATTTAGTGATTTTGTCAGGGTATCTTTTGTAAATTGTGTGTGTTGGGGATGGAGATATCAATTATGTAAATCATTTTGTTTTTCTTATCTACTAGTGTAATGTCTGGTGTGATGGCGCAGGCTCGCGCAACGTACCTCTTTTCAATTGACAACAAGAGGAGAGGCAGTGAAACCCCTCAAGGTGGGAATAAACAATGAAACCTGACGTCCACTGGCGAGCTCCGAAAGCATCACAGCATTTATACTCGCCCCACGTCGGGTGCCAGTGTGATGACTCCACACTCCGAGTTGCGTGCATGAGCACAAAACTTGGAAGATCAACTGGAGCGTGGTGCGATCAAAGGTTCGGGACCAGTAAATGATAAACACAAGGACTTAGGTTTGCGAGTTAAAATCACTTCCAGCTTTATTCTTTTTAATCATAAACATGATGAACATCAAAGTATTCTAACCAATCTATATTAAAATACATCCATGCGGCCCCCTTTAGCCCCCTTCAGGCGATGCCGTGTTTCAATAATTTCCCCTTCACCGCCCGGCCCGGATTCAGCCACATTTGACACTCTTCTGTACTTCTTTTCTAAATCCTCCGATTTCATTGCCAATACGACCGCCTCTTTATAGGTCTTGGGACTGGCAATCATCAGAGCCCTCCGGTGTGCTAACACGCAGCTATTACTGAAGCGCTGTAACAAAATTGTTTCGCGCAAAGGTACTGCTTCCGGAGTGGCCCCAATACTGCCACTGCAAAAGAAGATACGGACTCGTTTACCGCCTGGGTTGTCTCATGCAGCTCCTGGGAGAAATCCCGGGCGACCTTAAGCTTCCCAAAGATGCGTTCCAAACGCGCACGCATTGCACGTAGTCATCAATATCGAAGACTTCGTGCTCTGCGGCGCGTTTGGCCGCGGCTCCCTTAAGTTTAGATCTTATAACCATAACCTTAAGTTCAGGGATCCACTTGGCCAGTACCCCAATACCCTCGACACTGGCCAAGAATGCCTTCACCGTAATGCCGCTATCCTCCTCAGTGAATGCAGGAACTGCCACAGTGTATCCTGCAAGCTCTGGAGCAGCAGCAACCCCCACATCACCTTCATTCCCTGACATGAAATTTTCTACACACGTAGGCCCTATACAGAGGACGATGCGAAAAATATAGCGAATCCTCTAGGGAGGACCAAACCATGTGCTTTTGTGGTTTCCCCAACTGACTTCCTTTCATGTCTATGGAGTAAAAAATATAGCCAATATAGAAGGAAGCTGATCTAAGCCTCTAGACTCCCTCCAGGGATCTCGAGGCACCAAATATAAATGAAGCTATAACATTTGAACGGAAATGCCTAGGAACCTGATATTTTGTATATTCATAGTGTGGTACTAAAAATATATTGCAAATACACAAAAGCACACAATAGGCCACAGCAGATCCCCACAGGCCCCAAACACATGCAAAGCTACAACTTTTAAACGAAAGGTCTAGAAATCTGAAATTTTGTTTACTTATAAAAAATTGCTTAAAAATTTAGTTAATATACACTAAAAATTGGTATATGGCTCTTGGGTCTCGACAGGGGCCTGAGCCCCCAGTCACAAATCAAGCTATAACTTTTGAACCGGAAGTCCAGAAATCTGAATACTTGCATATCTGAGGTTTGGCGTGAAAAAAAATCCTCTTAAGACCTTTCATTTATTAATCTTTAAGGTGTTACTTAAAATTTTAGCTCTTATACACTAAAATTTATATAGTCCTCTGGGGCCCTGGCAGGGGCCCTAAACACAGAGCTATAATGTTTGAACGAAAAGGCTTAGAGATCTAAAAATTTGTATACTTATAGTAGTTTATTAAAAAAATTAGCTAATATACACGAAAAACTGGTATAAGGCTATTAGGTCTCCACAGGGGTCCTGAAGCCCAAATCACAAATAAGCTCTAAAATTTGAATAATAAAAATGCCCAAGAACTTGAAGTTTTATATTTTTACAGTGCGTTACTTAAAAATTATAGACAATATACAAGGAGATTGGTATAGGCCTCGGGGCCCCTGGTGGCCTCAAATACAATTGAAGCTATAAAATTTGAACGGAAAGTCCTACGGTCCTGAAATTTTGTTTAATCAATTTGTGTGGTATTTAAAAATTTAGCTAATCTATATTAAAATTCTATAAGTCTCTTGGCAGGGGCCTTACGGCCTCAATTTCAAATCAAGCTCTAAATTTAAAACCAGAAGTCCAGAAACCTGAAATGTTTTATATTTATAATGTGTTGCTTAAAATTTTAGCTATTACACATTAAAATTGATATAGTCCTCTGAGGCCTCATTAGGGGCCGCGTGGCTCCAAATACAAATCAAGCTATAACTTTTGTACGAAAACTCCTATGAACCTGAAATTTTGTATTTGTGTCCCTCCACTTATTATAGTCATGAGCCGCTACTGCTCGTAACATTTTGATGCTAAAACCCTTTTATCGTTGGATAACGATGCCTTAACTAATTTTTTAATAATGATCTATGTTATACAATTTTATAACATTCTTACTCACATATGAAATTTACGATAATTTTAATAGGGTCTTATTCTTTCTTTCAGCTAAAACATATGCAAGTTCCAAGGCATGCAGCTCGAGCAGTTGTTCTTGGATGGCATATGTATGTCGTGGGAGGGTTGGGAAACCATGCGCGGCCCTTGTCGCATGTTGAACGGTATGACGTCTTCAGCAACGAATGGGAGAGCGTTCAGCCATTGCCTTATGAGGCATGGGAGGTTGGAGTGGCTGCTAGTGAACGACATCTGCTTGTGATTGGTGGAAGAGTTCAAAGGGAATCCAGAAGGTAAGGCGCAGTTATAAATCAAGTGCTTATTTCTGTTTCTTGTTATTAATATATCACAGATCCGTTGAAAGTTTTCATTTTAGTCCATTGATCTATCAACACTAATAAACAGTGTGTCTCGCCTAAAGTGAACCGATAGCAAATATCTAAAATACAAATCTGAAAGAGGACTTTCAATGGAAGAATTATTGTACTTTTTTGTGAGCAGGGCCGTATCCAGGGGGGGTTCGGGGGGTTCGGAAGAACCCCCCATTCTATGAAAAAGTCCATAATTTATTAAGTAAATTATCAAGAAGTAAATTAGATAAATGAATAATAGTTTGTACAGTTTATAAAATAAATATATTTAATTATTAAACACAAAGTGGGCCAAGAAGGGATTGAATACTTCCTTGCAAAAAGTGCAGTGATGTTTTTAAATGCTAGCCCAAAGAAATTCGCACTCTTAGCTAATATCACACAACAAGAAGTACCACACTTAGGACAAAGAAATGATATTACTGATTTTTGTAAGACTAGATGATCATCCAGGCATAATCGGAAATTTAATTAGACACGCCCAGTTTTTCTTTTGTTGAACAGAGTATAGCCAATTTACTTTTATCTATTGTAATATTAAACAACTTTTTATATTCTTCTTTTCAGCATATTTGAAAATCGTTTTACGAGTTATATTCTTGTTTATTGCTGGCTACGGCCCTGGTGAGGGGTTTTTATTTGTATTTTATTTCCAAAAATCCGAGTCCATTTTCGAATATGGAAGTCAACTTTGAAATATGCAATGGAAACCCTATTTTAATGGTATTTCCAGATTGTAAACAACATTTAAGAATGTTTTATTCTTGGTGTTTTTTCAACTGATCCAACCGTTTAGGAGATAGAGGCAGTGAAAGTGTTGTTGTTGGGATTTAAAGAAACTGCAAAAAACGGAAATTGTTCATCAATTTAAACGATAAAAAAAGTTGAACATTTATTATAACGACATTTATTGTACAACCATTCTTTCGAAAATACAAGATAAACAAAAGGAATTGAGAAATTTGATGCAGTTTATTTCTAACGAAAGTCAAAATTTATTATGAACAGCTATTTGTGAGCACCGGTACCAGTACACAAAATGCAGATAAAGAAAGTGCAACCAGAATATTTATAACATCAGTGTAACAATATAAGGCTTTTGAAATTAAAACATTCGTTTTTTCACTCCATAAATAGCCTGAGATCCGTCCACGAAATTTTGGAAAACCGTACGTATATTATTCAGCAAAAACTTTGCTGAACACAAACAACGTGAATGCAAATGAAAGCGGAAAAGCCCATCGCCATGTTTATTTCTGTGTATTATCATTACTGTACGTATGTCTTTAATATTTTTAATATTTAAAATATTTTGTGGTTTCATTTGACATATTTTAATATGTAAAAGTGTTTTATTAATTACATAAATATTCTATTGTTCCATAGTTTAATTCTGGTTCACTTTAGTTTCCCCTGATACAGCCCAATTATTTTAGCTTTTTCCTTATTTTGTTTCTGGAAATAAAAAAAAAACTAATTCTCTCACTGTTTCAAGCATTAAAGTGAAATATTTAAATTTTAAAGTGTTTAAGTGATAAATATGATTAATATTTACAATATTAATAGGTTATTGGATAACATTTGTGGTAACTGAGAGAGATGAAAAGTTTTTCCTCCCGCCTATAAAATTTGGTTCTCTGGATTTAGGGAGTTTTTGATTTCCTTGAATCAATTAAGACGTGTGGAAAAAGTAAGCTAAAGAGCTTTTTTTTTTTTTTCATATTCAAGTCCTCCGAACGCAAATAAACAACCGATGGTTTGTTCTTATGATCCAGAAGTAAATCAGTGGTCAACATTGGGGCTTGCTCCTGATGAGTTCAGCTACAGTTACCCTATAACAGTCTTCACCGAAAGGACTCTCTATATGATCAGGTATAAAAAGATTATTTTTAACTTTTAATATCCAATCAACCTCAAAGTTCCTCGTTCTTTTTTCACTATGAAAATTGAAGTTACAAAACAGAGCTATTACTCTTAAATTGAGAATATTTTCCTTGGAAAAAAAATTGGTCTTAAATTTGAAGAAATCTTAAAATTCCTTAAAAAAATGTTTTTCACGAATAAGCAAAATGTAAAAGGTTAATACTAAATTATATTAGCAGTGGAGTATATAAATACTCCGTAATATATATTGAAGTGCCAAAAGTCATGGGAGCGTCGTTTGCAAATTTTCAGGTGCTGGTTGCATCGCGTAAAAGGTTTATAAAATGCCGAGCGGTATCAATCCTGTCAGTTCGAATATTAGCAGTCGTCTGAAACGTCTTTGAACGTGAATATGGCTACACTACGAGAATTACTAGAGTTTGAACACGGAATGATAGTGAACATATTCATTGAACTGGAAACATATAGATTAGTCTGATGAGTCACGATTCAAATTGGTGCAAGCTGACGGTAATGCTCGAGTACGGTACAGACCCAAGTTGTCAGGAAGGCACTGTGCTGTGGGGGGCGTTTACAGTTAACCATTGACAACGAGACCCCTGAAGCAGCCAGTCAATTGATGGAAATGGGTAGGAAAAGGGAGAGAAAAGAATTTTTTCTTCGTGACTCACTTCACATAAGCGAAAAATATCTAGCACCTCTCCCGACCCTGCTCATCCATTTTCATCAATAGACTGGCCGTTCAGGGGCCTCGTTGTTAACGGTTGACTATGCTTGGCAGGGTTTGGGTTTTCTAATTAAAATTGGACCTACCATTGATTAGGAATCGTTAGGTACAGCTGGTTGGTGACCATTTGCAGTCCTTCATTGCTTCATGTACCCTAACAATGATGGGGTGTTCCAGGGAGTACAATCCGCCATGTCACCGAACCAACATTACTCACGATTGCTTTGAGAAGCATTCTGAACAATTCCAACGAATGAATTGGCCACCTAGATTGCCAGACACGAAACCCATCGAACATATTTGGAACATTATCGAACGATCCATTCTTGCACAAATGCCTGCACTTGCAACACTCATGCAATTACGGGCGGATATCAGACTGCATGGCTGAACATGTCTTCAGAGGAATTCCGTCGACTAGTTGAGTCCATGCCACGTCGAGTTGCTACACAATTCCGGGCAAAAGGAGGTCCTACATGATATTGAATAGCTATTCCATGACTTTTGGCACATCAGTGTACACACGCAGTCAAAAGTAATGCAACCCTCCCAATAAAGCAGATGAGCCAAGCCAAATTACTATCAAGGAAGGAATATATACATATATATATATATCAAAAATGCGAACAATGCTGTCCGGTGTTGTTAAATACCGTACATTCTAGTCTCCTATCAAAGGTTTCTTCATATATTGGATGCAAATTTCTGTATTCTGACAGTCCATCGTGACCACTTCGATATCTCGATAGCGTCAGCACAAGGTGCTTCATCAGCTGATCCCGTATGAGAGAGGATTCATTAATGGTCTTTTCAGGGCTGATTGGTCATGAGGCATTGAAGTGGGGTCATGAGGATTCATTAATGGCATCAGAAAGTTTTAAGATAATTTCGCCAGAATCTGGCGAAGAACGTGCAGAACGTCAGTTTATATCCAGGGCGTCCACAGATAACGGATACATGCAGTAAGAGCCACACCTCGTGCCACCTCTTCGGGCATCTTCACAGGCGTACAGAATTCTTTGCTTATACATGTGTGCCCAGTAGTACTATTCTTCGTCGTATCCACACAGCTGGAGTTCGTGCTCCACATGTGTGTATCGCTGCCTGCAAAAGCACACAAGAGTATTTTCCACATGTGTAGTCGTCCGTGATATCACGCTTCTATCTAGATACAGATGATGGTCGAGTACACGTGTGGAAACTATTCTGGTGTGCTTCTGCAGGCAGCGATAAACATCGTTTTGGACTTGGAGCACGAAGCCGAGCTGTGTGGATACGACGAAGATTAGTGCTATTGGACACATGTATAACCAAAAAATTCTGTACGTCTGTCAAAGACACAAATTTGATTCAACGGAACACAGAGTCTTCACCTTGTGATAAGGTATGGGGCAACATATCCTACGACTCTCGGACTGCTCTAATGTTCATAATCAGCAATCTAACCGGTCAAAGATATACAGATGAGATGATTAGGCCCGTCATCATCCCCTTCATGGCTAACATCCAAGTCCACACCGGGCGAGTTGCAGCGGCTGCTCTACTGAACGTCATTATTTTGCCTTAGCCGGCCCGATCTTCGATGTCTCCAATTGGGCGTATATGGAATCACATGGGGAGACCCACCGGTCGTCTTTCATAACCACTTAAAGATGTTGCCACCATACGCCAACGGGTTGAAGCAGCATGACATTGTTTGGATCCGCCATCATTTTGTTCCATGGTCCAGTTTTGGTAAATTGTATACCATTCTAAACGTCACTTCGCGTTGAAGCTCTAATGTGGGGCTTGTGATCAGCAGCGCAGCGAATGGTGATTGCATTGGTGATATTTGGAGTGGCAATTGTTTCAGCTGAAGAAGTCCGATTGCATCATGTCACATTCCTAGCATTTGACGATTCCTGTTTATAATTTTTTATAACCTATCACTTCATGGTATTAAATGATAGTACCCAGTTGGAACTTGTAGCTTTGTTGAGCGACCCTTACTGCACCAATATGAATAACAAATGAGTTCCAGTGAGGCATGTTTTACGAGGGGTGTCTTCCATTTCTGGAAACATTGATTACCTCTTGATTACGAGGGGCTTGATTATTGAAACAGGTTGAAAACCTTTTTCATGCTGCATTTGTTTTAGGAGACTTTTGAAAGTGTAAAACTTGTTTCGTGCTTAGTTAGTCATTACAAACTGAAATTCTTCAAATATTTTTTTTCTTAGGCACTATAATCCGACAACAATGTGGGCTTTTGATTTTGCGACCAAGAAATGGCTGCGCAGTTACGATAAAATTATACCTGGTCCACGCAGAGTGATGACCATGCTACACTTCAGCAACAAACTGTGGATTATCTACTATGGCGGAAAGATCGTCATCTACAACCTGACTACGCAAGCGTGGGAACGCGAAGCTCCCTTCTCCAGAACCATTGCAATTCCTATGTACGCGGCAATCGTCGACTATACCATCGAAGAACAAAAATTTTCGAGGAACACTGCCACTGCTTCCGAGTCACCATAAAATTCAAATCTTTAAAAAAAATTCAATGTATCTTTAATTTCAGTGTAAAAAAAACGTATTGGATATATGTCAGTTGCATTTCACCTATCGGATATTGAATTTTATATGCTGAAGTTTCTTTTGTGGGGTTGATTATTATTAAGTTCCCCTTCTGAACAGAACTGAACTTAAACTGACTTGTGTAATGAAAATTATCATCAACGGGCAAGTTAAAGTTTTTCAGTTTACCTGATGAAAATGATAAATATATAAATCAGTTGCAAACTTCATACCCGATGTTGCGCTTAATTTTTTAAAAGCGAGTCCTCTATAACTAAAATGAAGTCCAATAAACAAAGCACGTTATATGCATTTCTAAAAAGAAAACGACTCTTTAATATCACATTTCAGGCAATGTTTTTTTAGATGTACAAAAACATCATAACATAATTGACATAATTATTTTATGTTGATTCATTTGTTTATTTGTACATAAACATTTGTATACTGTTTTATTACAGAACGAATCCATTTCTGATGTGTCATACATGAAAGATACAGTATATAGCAATAAAGAAATTTTGTAAAATCTCTTTCGAACCATTGTTTAAAGTATAAAAGAAAGTCATTGTAATTTTGTACGTTAAGAGACTACATTATTGCATTAGTCCATTTTCCACTCTAATAAACAGTTTTCCATCTCAAAACATGATTAAACAACGATATTTTACCAACATTGTGTATACTTATTTTTATTTATTTTCCATGCCAGTGTTTAATAGTAGACCTAAACCAAACATGTAGAGATTTTAGTGGGGGCATTTATTCAAGAATAATATGACTGGACTATTTTCAGCCGTGATATACCCCATTTCTTGAATAAACTGCCTGGAATCAGAGCTCTTTAAAGTAATGATATGATATTTTCCATGTAATAAAATGTACAGATGGAATGTACGTAAGTTAAATGAAAGTAAATTTTCCATACGTTCATGCTCTGTATAAGAGTCAATTGAAACTGAAGTAAACAAGCAAAATAATTAATATAAAAATTTGTTCACTATAATTATGTTCTATTTAGACCAAAACTTAAAAGTCCAACGATTGTAAATCACCAAAAAAAAAACAAAACCATTTCCAATCCCTTCAGGTCTCCTTTCGCGTGACCACTCCATAAGGTTATAGAGTAATTTATCTTAAATCCTGTCATAGGTCCAGAAAAAGGTTTTCTTTAAAGCCCCCTCCTTGAATTGAATTAACTTTGAGTGTTCTTCTTAGTAAGGCTTTATGTACACACTGTAAACAGGTTTCTTCAGGCAGCGTTCCCAAAGGTCTACAAATTTCTGCATACCTCCCAAAAAGACACCGGTGGGCTGAAGCCAAAATCATTCCTCCAACGCAGCTTGGGCCTCTTAATACAGTGTCCCTAGTTGATGTATACACTCTTTGTATCTCAACAACGAAATGAGATGGAAATGTAAGGTTTGTTGTGTATGATCCAGACGGCGCTGGAAAAGCATAGCAACACGTTCATTGTTGTTGATTCAATGAACGTAAGTGGATACTGAAGTGTTATTGGAAAGAGGAGAATGTTGTTGAGGTTCAACGACGTTGGAAGGTTGAATTTTTTTACACCACCGCCACCAACAAGGATAACAATAACAAAACTCCGAGACAAAAATTTGAAGCCGAAGGAACGGTGAAAGATGTGTTGAAAGGTCGGTGCGGAAGAAAGAGAAGTCTCACTCAACGAGAGCGTTGATGCCGTCATGGAGGTTTTTGCACGATTCCCAAAGAAGTCAGTGAGGCAATGCTCTCGTGAAATTGGTATCGCCAAATCCAGTGTTCATCAAATTTTGCGAGATCAAAAATGGAAGCCTTACATTCCGTGCACTAAATGAGGACGACTAAAAAAGTGGACATTTTGAACATGTCCGGGCTTAAGGAAGTTTAAGGAATAAAATACAACAAACCTTATATTTCTATCTCATTTCGTTGCTGAGTATAACGTTTCAAAGAGTGAAACGCTATACCTTTAAAGCCTTTTTCAGCGGTCTAAACATGAATTTACAGAGGGAGGGGTCGGAATGTATGGAGGATGTTCGTTGTTGCGATTGGCTCATGAAATTTGGTTTTGTCGTCAAGGAGGACGGGATACCACAACTTTCTTGAGCTTCGGCTTAATCTCTTCGCAAGTGTAGTTCCCCTTCATGGTATTCCAGTAGTTGTGCGCTTTCTTAAACAAGAATTGAATCACAGCCCCTCAGCATGCGTGGATGAGTCCATGACAGAATACTGTAGGAAAAACTATCTCCTTTACAATTGTAGAACATGTCAACTGTTTTTTTCTTCAGGAGAATGTGGTGTTTCTCATGATCTCGATGTATATATTGTCGCCATCTACTGTCCACTGCGAAATACAGGGTGTTTTTGAATTGAGTACAGATTTTTTGGGTGATGATAGAAGAGGTCCTTAAAAGTATTTTTTGTCATATGAAAATGGGGTCCCCGCAGCTCCGTTTACTTACAATACTGCATTGAACAATCAAATGACACCGGGACGCAGTGTGCTTGGTAGGCCTATATTATTTTATTTTTAACAATTAACACAAGCAATCTACTGTATGACTTTTACAGTAATTGTTCGAAATGCCGCCATTTGCTTCATAGCACAATTCGCACAATAATCGTATTTTACAAAGGGGTTGGATGCCATGGAATCTCCTTGACGAAGTTTGTCCTAAGACTTTTCAACAAACAAGCACGTGCACCTTGAAATTTCTTTGCAAACAATTACTTTAAAAGTTATTACAGTAGATTGCTTGTGTTAATTGTTAAAAATAAAATAATCTAGACCTACCAACGCACACTGCGTCCCCACCTCTTCTATCATCTCCCAAAAAATCTGTACTCAATTCAAAAACACCCTGTATATTCGGACGGCACAGCATGGAATGCACGTTTCATTTAAGCGACCTTTTATACACGGTGTAACAAAAACGTACGGCCAAATTTTCAGGAAACATTCCTCACATGTAGAGGAAAAAATGTTATATGGATATGGGTCCGGAAACATTTTATTTCCATGTTAGAACTCATTTTCTACAACTCTTCATTAATTACATTACTCATGGGAAACACACGGGAACAAAATACACTGGGATTCAATGCGACGGCGGGTTGATATTGTTGGGACTTTAAATATTCTGGAATAATCTTCATAAATGGCCCACACGTACTAATTAAGAATTTTGGACTTAATGTAAATGTCCTTCACAAAGAGTAATGCACGGTGTCGCGAACACGCACAGTGGAAGAGTGTTAGTGAGCAAGGAAATCGTGTACAAGGAGCATACATTTATTAAATTTTTAATAACCATTAACTGTACTTCAAATACAAGCTTTGATAATAAATAACAGTGAAACACTTTATAGTACGCCCACTCACTTAAGGTGAGGTGGCGATCTTTACAGAAACATCAATAGCTATAAGAGGAATTCCTCTAACACGAGGAAAATCTCCAAGAACAGTTTAAAGTTAAGTTTACAAATATCAGAATAAACTAATATTAAAGATAATTAAGTATCTGTAACTAAAATGACAGATCCAATTAAGATCCAATGCCTCTGAATAAAACTGAGACTTATTTTTCTTTTTACTAGTCCAAACAGTCACGATAAACACTGGTGACACAAAAATAATTAGAGCTGACCGGAATCCAATTGGTTTAACGGAAAGACTTGGGAAGTAACTTATGAAACTAGCTGCTGACCGCACAATACTTCGCGGCTACGCAGGGCGTTGAACATCTTGGTCCGCTCAGTGAGGGAAGCTACGAAATACAATTAGAGTAGCCATTAGCGGAGACTAACAGTCAACCAGCAGCAATACACAATAAAACTAAACTTGCAAATTACTCTAGTTAAGAGTGAAATTAACATCGACGCGTGGGAACACAGTCCTTACACTCAGCCCGACGCTCTCTGTGACAAGAATATCTACTAGCGCCAGTAACAGCCTGTATTACAACCTCTGGCGGCAAGAAGCAATGCCATCAAGAAAAAAAACACTCTTGATAAGGAGCGGAGAGCAGAGCTAAAATAAAGGGAAGCACAGAACGTAACTTCTTAACGCAATTATAGATAGGGTGCCTATCTTAATTTTTTATCAAAAATGGAATTTTGGCTTACCTCGAGATTGGGGCGAAAGTGCCGAGGCTCTCGCTCATAAATGCTTGAACGGTCTAGGGAAATATACCGGCGACTACGTCGCTTAGAGAGTAGCGAGGCCAACGAGAGACAGGCCAGGGCACTCAAAAGTCACATGATCATCGGGGTCCGGCCAACAATTCATCCTTCATAGTCTCCATCTTGGATTTTAACAATCAGTATTTTTTCATTTGTTGGAAACAATGAAAGATGGATTGTTGCCCGGACCCCGATTGTTAACGTACTGTTGACTATCATAGCAACAATGATTTTCTCCACTAACTCAACTCGGTATTAGCATTTTTGACCTCGTCCATTATTTCTTAGCTTGCATCATCTGCTAGAAATACTGGCGCTCGTAACTGTCGCAATCCTTTGTTACACACGGCTTTGACTCAAAATAATTATTGGTTAAGCCCCACCAACAACTAAGTAAAATAACTTTTGATAACAGGAATGATCAATTATCTATTTATACCATTTCGTAAGCTAACCGTTTTTTTCTTTCAATCTTAATAATGAAAATTCACTAATGGAATCTTTTTCAAAAGTAACTACAGTAGATTAAAAAAAAAACTACATGCCTCTAGTTCTTGATTTAACTTATCTAGTAAATGATATGATTAAGGCCAACTTAAACAAACTAAAATAAAAGGAACAATCTCACCACCACAGAAGTTACATGGCTTCAAAAATGATATTACATTGTCAGGTAATTACCATCCAGCAAAGACAAAGGCTTTTCTAGCAAAACCAATAAAAATAGAAGTTGCTACAAAAGTTCTAAGTTAAAATCAAGAACTAATAGACATATTCTGCTGGAAAAAATTCATCTTGAGGTCAAGATGCGCTGATGGAACTGAGGCTGATGGAGTTGGCTCAGCAGACGCCTAAACATGATCTTAAATCTCAGGCGTCCTGGCGCACATAAGGGTCAAGCAGTCCTTTGTGGTCTGCTCCACTAATGTAAACGCCTCAGTACGAGGTCCACTCACAAACTGGTGAGGCATCAATAGGCCATCGGAAAAGTAAGATGAAACCTCAGGTCTCCTCTGATGACCTTACAAAGACGCTTGGAAGACGAAAAACGTTTCTTGAAAAAAACCGGACCTAGCCGTGACCATTCCAAAACAAAGTATCGTAATTGAATGGCCACCTTTCTCCAAATGATCGAGGGTGATGTAAGAGTACGCCCGCCATGGAACAAAATGTGTTTTATATCATAGAGAGGAATCCGAGTACCTGTATACGTGACTAGGAGAGGGTCACGGACTAGAGTACAATGTGTTTCCCCTCGGGCCAGCCTTCTTTATTGATGAAGGCGATCGAAATGGCTAGATCCGGTTTCAATGCCTCACCAGTGGAATCGTTTATGAAGAAGCGGACGGACTGATATGAGAAATACATCAGCCCATAATGCTGCCTCAAACTATCCCAGATCAACTGTGGGAACGGGCACTCGTAAAAAATGTGGCTGGCTGTCTCTACTACGCCGCAGAAAAGACATCCAGCAGAGCCGACCACCCTCCGAGTGAAATCCGTGATGCAACAGTCGCCATTGGTAGTTGAAGAGAGTTCGTTCAAAGGCAAAGGATTTCAGTAGCTTTAGAACTGTTGCCCACGGATAATCTGGATATAGACGGAAGATGTCAATCGTCTCTCCAAGGTCGGACTGCTGAAAAAACCACGAAAGACTGAAACCCCAGTCTTGAGGATCAATGTGACGTAGTATGGAAAGAAATGTCACCAAATCAACTGTGAAAGTTTTGTATATGTCAGGTTGACGATAGTGAATGGTCACTGGCAACAAGGGAGGTAATGGTATCCTATTACTTAATGTCACGTGCAGTGGTTAGGAGGACAGAAATAAAGGGAGGGATACATAATTTATAAAATGCATTACTCTTTTATTGAAACTACTTGTTACAATAAGATGCATTGGGATATATATCTTAACGAAATGTACGAGTCACTAATTGAGTTCACAGTAACTATTAATATGAAGTATTGTAGCCGGATACTTTTCCAAAACACTTTGGGACCACAATATTGGAAATATGTACTATGATATGGTATCGACTGGATATCATAGAAAATACCTCTACGAAACGTCCGGGTTCTGGAACTGTGGACTTAGAAGGAGGGTGGAAGCTTTTCTACTCTGGTGTCGACCCTAACATGTCTGCCCAGGCGGGAGTGGGGATACTCACAAGTCCCTGGCTGGCAGATTATGTTGCAGATTGGACCCCCGTAGGTGGAAGACTGTGTCTCCTGAGGCTTCAGATAGGGAAACGGTCTCTCTCTCTATTCGTTGCATATGCTCCGAATGCAGTCACAGAGTACCCACTTTTTCTAGATGAAGTTGATGCTGCTCTTAGCAGGAGAGGGAGTGCAGATTCTGTCATCCTGATGAGCGACTTCAATGCACACGTAGGGGCTGATGACCAAACGTGGAAAGGCGTGATTGGAAGGAATGGTGACCACGATTTAAATGCGAATGGGAGGTGCTTGTTGGATCTCTGTTGCAACAATTGACTTTCCATCACAAACACCTTCTTCCAGCACAGGGATGTCCATAAGTATACCTGGTACAGGAATGCAATGGACCAGAAGTCACTGATTGATTTTGTAATTGTTTCAGCCGACTTATTCCGATCAGTGTTGGATACTCGTGTGAGAAGAGGGGCAGAACTATCAACTGATCACCACCTTGTTGTCTGCACTTTGCGGTTCTCTGAATCCATGCCAACCAAGCGAAATACTAGGTTCAGACAAACTTGGTGCATCAAATGGGAGGCATTGGAGGATAGAGCTGTGAGGAAGACCTTTGCAGATAACATATCTTCAAGTTTCAAAGAACTACCCAGTGATCGTGGTACTGTTGAAGAGGAGTGGCAGTTGTTTAAAACTGCTGTGATTACTTCGGCTGCATTGTGCTGTGGTCGTAAGCGGCTGAGTGTGGCGCAGGGCGGTGAGAAAAGGACTGCGCGGTGGAACGGTGAAGTCCAAGAAGCTGACAAGGCAAAGAAGGAAGCCTATTTGCTATGGCTTGCAAATAAGTCAACTTCGAGTCGAGTGCGGTACACTGAGGCGCGAAAAGCAGCAGCAAAGACAGTATCAACAGCTAAAGCCAAGGCCTGGGAGAAATTCGGGGAGAAATTGGAGGCAGACTATGGTTCGGCTAACAAGGTGTTCTGGCAGACCGTGCGTCACCTTCGTGGAAAGAAGTCTCTTTCATCACAAACTATTAAGAGTT
Organism: Rhysida immarginata; assembly: GCA_023313115.1. Taxonomy (NCBI): domain Eukaryota; kingdom Metazoa; phylum Arthropoda; class Chilopoda; order Scolopendromorpha; family Scolopendridae; genus Rhysida; species Rhysida immarginata. The sequence goes on from JAHWFO010109961.1 coordinate 42,814, forward strand.
CAGATGGGAGGCTTCTGAAAACGGAGGAGAGCGTATTGCATAAGTGGAAGGAATACTTTGCATCTCTTCTTAATCCGGTGACAACAACAACTGAGGCATACGAGGTGCACCTTGGAGCGGAAAATAGTCACGGTAGTATCACTGAAACAGAAGTCAGCTGGGCAATTAAGTCCCTGAAGACTGGCAAAGCTGCAGGTGATGATGAAATCCGGTCCGAGATGTTAAAGGCCTTAAATCAGGATGGTATCCTGTGGCTGACTCGAGTGTGTCAGGTTGCTTGGATATCTGGACAGGCCCCTAAGCAATGGCAGACAGGAATTGTGATCCCTATCTTCAAAAAGGGAGATCAGAGAGATTGCAACAACTATCAAGGCATCTCTTTGCTCAGCATTCCTGGGAAAGTGTACGCTAAGTGTCTGGAGAGAAGTCGGGAAATAGTCGACTCCAAATTGTCGGGGGAGCAGCGTGGTTTCCGACCTGGCCGAAGCACGACGGATCACATCTTTGCTCTAAGGCAAATCTTTGAGAAATCCTGGGAGTATGCAAAAGAGGTCTACGCTTGCATTGTGGACCTCGAAAAAGCATATGACAGGGTTTCTCGGGAGAAGCTCTGGCAAGTGTTGCAAGAGTATGGAGTGGATGGGCAATTACTGGTTGCTATCATGTCTCTGTAGGAAAGCTCTGAGATGTGTGTCCGGATAAATGGCATTAAGTCAAGACCGTTCACCGTGGGTGTTGGGCTGCCCCTGTCTATCCAGTCCTTTTGTTCATTATCTTTATGGACCTGATAGACAGGGGCAGCCGAGGCGATGAGCGTGTTTGTGTGGGCGACTGCCTGGTGGAGAGGTTGCTCTTTGCTGACGACCTTGTCCTGCTTGGGTCTTCTTGCACGAACCTTCAGCATGCACTAGACCGGTTTGCAGCCAAATGTGAAGAAGCTGGGATGAAGATCAGTGTGGCTAAAACCGAGGTTCTGGTCCTTTCAAGACAGCCTGCTCAATGCGCTCTCCATGTTTGGGGAGCCTCATTGAGACAGGCGGAGAAATTCAAGTATCTCGGGATTGCATTCACGAGTGATGGACGGCAGGAGAAAGAATTGGATGCTCGGATCGGTGCAGCAAGCTGTGTCAGACGAGAACTGTGGCGATCCGTGGTAACGAAACGCGAGCTGGGTAACAAAGCCAAGCTTTCCGTCTTCAAATCTATCTTTGTCCCCATTCTCACCTATGGTCATGAGGCTTGGGTAATGACCGAAAGAGTGCGATCGCGGGTACAAGCGGCCGAAATGAGATATCTGAGAGGTGTGGCAGGTGTTACCCTACTAGATAGAGTGTACAGCAGCACAATCAGGGAATCTTTAGGTGTTGAGCCGCTACTTCTCCGTATGGCCACGTGATACGGATGCCGCAAACTAGTCTTCCTAGACAGTTGTTATTTTCCAAGCCGGTGGGCAAGAGACCAAGGGGTCGGCCTAAAACCAGGTGGCTAGACTACATGGAGAATCTGGGTTCGAGTCGCTTGGATATTACCAGGGAGGACATGCGCCTGATGGTGGAAGATCGCGATCGCTGGAGATCCTCCATAGGGCTACTGCCCCCGCGACCCTAACGGATAAGCGGGTTTGAAAAGTAAGTAAGTAAATAAGTACTGTAGAAGGTTCAAACACTGGAGCATCAAGTAATTAATTAGCTTGAAAGGCGCAGATTAAAGAGAATGGTTGTTAAAGAGAATGGCGTCTTTTTAACAACCTTGGAATGGCGCAGATTGAACGCTCGGCCCTAAAGCTATTAGCCCTAATGATTAAATTGAAAGCACGGGCTCTATATCTATATATATCATTAAATCTAATTCGTTATTGGTGAACGTGAGTCTGGTGGATTTCCAGATTCTTAATTTACGGTAAAGGGCATAGTTTCAATTTTAATTCGGCCGTAAATTATTATAAGAGCAATGTCTGGTTAGGCCCGGTAATTAACGTCAATGGCTACACGGCTCGCGAGTAGAAGATTAATGAAACGAGGCTTACCGTTGTCGTTGATACATTTAGTAAATGGCTAAGGTCAAAAACTCTCACTGGTGAGAAGAGTTAGCGCTTGGTCGGTCAGAAATCCCAGTGAGAAATTTGTGACGTCATTTTAACGCGGTCAGAAACGCCAGTTAATGCTGCTATGCCTAACCGGTTAGTCTCACCGTCCTCACCGAGAAAAAGACGGTTAGCCCAGTGAGAAATTACGTCATCATTCTCTCACCGGTGAGGGTTTTTGACCTTAGCCTATATGTCCATAACGTTCTGTCCCTTGAATGATACCCAAGTCGCTTGATAGATATCCACTCAGTCCACAAGGAAATATGCCATACGTCAGCGTGGCTTCGTAACTGGTTATCGCTTCGCTGGTTAATGTACCTCCGCTCTCCCGTCGGTGCTGGAAACGAAAATGTACAAGATGACGTAGTTGCAACGTCTCTGTTCGTATCGGCTTCCGCATTCGATCAAAAGTTTGTCGCTCGCTGTTTAGCACTTCAGACGAGATGTAGAACTTCTTTAAATGTCCCGGATACGTTATTTCATTTTCGTTTTCGTTACGGTGTACGTCGTACGTCTTTATCATACTATCGCCATCTTTCCTTCTGACCATCACTTCCGCTTCTTCATCTCCTCGCTTCCGCTTCTCGTGCCTCTCGTTCTCCTTCGTTAATCGAGAGCCTTCTTGCTGCTCGTGGGCGTTCTCAGTTGACGTCACGGCCTTTCGCGTAGGATAAATATATCTTGTCTTGTAATGCTTGCGGAAGGACCGTGACACTTAATTTTCAAACCCGCTTATCCGTTAGGATCACGGGGACAGCAGCCCTATGGAGGATCTCCAGCGATCGCGATCTTCCGCCATCAGGCACATGTCCTCCCTGATAATATCCAAGCGACTCGAACCCAGATTCTCCATGTAGTATAGCCACCTGGTTTTAGGCCAACCCCTTGGTCTCTTACCCACTGGCTTGGAAAATAACAACTGCCTAGGAAGCCCAGTTTGCGGCATCCGTATCACGTGGCCATACCAGCGCAACTGAGATCTCTCAATTCGGAGAAGTCAGGTGTTCAACATTTAAAGACACCCTTATTGTGCTGCTGTGCACTCTATCTAGTAGTGTAATACCTGCCACACTTCTCAGAAATCTCACTTCGGCCGCTTGTACACGCGATTGCACTCCATCAGTCATTACCCAAAACTCGTGACCATAGCTGAGAATGGACACAAAGATAGATTTGAAGACGGAGAGCTTGGCTTTGTTTCCCAACTCGCGTTTCGTTACCACGGATCGCCACACTTCACGCCTGACACATCTTACTGCACCGATCCTAGCATCCAAATCTTTTTCCTGCTGCCCATCACTCGTGAATGCAATCCCGAGATACTTGAACTTCTCCACCTGTGTCAATAGGGCTCCTCTAACATGGAGAGTGCACTGAGCAGGCTGTCTTGAAAGGACCAGAACCTTAGTCTTAGCCACAGTGATCTTCATCCCAGCTTCTTCACATGTGGCTGCAAACCGCTCTAGTGCATGCTGAAGGTTAGTGCGAGAAGACCCAAGGAGGACAAGGTCGTCAGCAAAGAGCAACCTCTCCACCAAGCAGTCGCCTACATAAACACGCTCATCGCCTCGGCTGCCCCTGTCTATCCAGTCCATAAACAAAATGAACAAGAGAGGCGAGAGTACGCACCCTTGACGGTGTCCAACACCCACGGTCTTGACTTTATGACATAGTCACTTTTTAGTTTGTTGTATTAATTTTATGTATTTGTAGTAGTCCTCCCATATAAAAGGGCTACATGGCACTTTCGAGTGTCAGTTTGGTGTATCCATTATGTTTACCCTAGTCTTTGTTAGGACAAAACTCCGTTGCCGGACAAAAGCCCTATCGTGTTGTCGCGGGCAAAAGCCCCTCGATGGGAGGTTTGACTTTTTGGTATACTTAACCCTAATCAAGTGTTAGAAATCATTTGAATCTTATTATTGTATTGATTTACCTTTATAAATATTGTAATACCTTATTATACTTATGTATATCTATGGCAAGAGGAAGTTTCTGCCTTTTGTAAATCTTTTAATAGAAGTTTTCTATTAAGTATATCGCACACGCATCGAATCTAGCGTGCTGGCGATGACGTCACTTTGTGTCAGGATCCAGAAGCGATCCACTTGAAATCCGGAAACAGAGTGAGAGTTTCACCCACGCCACCACTAGGGGCAACCCGACGCTTGCCCTGCATATAAAAGGAGGTCGGAAGCAGCAATAAAAAGTCTGGACAGAAGAGTTGCAACAAATACTTCCATTGCTGAAGATTTTGATATACCTCCTATTGGAAACTACGTACAGGAGTCGTTGAAGAAGCTTCTTCCGAAGATCAAGGACCACCCTAATCCTCTGGTTGCAGATATTCTGGATCACCCGCTCACTTTTCGAAGTTTACTCAGGCATCTCAGGGCTCGTCATCTCCTGGACGTCAACTTCGAAGACATCCAAAAGGCTATTTTTCCAGACTACTGGATCTCCTAGCTCCTTCGTGTCCCTCGTCAATCAACAATCTGCTTCACTGTCCTAATAGGAAAGGACTCCTCTTTATCCTCTGGATGACTTGACAAGGTTCATCTGGCTTATTTCCTAATTCAGCGTACTTCCCTTGGATACTACTTGGACGAGTATGGTAGTGAAAGCATTGCTTCCGGACCACTCGTTTTGTTTTTTCACTGCGCTGTTCGATTGTCGCAATAAAAAATCATTCAAGATCCTGAGACGATACTGATAGGACGTAATCGAAATGGAAGCCCAAGAAGACGACGATGCCGAAGCAGATGACTTTAGAACGGGAATATTTGTGTTCCACCTGGACTGGGTTCCTGTTGCGTTGTTGATGTAAGCTGTGGTTAGGCCTAACCCTCTCTTGGAAAGAGAAAACCACGTAGTAATTTTGTATATTTCCTTTTGTTTTGTTGTTGATATTGTCTGAGATGTAGAACATTTAATTACTTTAGATTAATATCAAACTTTAGTATGGATGTTAAGATTTAAGAAATTTGGATTATGGATTGTAATTGTAGCGGGAATGGATTAAATGGAGATTTATGTTGCTATTAACGGGATCTTTAGATTGTGCCCTTAGTTTATGGAAGGGTTAGAAAGGTTTAGTATTATTTAGACAGCTATTGATGCAATTTATTATTGTAGATTGTAGAAATGTTAACTTTGGATTTTACGGAAGTTTATTGCCTTTATTAGTGGGCCTTTAAGTTAATAATTTTATGTGATAGTTGTTTGAAGGGTTATACTTACTATCTATCTGATATATGTTTGTATAAAATTTAAAGTTTGTTATTATTTATGGATTATAAATTCAATGTGACTGTAGTAGAGCTAATTTATGGAGAAGGATGCCTAAGTTATTTATTTTGCTTGTTATATGGATTAGCTAAGTTTGGTTATTCGTTTGATTGTTGGATTTAACGATGCTCTTGACGTTTAGAGGTGTTAATGAACTGGGGATGTTAGATTGTATACTTTGATTGGATGGTTAGTAGGACATTTGGTGCGATAGCAATACTAGCACATAGGGTAGCGAAACAGTCATCTTATTATGGGAAAGTTTGGTCTGTAGAATTTGTGCATTCTTGGTACTGGTGTTGTGTAGGGGTTTAGGTGTTGAGGTTCGTTGGCAGTGGCTGGGTTAACCCGCTTTTGGATGGCTAGTCCCACTTGTTCGGACTGGATTTCGGGTTTTGTGGTAGCCCGCCGGTGTTGGATCCGGTAAGCTGGCTTTGGTTTCCCACTGCAGCGACCATCCCCTTGCGTCTATATGTTACATGACGGGAGGTTCATGTTTGTGACCAGTTTGCACGATGAGGTTGTTAAGTCCCTAGTGTAGGTTTGACTTTATTTGTGTGTGTAGTAAATGGGAGAATCTTGTTTTAGTTATGTGCTGGTTTGCTTTATCATTTATTATGCCTCTACTGTGCTCTTATTTTAAATTGTTTTAGAGTTGTTATAATATTGATTGGATATATTTGTAAGGCATTTATGTGTGATTATAATCGTAGTACCGTGGGTAACTAAACCGTTATCATGTATTGGGAAAGGGTCGGTGTTTCTTGTAGTGTGCATGCTAGGTACTTGTTTTGTGTAGCCTGGTAGGTGCGCGGTCTAGTGGCTTAGGAGGTAGAGTCCCGTTGGGGTTCGGGTTCTCTGTGGTAGCCCACTGGTGTAGGATCCGGTATGGTGGCTTTGGTTTCCCTTTGCACTAACCAACACTCTTGAGGTCTTTGGTAATATACGACTTGAGGTTCGTGTTGGTGATCTGTAAGCACATTTGGGGTGACTTAGTCCCTTTTAAGGTTTGACATTATGGCTAGTACAACTAATTGGGAGTCTTTTGGTTTGGACTGGTACTAATTATCATATGATCATAAATCTGTCACTGCTTGGTTATTGCTGTTTGCAGTAGTTTGGTATTCTCTGCTTACTTACTACTTGAAATTCTTATTATATTATATTTATCTTGCTTATTATTGTAAATAAATCTTCTTTTCGCATATCAATCGGTCCCACCCTTTCTTAATTTAAGTTGGCACCCTTCTTAGGAAGGACTGCTGATGAAGTGATGTCTGAATCTAAAAATCACTTCACCACAACTTAATGCCATTAATCCGGACACACATTTCATAGCTGTCGTACAGAGACATTATGCAATATACTAGCATTTAAAATGCCTAGAATCGTGAATAACTATGGAAGTAAACAAAGGATATATTACATTCCAAAGTCTTTTAATACAGTTCCAAAATGGATATTGGTTTTAAAAACTTTTAAATTAATTAAGGCATCGCTTTGGGTATGTATAATTATGTTGTTCGTTTGTTTTTCTAGTGGTTATGGTAATCTTGTAGTTTTCTTTTTCATTCTGTTAATTTTGTCTTCCTTTTAATGTATATGTGAATTTTTATGCTACTCTGATAAGTTACAATTTTTTGGTCCCATACAAGCCATTCACGAAGCTTCAGGACTTTTTTGTTATTTGATATTTATTTTAGATTTGTTTGTTTATTATTAAATAAAGAAATGAATTGAAAATTGAAAATAAAAGACATACAGGAGGGGGGATAGAGGACACCCCTGCCCAACATCTTTTAAGAGTTCAAAGGTCGACGATGATTGGTTTGTTTGGTATTAACGTCCTTTTCAACTACCATGGTCATTTCAGGACGGCGTTATAGGGGCCGCAGATTTTGCCTCGCAAGGGTTCTTTAACGTGCAGCCGACAAACGACTACACGGGACCAACGGCTTTACTTCCCTTCCACGGACCTAATGTCAATAAAACCGTTTGGAGAGTCGTCAATGATGAAATATTAAAGACAAAAAGACCAAATGAAGTTGGACTTGTAAATGTAGGAACCTGTTGTCTCCATGTTATGCATAATGCGTTTTCCAAAGGATTGGAATTGCCCAATTTCTGCAACATCCCGGAATTAATAATCGATATTCATTCTTGGTTTAAAATGTCTGCAGCTAGGCAAGAAGATTATTTTAGCATTCAGCAAAAACTAAGTTTAAAACATAGCAAATTTCTTAAACATGTTGAATATAGATGGCTAACATTATTGCCTGCCATTGAGAGAATCCTGAAACAATGGGAAGGACTACAAGCGTATTTCATTAACGCACTTCCAAAAAGTCAGCCCTCTGTTTCATCAAATGCTCGCTATATAAGAACCAGGAACAAGTTAGTTATGAAACAGACTTTTGCAGAATTGTGTTTCTTAAAATCAGTTGCTGAATCATTCAGTTCATTCTTAACATTTTTTCAAAAGCAGGAACCACTTATTCATTTACTCTATGAAGAACTTATTCTTATTACAAAGAAAATTTTAGGGAAGTATATCAGAAGTGATATTTTGAAAGAGTGCAAGAAAATTTCACAACTTAAATCTCTCAACCTTGAAAATGAGAGCATTCATTTAAAAGAAAAATATCTTGAAATGGGAGATAGATGTCGTTCTGCATTAATCGCACTACCTCAGAAAAAATGTAAAATTATCATAAAAGGTATCTATGGTTTCTATAAAGTTGTAACACAGTATATGTTAGAAAAGTTGCCTTTGGATAATGAAATTCTCAAAAATTGCAAAGCCCTTCAACCTCAAGTACGCCAGGAAGCATGGACTTTAAATGCTATGAAAAATTTAGCTAAGGCATTACCTATAGAAATTGACATTGATCATTTAAGCGATGAATGGAGATTATATCAAAATGAGACACTCGCAGAAGAGTGTCTCAATACAAAAACAAGAATTGATCATTATTGGAGAAATTTTTTCTGCATGAAGACGTCTTCAGGTCAACTGAAATATCCTTCGATTATGAAGCTTGTTAAAGTTGTCTTGGTTTTGTCATACGGTAATGCTGCAGTTGAAAGAGGATTTTCTGAGAGCAACATGATTATCAGTTCTGACAGAATAAAATTATCTGAAATTTCAATAAATGGTATCCTTTCCATTCAAGATGGACTTAAAGATTACAATAATAGGCCTCGATGGTTCCGATTACAAGAGAAATCTTACAAATGACCCGCTCTGCTCATAGTCATTACATGCAGCGTTTAGAACAAGCAAAAAAAAAAAAGGCAGAAGAAAAGAAAAAGGTAGAAGAACAGAAAAAAGCAGAAGAAATGGCAAGACAACAGAAAATGAAAGCATTGTCTAGAACAAAAGAAGATTTAGTTGAAAAATCAAAATTATATGCTGAGAAAGAAATAAGACAAGTTGCAGAAATAGAAGTTGGAAATGATTTGCTCAGGGATGGGAATGAAAAACTTAAACAGGCTTTGGAGAAAAAAGATTTTAAAGCTATTTCTTTAGCTCAAGCTATGATAGAGGCAGCAAAAAATAAATTAGATGTTGCACATAAAGAAATGGAAATTAATAGAAGCAAACAAAAAGTGGTGGAAAAAAGAAAGCAGACTATAATTAATAGTTTCTTTTCAACATCAGAAACTCCTGCAAAAAAAATTAAAAAGAAATAAAAATATTCATATCATTGCTTATTGAAACAAACTGTTAATAGCTGTATTTCATATTAAGAATTAAGTTTTAACAATTGAGTTTTTTCAAATTTTAAGATTCTCAAGAGATCATTGTTTGTAAAAGCAACATTTGATATAAAGAATGCGGCATTCAAATTTTTTTGTTCATTTAAATTGTAAATGTCAATTTTAATAAATCTTCTAGATGAAAACTATTTGTAATGGTCTGGCCTCCAGTTCCTATATTTTTACAACATTTCCTATATTTGGCAGATATCATTCCTATAAATGTACATTAAAATTCCTATATCTTCTATATATATAAAGAAGGATGTTTGTGGGTCTGTGCGTCTGTGGGTCTGTGGGTGGGTCTGTGGGTGGGTCTGTGGATCTGTGTGTACGTTTTTTATACAAATCTACAGTTTTATTCCGATCTT
>JAHWFO010109961.1:52327-79943 GCA_023313115.1 Rhysida immarginata
GTCACTGTCTACTTCAGATTTCGAAAAAATAATAATTATTGATAAAATATCGATATTCATGGTTATGGCAGGGCATATTAATGAGAAATATCGCATGACCAACAATGCAAGACAAAGTTTTTGCAACAATGGTATCAACACGCAATTCACAAACACTCTGCACGGACCAACAATATATATCTCATGACCAACAATGCAAATAAAAGTTTGTGCAACAATAGGTATCAACAATGGTTTCAACACGCAATTCACCAATAACAATGAGCTCAAAATGATGATGCAATGATAAAGCAATCCTTTCCAAGAATTACAACAATGAACATAAAATGATGATGCAATATGGATAAGTTTCAATTTGTAACAATGCATAGAATTCCTGTTATTCAGGTTTTTCTTAGAAAAGAGAGTTCTTAGTACTTAACAATTTCTTGAAAATCTTTAAAAATGATCAGTAGCTGGAGATAATGAAGAGTTAGCAGACTATTCAGAAAGAGTGGAAAGACGACAGAGAAAGCAAACCTTTAGCTCCGTGCTGTATTAAGCAAATGGGAAGCAAGTAAATAAAAGAATTGGCGACCGCTAGACTACCCAAAGTGATGAAAGGCCAAATTTTGCTTCAACACAGCGAGAGAAGAGTGGAAATTGCAACAACATCAAGTGTAGATCTGAAGTAAGATTATCTGAGTAAGAAATTATTGGAGCAGTCCATCCATTTTGAGCCTTTAAAAAGATTTTTTTCGAATTTTCATTAAGAATTTTTACTGTATTAATTCTAAGCATTTTCATGTGTTTATTTTTAAGATATTGCAAAATTTATTTTAATTTTTGAGATTGTTCTGTTTACATCCCAAGTGTAATAATCCCGGCAACGCCGGGTACTTCTTCTAGTTTCCTATATTTTTCAATTAAAAACTGACTGGGATGCCTGTGTTGGTCCGTGCAGAATGTTTGTGAATTGCGTGTTGATACAAATATCTAAACCCTAACCAGAATAAAGAATTTCAAATCCTTTGCAAAGCTTAACTGTATAAAAATATTTTAAAAATAGGAAATAATGGAAATAATCCTGCATATTCAGAAACCAAGAAAATAATTAAAAAACTAAAAACCAATGGTTGCTTTTATATTAAGGACGACAAGAGCAACCGTTTGATAATTTTGGATAAAGACATGTATATCAATGGAGTTAAGGATTCCTTGAACAAGATCTCTATACTTTGGTTCCTAACAACCCCCTCAGTAGCCTAATTAACAAGATTAAGGATTGTATTAGCAGCTGTAAAATCATTTTTAAAGACATGACCTCAAAAAACTTATGCCCCGGCAACACCCGTCTTCCCAGGCTCTACTGCTTGCCTAAAGCTCATAAACCAGGCAATGCCATGAGGCCAATTGTTGATAATACAGATTCCCCAACTAGTGGAATAGCCAATTTCTTCAAAAATTACTTCAAGAAATTTTGACCCTTCAGGACAGTCCTTCTCCATAAAAAACAGCATCGAACTGACCCAAAAACACATAGTTTCTTTTGACGTAACCTCAATGTTCCCTTGTATACCAATAGATAAAACCTTAAACATACTTGAGGACGTTTTACATCATAATGATATTCCCCTTGCTGAAGTTAGAGACCTCAATTTACTTTGCAGATTATGTTGCTTTAATAATGTCTTCCAATTTAATAATAAATATTACAAAATTGGGGGAGGCCGTGGCCTGGTGGGCATTCACTGAACGCAACCTCTGTGAAGTTAAGCTACATCAGGCACGGCTAGTCACTGGATGGGCGACCATCAGTGATAATCAATCTTCAACCCCTCCCCGCCCCGGCTACAGCGACCATCATACAGCAGTCGTGAATCCAAGTCCATCCAGGGACCCAACTCGTCGACTTCTGGCCATACAGGCCCTGGATGGACGTATTGGATTCCAATTTCATAAATAAAAAAAATTATTATCTGAATAGTTAATTTAATTTAATTTAAAAAATGGATAAAGGTACCCCTATGGGAAGCTGTTTAAGCCCCTTACCTTAACTATTTGGAAAATATTGCACTCAGCAAATTCACATATTTTCCGAAGATCTGGTTCAGGTACGTTGATGATATATTCACGATCTACCATGTGGACCTTCTTAACCAATTAAAAAACGGCCTTAATAGATTATGCTCTTCTATAAAATTTACAGTTGAAATCAAACAAGATAACTCTTTAAATTTCCTGAAAACAATATACTTGTGCAGAGGGGGGGGGGGGTGAAACTATATTTTGACATATTCAGAAACTCGAACTATGTCCCGTCATATATTAGATTGTTTCAGCCACAAACTTGCAGCCTACAATCACATGATCAACAGAGTCCTGATCATCCCATTAACCCAAAGCAAGCGGAGCGAAGAATTTTGTAAGATCAAAGAAGCAGCGACAACCAATGGTTTCTGTATGGAATTGGTCACTAACTCATTAAGAAGCATAATTTCAAGAGGAGGCTGGTACTCTACACGACCTTCAATGACCCGAACAAGAAAAACCGAAATTTTTTTGTCTACCCTACAATAGAAACCTAACCAGAGGCATGGAGAGGATAATGCAATAAGTACAACTTACATGTTGCATATAGAAGTGATCAGACCCTCAAGAAGCTCCTAGAAAGTACAAAAGACCCTATAATGAGGACTGAAAGATCAGGAATTTACGAGATCCAATGCGGGACCTTAACAAAAAATATACTGGACCGACCCGTAGAAAGACTGAAACAAGAACCAAGGAGCATTTCGACCATGTTAGGAACTGCAGACCTGAGAAGTCAGCATTTGCTGACCACATATTGAAAACCGGACATGAACTAAAGAAAGAAAACATTAGGATTTTACATGTTGTTGACGATAACAAGAGGTTGAATTTCCTTGAATCCATGGAAATCTTAAAGAACCAGAGTGACAATTTATTGAACCAAGATGGTGGACCTTTGGATCTAACAGCGTGGAAGACCTTACTTCAATGTGTTAAATAATTGTGTTGACTAGGAGTTCTCTCCTAAGTCCGCGTCTCTAAACCAATCCTAACTTTGCGGTTTCCTTGTAAATTATGATTTTCCTCTGATTGGCTTAAGTTTCCTACTAGAGGCAAGACAGTCAGGCTTACAAAATTATCTTATAAAATTTCACGGAATTTACGGGTATAAATATAAGTACATATATTGGGATCATTGGGGAATATTTTTCCTTGCTTGGAACACGATCTGTACTGAATTCGAACTCCATCTTCACTTTGTACTCGAGAGAGTGCTGTGTTTAACTGTCCATGTGTAAAGAAGGGATTTGGCAAATATAACCCGACCTTCTCAAATGTTTGTCCTTGTGCTTTTGTAGTAGTCATCGAATAGGCGAGGCCAAGGGAAAATTGTTTTCGTTTCAGCTTGATTGGCAAGTTATCGACCGTGTTTAACCACACCCTTGGAATGAACACTGTCGCTCCTTTGTTTGCTCCCGAAAATACACTGCACTCAATAACACTGGATCCCATCCTTTCCACATTTAATCGGGTACCACTGCACAGTCCATTTTTTGGATTCGAATTTCGAAGAAGCATGACACAGCAACCTTTCTTGAGGCGAAGTACGTGAGATGGCAATCCCATTGGGGTTAAGGAATTCACCAAGTCCAAAGGGTAGATTTGCCTCTCTTCATCGTTGTCGCACTCCACGTCGTCGAAGCTTAAATACGTCTTTGCTTCCCCTCGCAGCTTATTCAGTATTAGCTCGTTCATCTCCACAGTGTTTGAATTTTTGGGGCAGAGAATAGCGCGAGAAGCCAAATGTTCTGTGGAAAAGTTATTGATATCTTCTCTAAAGATCTTCGTAATGATGTCTTCTGTGATCATGCCCTCATCAATACGTACGTTATCTTGAATTTGTCCTTGCTCGTCCACACCCGATCCTACACGAAGAAGCCAGTCGGAGAACAAATTTTCCTCTCGACTAACTCTCATGTTTTGTTTCAATTCCAACTTTTCAAATCTGCTCCATAAGCTTTTGTCCTATTTTACGTTGCCTTCCGCAGTATGTACGCGGGTTCCACGGGGAATAACGGGAGCTTGTTGCCTAAAGTCTCCACCCACTACAATTGTTATTCCTCCGAATGACACATCATTGCTTCTTAGATTTCGGTCGACGCATTTGAAGAGATCAATGTGGCACATGAATATTTCATCCCAAGTTATAAGCTTCGTATCGATGACGGCTTTTACTTCTGGAGTATTCTGTCTTATACGGGAGTAGGTATCCTTATTTATCATTATAGGTATCCCAAAACCCGCATGGAGAGTTTGGTCGTGCTTCATCAGCGTGGCAGCGAGTCCAGTAGGAGCGACGACCTTAACACGGTTCCCGCGACCAAGCATTGTTGAAATGAGGGCTTCATAAAGAAATGTTTTGCCATAACCTCCAGCACCAGATAAGAAGAAGCACTTTTGACTTGAGAATCCTTCAACGGAATTCATAACGGCTTCAAAGGCGTTCTTCTGTCCAGGATTTAATTTTGTCACTAAAGCCTTAGCTTCCTCCTTTTTTGCAGCGCAATCGATCACGTCGTTTTCAATTAATGCTGGTGCTTCTGGCAGACTGAAAACCTTGCAGGTAATACCGAACTGCCTCAAGTGTTCCTCTATGCTCCGTAGTGGTAGTGCTTCTGCTAAGCTGGCGCTGTGGTTTACGAAAAAAAACATTGAAACTTTCATATACGAGGGCATATTGAAAAGTAATGCCTCCATGGCTGTAACTTTTTTATTTTTTAACCGATTTTCAAAATTCTTTTTTATCTGATACTTACATTTGTCCTCTATGTAATGCACTATTCACTTTTCGACATAGTCCCCATTCCTTTCCGCGCATTACACCAACGCGTGGACTAGTTGGGTGAACCCTTTCCTGACCTAAACCCATGTGATTTTTATCTCTGGGGGTTCCTTAAAGACAGTGTGTTCACTACAGCACCAAAGAACCCTAGACCAGCTGCGACAAAGCGGGTTCCACGGGGTAATCCAGACGGGTAATCTGTTTGCAATCAACGATGGTTTAACCCATAATCACGCTACAATACTGTCACTAGAAGTGAATCTACATATATAAAATTTCTCTGCATGTCTGTCTGTCTGTTCGCTATACATTCCAAAATGGCTGGTCTAATCTTGATGAAATTTTGCATGGTAATTTAGGTTCACCCTGGGAAGGTTTTAGGCAGGCCAAATTGATCCAAGGTCAAGGTCATGGTGGAGTTATAACGCTTTTTACCCCCTCCCCCCCGCCACATTCTCTCTCTCTCTCTTTATTTAAGGGAATTCTTATTTCTTTGACCACGTAAAGGGGGAATACAAGAAGAAGATAGATTGAAGATCATACATAGAAAAAGAAATAAGATAGATGAACTGGAGGCTTTTGTTGCAGAAAATGAACGAAAACTACTCGATGACCAAAGAACTGCTTACAACAGGATAATTGATGCTGTCACAAGACAGACTGGAAAACTTTTTTTTCTTGATGTGCCTGGAGGCACAGGAAAAACCTCCCTGATCAACTTTTTCTCGCAAAAACCAGGCAGCACTGCATATCTTGCTGTAGCATCTTCTGGCATTGCAGCAGCATTTCATACTGGAGGCAGGACTGCACATTCAGCTTTTAAGATTCCTTTGAACTTGGCCAAAACAGATTCTTCAATAATTAACATTTCAAGGAATTCAGGCAAGGCCATAGTTTTCCAATAAACACGGTTCATTGTTTGGGATGTGTACACCATGTCATATCGCAAGGTGCTGGAAGTTGTTGACAAGACTTTGAATGACATCAGAGGCAGTGACAGTCTCATGGGAGGAGTGACTGTGGTACTTGCAGGAGACTTTCAACAGACGGGAATCGTCATCCCAAAAGGCACAAAGGCTGATGAGCTGAATGCTTCTTTGAAGAGCTCCATTCTCTGGCAACATGTTCAGAAACTGGAACTGAAGACCACCAGGAGAGCCCGTCTGTTTGAAGATTTAACAGCTGTGCACTTTTCACAGCAACTGCTTGCCACTGGCAACAGAGGATTGCCTTAATTTTTTACCAACAGCTCAACATGCATCAACTGCCATGTGAAGAGATGGTTGGCACAATAGATGAGCTCAAGGCCAAAGTCTTTTCTAGCATGAACAACTACTCCTTCCACCTGTTTGTGCGAGCGTGCGATTTTGGCTCCACAAAATGATGAAGATGAAAAAAATCAAACTGCATCTGTTAGAAAAAATCAATCTAGATCTGCTAAAAATATTACCTGAAACAGCAAGTTCTTTTCGATCTATTGACACTGTTGTCAATCAGGATGAAGCTGTAGAGTTTTCATCTGAGTTTCTAAACTTTGTCCAGCCACCTGGAATGCCACTGCACAACCTAATCCTCCAAGTAGGAGCTCAGTCATACTGCTGAGAAATTTGGACCTTCCACGATTGTGCAATGAAACAAGGTTAGTCATGAAAAGCACGAAGCCTCATGTTATCGAGGTCATGGCTACGGTCATCATAGCGAAATACAAAACTGAAATTGTGTTCATTCCAAGAATCCCGCTGATCCCATCAGACACAGATTTGCCATTTCAGTTCAAGAGACTGCAATTTCCTCTTAAGCTCAGTTTCGCTATGTCAATCAACAAGTCTCAGGACAATCTCTTAAGATTGTTGGACTTGATATAAAGTCTTCTTGACTTTCTTATGGCCAGCTATATGTTGGTTGCTCACGTGTTGACATTCCACATAATCCTTGGATCTACTTTAACCAAAACGGTTTCACTAAGAACATTATTTATTTGGAAGCTTTGCATTAACAAATTCCTTGTTTTGTATGGGTTTGTGTTTAACTTAAGTTTTTTGCTTTGTTCAACAGAATAAATACTTTTAATTAAAAACTGTTCTTGACACGTTTTTTAATTAGTTTTCACTGTTTAGTTTTTAGTTATAGCTTTTTTTTTTTTTTATTAAAACACAAGCAATGCTGGGTATCAAGGGTAGTTTTATATATAAAAATTATCTCGGTAGGACTTAGCAATGTCTAGATTTTGAAGTTCGAAATTTAAATTATTTTTGAAAAACCGGGACTTCTGATCGAACCCATTAAGGCGAATCATACTATAATATAAGGTGAGAAACTTGGATGCTATACGACGATATCGCAAATAAAACCACTGGAAATCAATTTTCACACAAGATTTTACTGGATAGAGCGATTCAGTTTCTGTTATCGCTATAAGAAGTGTACTTTCTATGTCGCCCACACAATAAGATTTATTATAACAAAAATAAGGAGCGCAACGCTATCCGGGATTCAGTAGATTACATTTTTGGGGTTTCAACCTAATTAAATAATTAAACAAAATTGGAACGTAAGTAATAATTAAAACTGGATTTAATTCTCCAAACATAAGCTAAAGATATTAATGAAAAAAAGGAAAAATTGCGCGACCTGGATTCGAACAAGGGACTACGGTTATCACGGCTACATGTTGATAATTCATAAACCTTTTTGTAGCTAACTGAATACGTGAAGTGACGAACAGAATGTGTCAATTCGACAGAGTGGCGAAACGATTCTGGGACGAAATGAACGTGACCATTTCAATGTAATTTGCTGAATCTGTCCAGTCTACTGAGTCAAATCGATTCTGGGGCGTACGGATATAACGACCTGACTAAACGAACGGAAGGAGTCAAATTGACTTGAGTGTCAAAATGATACTGAGCGAAATGAATGTGACGATTTGAAGCATTGAAAAAGTTTCAGACCAGACGATGTGTGTGAGAACTGATTTTTAAATTATTTATTTATTTATTTATTTATTTATTTGCATTCCAGATGGAATAAAGTTAAATTAGGAAAGTAAACAGGAAAAATAATAAAAAATATTGAAAATTGTTGGGAATACATCAGTTACTGCATAAAATGTTTGTTAAAGTTCAGGACAGTATTTTATTATTTTTCAGAGTAGGTTAGTCATGGTCCATTTGTCCGTTGATATAATGTTCCGTGATCTTCGAAAATAGGGTAGTTCGGTTGGTAGTGGTAAATCTACTCAAGAATTCGAGCGAATAAATAGCGCTATTTATTATGAGCTTTAGCAAAAGATTACTTATAAAAATGCACGCTTAGACTGTACGTTTATCCGGTCGCCGTTTGCACGATTACTTGAAAACGGATTAACTGTTTCAAATAAAGTTTTTGAAATATGACCATCAAAGTCTTAGCGCGTGAATTCGAAAAAGGGGTCCACGAAAAAGCCTGAAAAGTTGATACAGCCGAGCTAAAACAGTGACCGTAAAGAAAACCAAAATAATGGCATGTCCTAGACAGTTGATTCGTCAGGAATGAATAAACTGCTACTTTCATGATCATCTTTTAAGCATTGTGACATGGGCACGCACACGTGAAACAGTTTTGTCGAGGCTCAGGAACCAAATCATTCAATATTTGAGCAATAAAATAGACGTAAATTTGGAAAGAATTAAATGAATTTCCGTTATAATTTCCGTTACTAATAACTTAGCTAGACCTTAAATTCTCGAATTTAATATTACTTCTATGTCACAGGTAAAGCTCCTTGGAATGTTTACTAGATTTTATTCTCATTTCATTTTGGAATTTTTTTACTATTTATTAGAAGAAACGGCAGAATAATGCTATCATATTTTAATTGTTACTATTGTTTCAGAAAAGTATATGCATTTCAATTATCCAATTATATACAATTATTGTAGATATAAAAAGCAAGAAAATAAAAACATTTTTTATTAATATGCTTTCAATGACTAAATTCGGAAAGAAGAAGCTAATGAAATTAGGAAATATCGTCAATATCCTGAGTTGTCAAATTTTTTATCATAATTATTAATACAAATCTGCATTAAAACTTATTTAACTATTATCAGCATAGAGACTGTAATAAAATTTAATTATTAGAAAGGATGTATTAATTTTCATGAACTCTGTTGATTTTTAAACCCTATTCAAAGTGAACGTACGAATCTTATTTTTAACAGCATCGCGAAAGGTTTCGGTTTCGACGAGATGTTGACAAACGCCATTAGATGGCAGCACGTTAAAATCCCCCTAGTTTGTGCGTGATGATGGGACCAGCTTTAACGTGGAAGAGACTTAAGGCCAGTTCCCACCATCCGCCGCGGAAAGCAGAACGGTTAAAACCGCCATGGTTAAGCACAGCGGTAATTCCGCCGATCAGTTCCCATTATCGCGGCACGTTACGCTGTAGCCCAAAAGTCTCTTCGATCGCTTATCGTTTAGCTAAGAGTCTCTTCGATCTGTTAGCGTTTTCTCTTAATGGACGCATAAAATAAATGGAGAAAGTGTTTAAGTCTTTGCAAATATACAAAAATGGACGAAGATACAAGCAAGCGTGTTGCTGTTTATTTGATAATGTTCGCTTAGATTGCTGCGCTCCAAAACGATACTATCCAGACGCGTCGCCATCTTGGAGATTGTCAACGTCACACAAAAGCAATGATTTCATTGGCGGACGCTACCTCGACGGATTATACCGTCGCGGTAAAATTGAATGCATCTCAACCAATGACGTATATTAAAGATAGACTCCGAATCCTATTGTTAAGAGCGGCAAAAAGTGAAGCAAATTGAGCCATGACAGTTCTGGGCAGGAGTGAGCCATGGTCTAATTAGCTGTCGCGTCTGGCTGCTTTGTTTTTGAAGATTTTGGCCCCGAGGAATTATTAATTCAAAACCATTATTCAAAGTTGTTCTGCGTACAATTGTACAAACAGACAAGAAAAAGGATCAGGAATCATTTTCCACAAAAATAAATCAAAAAATACGTAACTAAAATGAAAATACGTTACTGAAAGACAATCGAAAGGAAATTGAAATTGAAACTATGATCGAAAAATTGTTTATAAAATACAGGGTGTTTCAAAATTATGTACAATAAATTTAACAGCTTATAGTACACAAAATTCTGAGCCAAAAAGTCCAGTCACGTTTTTCGATCTGAAGCTCCGTTAAAAAGTTATAGCGCTTTAAAGTTCGGTATCAGTAAGGAATATCGGTATTGGTATCGGCCAGGGTGATTCTAAAAGGTCGTGCCAAAATGAAAGGACAGATAGAGGATGAAATTCTGAGCAAAAACGTCTGGTCGTGTTTTTCGATCTGAGGCTCCGTTAAAAAGTTATAGCGCTTTAAAGTTCGGTGTCGGTAAGGAAGTGAAACGGAAGTGACGTCATAAAACTTTAAAGCGCTACAACTTTTTAACGGAGCCTCAGATCGAAAAACACGACCAGACTTTTTTGCTCAGAATTTCATCCTCTATCTGCCCTTTCATTTTGGCACGACCTTTTAGAATCACCCTGGCCGATACCAATACCGATATTCCTTACCGATACCGGAGCCTCAGATTAGACTTTTTTGCTCAGAATTTTGTGTACTATACGCTGTTAAATTTATTGTACATAATTTTGAAACACCCTGTATAATAAATTACTTCAAATACAAAATAAACGAAAAGATAAGCTTATCAGTCCGTCATCGGCGTGTGAAAGAATTATTAATCAGCTACTCTCGTGTTTAGCCATGTGTTTTGCATCATCTTCGCTCACTTTCAGCCATGACAGTTCTGGGCATGGAGTTTCCCAATTTGCTTCAAGTTACAACAATAGGATTCGGAGTCTATCTTTAATATACGTCATTGATCTCAACTCTAGACGGTAGCGGTTTTTACGCCGCGGTATGACGTCAAATCCGCTCTGCTTACGTCACGCGCGGTATTTCTGCCGCGGTTCCGCGCTAGTGGGAACCGGCCTTCACTCTCCCTTATGAGCTCTTGGTGTTATAGAACCCGAGTTATTAACTTTTTGGTCTTAGTGGCGGCATTTTTATTTGTGTTCATATCTCTGTTATCGTTCAAATTCAAACCCATGTTCATATGAACTTTTTTGCTTAGAATCACCCATACTACCTCCTTTAAAAGTTTGTGATAGGGTTTCAGATACATCCTGTATAGCGGGCTCTCTTGCTTCAGTAGTGCACTGCTCTATGGGCACCCTGAAAACAAACGTATCCCGTGAATGCTACACAGCTGGTTTCACGATTTTTAATAATGCCTAGTTTTAAGCTACTAATCGCAAAGGCATGCCCATTAAATCAAATGAGCTTCTCAATTTCCGGTTTGAAACAGGAAGTTTGTTTGTCATCATGACCTGCAACGCCCTCGGCCTAATACTTATTTCACATGGGATAATTCAACCGAGCCAGCCCGTACTGGCCCGGTTATTTTGTTGTATTACATCTGAATGCAAACTGAGCCAATGCGAGCTGGATCGCGCCACATCCTTCGTAAGTGAGCCAGCATGGTACGCTATCACAACCGTGCCAAGGCGTCTGGCCCGAGCCAGCTATACCACAATGCAATGCGAACCGCGACGATTTGTAACATGGCTGAAAGTATGGCCCATTCTTTGCTGTGTTGATAGCGCTACAACTGATTATTTCTCCATCTCGATCTCGGTACTCGCACACTAGAGGAGAGAAGCTGAGCGAAAGCAGTCTGATGGAAAGAGCATGCTCAGCAACTACTTCCAGAGAAACGAGAGCCGCGCTTTATTTCTCACGTGTGAAAAGCGATTTCTGGAGAACCGTGCTGGAATGAGCTTAACTAGAGCTCGATCCAGCGCGGCTGGCCCACGCCACAATTATCCCATGTAAAATAAGTATATGATTGATACTTACCGGACTTAAAAAGGCTGGGCTGGATTGGGAGAACTTGAGAGGTCAAGGATACGATGGGGTCGCATCTATGGCTGGGGCTACAAACGGTATAGCAGCACGAATTCGGAATGAATATCCTAAAGCTTTGTATACACATTGCTCTGAATCTAGTAATTGCGAAAGTATGCTCCCTTCCTCTAGTGAAAAATTTGTTTGGCTCATTGGATAAAGTTTATATGTTCTTTGAACGGCATCCAAAACGACAACAACTATTGAAAAAGCAAATAGAAAATGTGTGTCCCGACCGTTCTCACCACAAGCTCAAGTCCCTGTGCTAAACGAGATGGACTGCTCGACATGAAGCCCTGGAACTCATGCTAGAACCCTATGAAGTTGTCATCTCGTGCTTCGAGCATGTATGCAGTCCCCATGATAGAAATAAAGAATGGAGTTCAGATGCGATCTCTGATGCCAAGTCACTATGCCTAAATATTAACACCTTTGAAACAACCATCACTCTTGTCGTTGTTCAAAATTGTATGGCTTTTCTCAAAGGATTAACTGTTTCTAGAAAAATCGACACTTTTCCCAGCAGATTGACGTGGACGTTAAGTGGCACTTTTCATCCAAGCGCCAAATCTATCGACAAAATGCTCCTCCAGAATCAGCTGAAGAGTATTACCGATACAATCTAACCATTCCTTTTCTGGACAGTGTTCTTGCTGAAATGGAGAGTAAATTTTCCGAAGCCCATTCTAAGTGCCTGCAAGCATTGCTACTCGTTCTTTCGGCAGTCATCAGTGATGAAGATGCTGATCAAGCAAACCTGGATGGGATTTAGGACGTATATGGGGACGATTTGCCATCACCAAGATGTCTGTCATCGGAAGTTCTACTTTGGCGAGATCACTGGAAACGACAGGAAAACATAAACGAGGAGATACCATCAACTCTGCTTACGTCTCTACCTCATGCAACTACATCCCAGTTTCCGAATGTTAGTATAATATTGAAGATCTTGTGCAGTCTTACAGTCACATCTTGTGAAGCTGAAAGATCATTCAGCACCTTGAAAAGACTTAAAACCTACCTCAGGTCACAAATGGTCGAGGATAGATTAAACGGCTTGGCTATGATGAACATCCACAGAGATATCGAAATACCTTCTGAAGAAATCGTAAGTTTTTGTCCGATCAAACAAGAGGAGGATGGAGTTGGAGGACTTTGGTCAAAGATTAGATTAATTATTTTTGTATAGCTTTAAAATAAATGAAGCTGTTTCTCTTTGTATTTACGGGTAGAGAGCGCCTTTTATTTAGCCATTGCCTATATCTTAAATTAGAATGGTAAGCATAATATCACCAATTCAAAAACAACATTATAATTCCAATATGATTTAGTTACACTGGGTGGAAAGGGCGCAATTTTTAGCTCGGAAACCACCATGTAAAAATCCTGCAGGCGCTACTGAGAATGGTTTCAAAATCACTTTGTGGTTTCTAAATGACATGTCGTTCCACTCTTCCTTTACTGGAGCACTTTCATCTGCAAGAAAGAACACTTGAATACTGACAGTTTTTAAGCTCCTTTAATAAAAATTGTTAATCAACAGATATTTATCATACCCCATTTTCGTTGTATAACCAAAACAAATTAAAATACTAACATAAAAAAGGCGATATAATAAAAAAGAAAAAATATATATACATTTCAGTATACAAACTGGGGATTAGGACTTCGAAGCACTGGCTGATCCGGAATTTTAATAAGTGTCAATCATTCATATTTAAATTTTTATTCAATTATTTTAATTTTTAATGAAATAATTACAAGAACAGTTACTGTGGTAGATATACAACTATGCATTTCTGAATATATACATATATCTTACACATATTGGAGTATTGTGACATTCCAAGACGTTGAATTCTTTTCAGGTCCCTTAAGAAGTGTACAAAGAATTAAAACTTTTCATATTTTCCTTAGAAAAGATCCCAGATATTTTTTGATTTTCTTTCTTATCAAAATATTTGTTGAAGATAGTGTACTGAAAAAATTTAATATAGAAAATTTGTATATTTTGGAAATTTAAAATCAAGAATATTATGCTTTAAAAAATCTGATGAAGCCCAATAATTAAAGAGCATCTAATATGGCAGTTTGAAGTTATGAATGAGTATAAAGAAAAGGGGGAAAATTATTTATATTTTGATAAACAAAAAGGTTCATTGGGTTCTAATTGTTATGACACCTTTTAATTTTAATGAATTTATATACAGTGCACTCAAAACTTCAACTATAGGCCATAGTTTTATCTACTTTACACACTTCGCTCTTCAAGTAATTTACAATGGTTTTAATACAATACTAAATATGTTACATCTAATTCGAACATTTACATTTTATTACATGCAGTTTTCTTCTCGTTATTTTTAAAAGTATATTTCCAACATGCATTTATTTACACGATTTCTTCAATATCAGGTCAAATTCAAATAATTGCACATAATATATCTAAATTAAAATGTCTAACTCCAAAGTTAACAGTAATACCAATATTTTAAATACATATAAATTAGCTATTAGAAATTTGAATTTGAATTTCAAATAGCCTCAATTAAAATGTGGAAAACAGAAGTAGTAAATACAGTTTTTAGGTTTCCCCCTCTTTTTTTTTTTTCTCTCTTTCCCTTTCAGGTTTTTGTCCCCCCCCCCCTTCTCCAATATTAACTCTTATTATTTTTTTTTATTATTTAAGATCATGTTTGAAGGAAAAAAATATGATCTCTAAGTATTTCTCTAAACGCCTGAATTTGCTCTAAGTTGCAATTTTATGTTTAAATTTAAATAAGCACTTATTATATCAGTAATAAATACTCATTTTATTCTGACAAATTAAAAAAAATAAATAAATAATAAAACTAAAAGGAGCTTCAAGACACTGGGGAGAAAATAAAAATCTGAAAGTACTACTTGGTAGGAATAACATTTACATCTGTTGAAAGTTTCTGTAAACTTTAGCAAACTAATTTTAATTTTTAATGTTACAAAAATTTTTTAAAAGTCAACCAGGAAATTCATCTGCCATTATCTTTTCCAAATGACATTTATTTCAAATGAATTCTGGGTTTACATAAATAAAAGAAAGAAACCCTCTTAAGGGAGGAAAAAAAAAAAAAAAACTCAAAAGCTCTGTTACTGTGAAATTTATCTTTGAAAGTTAGGTTTTGAGAGCATTTTTACTTTGCATATTTAAAAAGTACCAATGGTTCTTGCCTTCACTTCATTGATACAGCTCCTATGTTAAGTTTCACCTGAAATAAAACTTTTGAAACGCTCAGGATTCCTTCTTCCACACGTGTGCAACAACTGTGCAAATACTGAAATTTCCCATTCCAATGATAAGTGACTTGAATCCTCCTTTCCTTGCTTGAACCAATATGGTAATAAAAACAGTAGTGGGTGTATGCATTATGTGAAAACTTTAAATCATAAGAAATACTGTTTCTTTCAAATACATTAGGTTAAACCAGCTTTCTAGAATAAACTTAATTTAACTTGAATAAATATTCACAGATTATTTAATTAAAAAAAATAATTCAATAATGATTTTCATTTCATTACTTTAAGCACGAGTCATTTCAAATGCAGAAAATAGCTCACAAATATAGTAATTTAAAAAAAAACAAAAAACAAAAAAAAACTGCTATCCATTCAGCAAGAGAAAATTTCTTCTGCCGTACTTGGTGGGTTTGGACTATTTTGTGGGTTTCTCTTTTAAAACTTCCTTGATAATTCATCACATAAATGAAAACATTAAATAGCATACATCCAAAAGTCCATGTAAAAACAAAAGCAAGCGCTCGCACTCACTCTGATCTTCCTTCCACAGGAAAATAAATTCAACCCCTGAGGCATCTGTTATTAATTCAAAAAGAAAATGAAGCAAATCAACTGTCTATAAAAGCTTCATTCACCACCAGCTTCTTCAGCAAAAGACTCAAGGCTCGCAAGTGGCGTCTCTGGTTGGCACTCCGTTGGTGTAGCTGGAGCCGAAGCAGAAATGCCTGCGGCTGCAGTCGATGCTGTTGAAACATCATCCTCCGATGTAAACTCTTCAGGTGTTGCTATTTTAGCCCAACGCCCAATTCCTATTTAAGAAAGGAAAAAACATTTTCAACCACTATAACCTCAATATTAAAATAGTTGACACATCTACAATGACATTATCTTTTGTGGAAGAAAGTGATTGGACACTGGGGTAATGAAACAACAGTGTATATTCAAATTCAGTATGTGGTAGGGCCACCACATGCAGCAATTACAGAAGCATATCCTACTGGGTAAACTATCCACTAATCCTTGGACTACTGTAAGCGGGATGTTTCGACATTGAAAATGATGTCCAGCATTTCAAAATTTTACTATGCATTTATTTTATAACAAACTAAGCAGACCTGGTTTAAAATGCAGGAAAACTCATATTTTTAACCTTCCTGCAATTGGAGGCTGTGTTGGCACTAGTGTCGCGATAACAGTAAAGATGGCGGCTGTGAATGAAAAGGCATATTGCACAAAAACAAACGATAATTTTAGTCCAGCGGACATTTTGTAGGCAATTTCATAAAGATTGCCCTACTGACAAAAGCATCCGTAAGTCGTATAATCAATTTCTGGAAACTGGATGTCTTTGTAAACATTTCTGCTCTTCGACTAGTAACAGCAGACATGCTGAAAGGAGTATGGGATGAGATTGACTATCGTCTTGAGAATTTAAAATTTGACTCGCAGTTTTCAGGCTTGGGAGTTAAATTGACTCGTAGATTTTTTGACCTAGCGCAAACCCTTGTCTTGACATTGTCTGGGAGAATCGAAGGAGTCACATAGAACATTTGTAATGCTAGAATAAAAAAATATTTGAGTTGTCCTGTATTTTAAACCCGGTCTGGTTAGTTTATGTTATAAAATAAATGCATAGTTAAATTTTGAAATGCCGGACATCATTTTGAATCATCCTGTACATTGACCAACTCAGCCTGGCCTACACCCTTCATTCCAATTAGTCCCACGAGTTCTCTATGCAATTGAGGTTCAGGCTTTGCACAGGCCAGTCTATCCAGGAGACTTGATCTTCCACATACCTTTGAAGTGTAGTCCTGGAAACATGACAGGTGGCTTTGTTATCTTGGAAGAGACATTCATAGTTTCCAAAGAACTGCCACAAGCTACTGAACACTGATAACAGGAGACCATAACCTCCATCCCACAGATTTCAATGGCCCTTCTTAACATACAGGGTGGGGGTCCATCTAAAAGTAACTCTCGTAAAAGTTATTTAAAAATCAAAGTCAAAGATCATGACACCAGGATTGGTTTTAGACCTAGGGGAATCAATCAGTTGCTAACAAAAACGAGGTAATTTTACTAATACTGTATAGTTTTTCAGGTTCACAAATTAATAGTTTTCAGAAATTGACGAATTACTTATTTAAGCATGCCGATTATATTCATAATGAGAAGTGGACAGCAGGTCAGTGGAGTAAATATAGTAATCTACAGAGATTACTTGAGGTCTGCATATCTTAATTTTGAAGTGAATATGCAGTTATATTTCATTTATAATAAAATTACAGGATTTCCCATAATATGAAATATAAACATTTTTATGAGAACCATTTTTATTTATATAATATGCTCTACATGATCTACCATTGTTTTAAAAACACATTTCGATGTATGTTTATTATTCAAAAAAAAAATAAAACTTATTATTCAAAATAATATAAACAAAAATGGTTTTCATAAAAAATGTTTAATTTCCCTATGTATGAAAACTAATGGGACACCTTGTATAACCCCTTATAATATTCTTGGTTGTAAAATATTAAATATATTAATGGAGGCCTTACAGTACAAGATTAGAGAAACAATTGTGGCAACGACTAGTTTTGGCTTATATTCCTGCGTTCATCAGGATACAATGAGAACTGGCACGCAGGTTTGGTTTGGTTTGTTTGATAATAACGTCGTTTTCAACTGCCATGCTCATTTCAGGACGGCGTTATAGGGGCCGCAAATTTTGCCTCCCCCAAGGGTTCTTTAACGTGCAGCTGGCAAACGACTACACAGGACCAACGGCTTTACTTCCCTTCCAAAAGAGTGCGTGATCTCAGAATTTTCCCCCTGAAAAAAATCCTCGTCGTCCTCGGCCAGGGTTGAACCAGTGTCCTCAGGCATCAGAGGCAATCACGTCACCACTGAGCCCGATACCGGCATGCAGCCTTTTGTATTAGCCCTAATACGAAAGGCTGCGTGCCAGTTTTCTTTGTATTCTAATGAAGGCAGGAATAAAAACCAAAACTAGTTGATGCCACAATGGTTTCTCTAATGTTGTACTGTAAGGCCTCCATTAATATTGTTAAGAAATGTGGTACTATGACCAACAACTTAAAAGAAATATTTAATGGCTGGAGACCATTCCTCCTTGATCCATTTGTCAATCTTATTATATAAAATCAATTATGAGAAATGTGCATTTTCCTTCAGAAAAAGTAAAAGATTAGGTGTTAATTTCTTGTTAAAGTCAATTGCATAACCAAATATTATATTAAAAAAAGGCAATATATTGACTTACCAACTGGCCGTAGCACTAAATAAGAGAGGATATCCGAAAGTGAAACAACACCAATCACTCGATCTTCTTCATCCACAACTACAAGCCTATGAACCTGCAGAATAAAAAAATTCAAGCATCTTGATCAGAGTTAAATTCTTTTATGGTAAGGACTAATAAAATGTTTATCAAGTTTCATTCTTTGCTGTAAGTATATAACAATCTTAACAATTATGCCCAAATTAAGGCCTTTTCAAGTAACACCTTCTGAAACTAATTTAATGGATAACAATTTGAAACCTAGAAATGAAGAGATTATGAATTACAAAATGGTTATAAAACTAGACTTATAAAATGATTAAATGAAGATATATACAAAGTAAAAGGACTGAAATAAACATATATAAAAATAAAGTTTGCAGAGTAAAACTAAAAAAAAAAATTTATTGTAGTGGAGTAAGATCAAATTGAACCAGTCCTGGACATAAAGTACCAAACACAAATCAGAAAATGAGCAGTACCTTTGAGACTCAAGAAGAAAATGCACAAACGTAGAATAGTGAGTATGTCATTAATAATAAAAGTGAGAGACTATTGAGAAGACTTTTTTTATGAAGTCATGTCTATTTTGTATCCATTTCTTTTATGAAAAAAGATAAGTCTCAATTTTCTGCTGACCTCCTGGACAAGGGGCATAAACCGTGTGATCACAATGATATTATTTCCATCATCCACATCGCCACTGACCCATTCAAGACAACTGTAGTGGAAGAAATAGAAAGATTCAAGGCCAAATGTGCATCTCCAGAAGAACTGATGAATGCATAATGATTTTCGACATCCATTTCATGCTGACGCCCACTGACGATTTACTGTAGCAGTTTACATAATTTATATATCTATTGTTTTTCTTTTAATCTTATTTCATTTTGTTGCATTTCTCATTTGTGAGGGAGGGGGGTAATCTCGTTTATAATTTTTATTTTCCTATCCTTATTCGTTATTTTCATTGTTTTCTCTAGTGGCCCATCACATTTTATCGATCAGAGATCTGTCTGTCATGTTCTTTTAGCTCCCAATAACTAGTGAATTTTATACCGCTTATTCTTTAAATTTAGATAATTACCTCTTTAATTTGTATCCATCAATCACTGACTATGTATTCTGCTATATTCTGTGTATATAAGGAGTATAGCCTCTGAATTTGTATCCTTGACATAGCCAGGAATAAAAGGAGAAATCAATCGAAATTTTGTGCATTTTCTTTCGCGCTATGTACTGCAAGGCCTCCAACTTCATCAAGAAGGACAGTACAGAGAACTCTCCATGTCATGATGAAAAATTTTACGCCACTTACGTCAAATTTTTCTCTTAACACATGAGCATGATATACAGGGTGTATATAAACTCCTATCACGAACTTCTGGTGGCGATTCCCCACAGCAAAATAAAAACAAAAGTTCATATAAACATGGTTCGGATAACGAATTGTTTATGAGATTTCCGCAGTTAAAATTGAAGTTTCAACAGCTGGTTTTTCTACTCTGTGGATGGCAGATGATATGCGGAGAAGCTACAACAAATTCTTGAAATAACACCCCATTTATTTGTTATTAACAAGTGCGCCTGCTAATAACTTCAGGTGTACCTAAACATGAAAGGCCAGGAGATTGATTAGCTATGTAACCATATAGACAATGCTTTCAGCATCACAAGAGACAGCCCAGGGACCCTCGAACGAGTACCCCAATCGATGTTTCGTCATCTCAATGCATGTGTTGTGTCACACGGTCATCATTTTGAACAATTTGTTGTAGCTTCTCTGCATGTCCCTTGCCATCCACAGAGTAGAAAAACCCAACTGCTGAAATTTCAATTTTAACTGCGGAAATCTCATAAATGGTTCGTCATTCAAACCATGTTTATATGAATGTTTGTTTTCATCTCGTTGTGGGGAATCGCCACCAGAAGTTCGTGATAGTTTATATACACCCAGTATATCATGCTCATGTGTTACGAGAAAAACTTGACATAAGTTAGCTTTAACTGCAAATAAAAAGCAACTGCAACCAAATTGCATTCTTTAAGTAATTTTGCAGGCACATAAAATAAGAGTAGGTTGATAGACCCATGCAAGGTCTATAAAAGAAGGTAGGTACACGATCCCACAATTCTTTGTGCTAGCGGCCATTTTGAGTCACACAAGAGTTGAATAGCCTCTGGTGAAAATATTGAGCCCAAACTAATTACAGTGAACATCTTTTAAATAAATAAATAAAAAAAAGTAAAAGAGAAGTTTTTAAAAATAACATTGGACTCTTTAGCTTAAAAGGTGATATTTGCATGCAAACATGATATCTGAATCAGTAATATTTATGCATCTGTCAGTCAGATTACACATTTTTTCCAGAGGATTTTAATAAAAAAACAATGTATGGAAGTAAGAGTTCCTTCATGAGAATCTCTCCATTTACTTACAGGAGAATTAATGAATCAAATTTCAATTCTAATATTTCACTAACTCTTCACTGTTTACCAAATTTTATTCTACTTATATATAATTTATTGTAAAATTGCTGTTTGTATTATTTATAGCAAAATTTTATTTTTATACTTATTGTAAAATTTTCTGTTTGGTCTAATCTCCCTTGCTGACCAGACAGGTTGGGAGATGCATTTTTGAGCTTCTGACAGCTTTTTATGACTGCTGCAAGGTGGTAGTAGCATCCGGGCCAACGGGTTAACGTGCCCTTCGAAGCACGGGGGAGGGAGTAAGAACTAGCTTCACTGAATGGTCACCCATCCAGTTACTAGCAGTGCTAGGCGATGCTTATCTTCCAGAGCTGGCTTGCATTGCGAAAGCCCCCTAGCCCACGGTGCCTCCAGAGGTTATAATTAGAAGACTGAAAAATCTCATAAAACAACAGAATAGTACTTGGTCCCAAAACAGAGCCTTGTGGGATATCAGCTTTCATAAAGAACAAATTAATAAAGTATCGCACATCTTACAAAGAAACTCCAAGCATTAGGACTCGCAGATTTTGATGAAAAATACTGTACAAGTAGTTTACTTCTAATTAAGCCCTCAAGCAAAACCCATTTGATGCACTTCTTAAAATTATAGAGAAAAAAAATTCATAAAGTTTATTATCAATACGTATGCAGTAAAAATATCCACAATGTTGCTGTTACTTTAACAGCTTGGAGCGGCCCAGCGGTAAATCGTTGGTTTCTGGTGAGAAGGATTCAATTCCTCTCGAGGGTATGATGTTTGTTTGGTTATTCTCCCCCGAAATTTTCCTTAATATGTTAAGGAGTTGCTATATACATTTTTTTTTAAACAAGATCGCTATTTTTCAATTCACTGCCGTTATTTCTCACTCTTTCAGGAAAACTGCCAAGCGTCTTTTTATGATGACAAGAAAGCAGCGATAGTTTTGGACTTAAATACAAAAAAAACGTTGATACATTAATTAATGAATTTAAAAATGTAACAATGACCTGTTCGAAATCCGGAAAATTAAATACGATATTATACAAAAGCTTTTTATGCACAGTTTTGTTGCCTTACGTAATAATTGTTTGTTGTTAATTGATTCATGGAGATGTCAAAGAAAAATAACTTGTTATAACTATGTATGATGAACTTTTTAGGGATGAACATGAACCTTCCTGTACAATTAAAATAATTCCATCAAAATCCAGGCCTATATGTCAACTATGTGATGTATATTTTTATAGACAAGTTAAAAACGTTATAAAACACAACGTGGGGGTTTGGGGATGATAAAGCATAACTCTGCTTCCCGAACCCTGGTCTGAGATAAGCGGCTGGCTTCCTCTAACCACTGGGGCTCTGAGCGGCGTGAGTGGCGAGCCTGTAGGCTGGTAGCCCATGGGGTGGTCTCCGACAGTTGGGCTGTTCAGGAGGAGCATGTGCGGATTTCAGCGCGCGAGAGTCGGAGTCTCACTTACCGTGGGCAACATTAAGTCTTAACCTTAGGTTGCTAAATCTGTCTCGTTGCCATAGAAACAACAGATTGGGGGGGGGGGGGGGTTACAAGTTGAGCTGGACTGAATAAAACTTACCAATACTGTATAAAGTATTTTGACTAAACGAAACCAAGCACTATACAATCACAATAAAGGCCAATTCTTAACCGAAGTTTAGAGGGGTAGGACTACTTAAGAGGGACAACTTGCATGGGTATTGAATTAAAGGTGGACTGGTGCTTACTTTAATGAAGGGAGCATTGCAATTAGCATAGTGGGAAAATAAATTAAGTTAGTGATTCTTGTGGCAGCAAGAGAAAAGACTCTCACGTCCCACGAGTAGATGCTACAATGTAAATAAACTAGTTTCAACATTGCATTTAGTGTGTTTGTTTTGATCTTTCAGTGATGTCATGACCTGAATTTTAAGAGGAAAAAAAATTTTGTACCAAAATTTACCTTAAATTTGGGGGGGGGGGGGGGAAATGACATATTCGCGTGCGACTTATTCTCGGGTATTTATGGTAATTCGTAATCCACTTTCTGCCCAGTTCAATAGGTAATAGAACTGTCTTTAAAAATGTAAATGAAGTAGGTTTTCCTCCAACATTGATGAACAATAGATGCCCATGTGGGGCAATATGTTTAATAATATGTGTGTGATGCAAGCAGCGTTTATGGATAAAAATAGTTAAACATAATATTAAAAATCAGTTTTTAACTTCATTTATAGTAAGCTGTTCATTCATAGCATATTAAGTAAATTATGCAGTCACTTCTTTGGCCTTCCTTCCATAATAATTGTGAAGAAATTGTGACAATATTGCCAAAACGAATTTATGATCAGAATAATAAATCCGTGTATCAATCTTCACTTAATTTCTTAATTTACTTAATTATTCATTCCTTACTTAATTTGATAATCAGTATAATCCATCATACATAGTTCAATGATTATTTTTAACTCATCTTTCTATACCAATTTTATTCGTTATCTCAATTAAGATCACTTTGCTATTATAATCTTTATTTTATTTTGACAATCGTTCACCCCCACACCCTCATCAAAATTTTGAGTTTTCTCGTGTCCCCGCCTTTGATGATCATTCTATCCACGGCCGGATTGGGGTGATGCTTATGGAAACACGTCGGCACCGATCGTGGGATAGAATGAGAGAAAATGCTTCGACCGAAAGAAGTATTGGGGATACTGAGAGCTTAACGAATCAGGATGAAGAAAACAAAGATGAGAAAGGGGGATCTTGAAAGATTGGAAAGTTATAAAAAGGCAGGAGCTTGGGAAACAAATAAAAGGTTAATATAATGTTAATATGGAAGGAGGAACACGTGGCGTATGAGAGTGAGAGATTCCAGGGAAAGGAAGAACGTTAATAATGGAAAGTGGAACACATGGCGTAAGAGTGTGAGAGATTTCGGGACGACGGTGTTACAACGAGGATGATGCTATGTAGTTTTAAGAAAATTACATTGACTTTGTGACAGAGAAACGTGAAGAAAGTAATTACAGATAATGTTTATGTATTCGATTTCTACACAAATTAAATGCAGACAACTCATATGAACTCTGGGGAAGCACAGAACTTTATGTATGCTTTATCATAGTAAATCCATGCTTTGTAAGCACAACACTCTCAAGGCAGATGAAGGCAAATAAATCATGTGTAAGAACCAGTCTCGACACAGGTGTTAACCAATAAAGCAAAGGAGTGATCTGCACGAGTGAGGAAGCCAACGACTCCAAATGTTGCCGAACAGCCGGGATAAGGGCAACGCCTGACAGCAACAGGAGCAAGGCAACTGGCAGCTGTGGGAATAGCAGCGGGAAGTTGGCGGTAGCCAGCACAGCACAAGCCAAGCAGACATAAGGAGGTCAACACTGCGCGAGAAATCAACTCAGAGCGTCAGCGGTGCGAGCGTACATCAGGCGAGCAACCAACATCAACAGAGAGTGGTATAATAGTGCCTCAACAGTAAAAATAAGTACATTCACGAATAAAGTAACGTACGTAACCAATAAATAGGCCCTCGCGATTCATATTTAGTGACAGACAGAATCAAAGACATAAGTAAATTGATACAAGTGAACACTTGATTAGCGAGAGTTGGGGAGGAAGGTGGTGTTTTTAAGTTAAGGTAAGAGCGATCGTCAAGCTCAATATTCATTAAGAAATGCTTAATTTATACTCAATTGTAGATTTTAACTAACTATTACTAACCTAATTTCCTTTTTATCATTGATATTTTGCAATAAAGTTCTATCCTATTAAATTATGAAAAAAAACTGTTGCTCATTTTAGAACTAAAATTAGCTTAATTGAGTGGGAAGTACATCTCCATTATTTAAAGGGAAAGGGTAAGGTTAACATAGGCTACGAAAATTTGCGGTGCAACAAATATTCATTCACTATACGATCACTTTGGACTAGGACAGACTTCCTTTTTTGGTATTCAAGTCTGGGTTGAGAAACTTAAAATACGTTGCTCACTACTGTGAGTAGTCGTCCAATGATACTGGCCAATCATTGGATACATGCATAATTTAGTAAGCATTAGTGATCATCCCATATATTAAAGGTTTTATACCAGGAGGGAGAGGGCTAATTATCACAATCTCGACAATGAATTGGAAAACGGTGATTGTATATGTAACTCCTATATACAGGGCGTTTCAAAATTATGTACAATAAATTTAGTGACATATTCTTCAGGTCAAAAGAAGACGAAAATGTTAGGAAGCATGGTAGTTAGCGGACGATATTTTAGCAGTTCCAGCGTTTTGACCCAACACTAGGTTGAATGGTTTGTTCCATTTAAACCTACTTTAGGGTTGTTCCATTAGTTGTGTACGGTTGTTTCCATTACTGTAGTTTCACTACTGTACATCCACTAGGAATATCAATTTCAGAACGTTTGCGTGCTTTGACATACGCATTACGATTTACGTAAAAAATAAAGTCATGTACACATATTCCAGTGCAGAATACACTGACATGCACCTAATGTATGGTCTTGCGGACGGAAATGCTGTGAAAGCAAGAAGACTCTACCAAGAACGCTTTCCGAATAGACGTTTGCCAAGTAACCGAACATTTGTATCTGTCGGCAGACATTTGAGGGAGCGTGGTTCCTTTGGCCGTCAAACAGGACAAGGGCGGCCTGTAGCACATTCTCCGGATGAGGAGGATGTGATAATTGACATCATACATGATGAACCACAGACAAGCACCCGTCGTATTTCTTCCATGGTACACATTCCGCATTCATCTGTTTGGTGCATTCTTCACCGTCAGCTTTTGCATCCATACCACCTGCAACTGGTTCAGGCACTGAACCCAACGGACTATCCACACCGACAACGATTTTGCCAATGGATACAACGTAGTCATGCTGCAGACCCTAGTTGTCTCAGCCAGATACTTTTCACGGACGAAGCAACCTTCACCCGGACAGGAATCCTAAATTCTCACAACCAGCACCATTGGGCAGATGCTAACCCGCATGTTACCAGAGCTCGAGCGCATCAAGAGCGTTTCTCCGTGAACATTTGGTGTGGAATTGTCGGAAATAACTTAATTGGCCCTTATGTGTTGCCGCCACGATTGACTGGGCGAACGTATCTTTTGTTTCTGCAGAATGCATTGCCAGAATTACTGGAAGATGTTCCTCTTTTGATAAGATCTAACATGTGGTTCATGCATGATGGCACTCCAGCACATTTCAGCCATGTTGTGCGAGCACACCTTAATGCTGCATACACGAATCGGTGGATAGGTCGAGGTGGACCGGTGGCCTGGCCTGCAAGATCACCCGACCTTAATCCCTTGGACTTTTTTCTGTGGGGTCATGTGAAAACGATCGTCTACAGCACAGAAGTTCCTAACATTATGGATCTGCGACAACGAATTGAAAATGCATGCCAAACCGTTCGTAATGCTGGCGACGAACTCTTCCATGACATCAGACGACCGCTCATGCATGAACAATTCCTGTAATTTGGAGCCACGGGTTTAGTTGGCTGTATCTCGTAAATAAATCGTTTCCAGACAAAGTGCTATAGAACATTTTTGTCTTCTTTTGACCTGAAGAATATGTCACTAAATTTATTGTACATAATTTTGAAACACCCTGTATATTAAGGAAAATTCCAGAGGGGGGGGGGGGGCCACATAAACACCATGCCCTCAAGAGAAATTGACTCAGGTCATTCTCACCAGAAAGCAATGCCTTACCACTGGGCCACTCCAAGCTGTTAAAGTAAACAGCAGTATTGTGGGTATTTCTACTGCATACATACAGTATTGATAATAAACTTTATGAGTTATTTCCTCTGTAAATTTTGCAAAGTGCATCGAATGGCTTTGCATGAGAGCTTAATACATAGTAAACTACTCGTACAATTTTTCTCATTAAAATCAGGGAGTCTGAATACTTGGAATCTCCTTGTTAGTCTTAAAAGCTGTTTGGGTATATATATGTTTAAAAAAAAAAAAAAACCCAAATGAAATAGATGTATAAGATCATGCATAATTGACAATGTAAATAGATCCAATGCACCTGACTAATTGAAGAACTTGTGAATATCTAAGAATATTATCCCATTATACATAGATAGTTGGATAGTAAGCTGGACTTCAATGATCCACCCGTAACATTAGACTGAAGGCATGATCCTGTGCAACAGCAGTGGCTTCAAGGAACACCTTTCTAAACCTCTATAATTTACTGATGCTTCCAATTATGTTCTGCTGGAACAAACTGTGCAACTGGGATAGGTCCAATCAATCTTTATTCTAAGTACATTATGGATTCATTCGAACATGGTAGCCAAGCGCCACAATTCAGCTATCACATTAAATCAAGTCATGTTAGATTGTTCACGAACATTCAATAAACGTCGGCAAGATGGGAGAATTTGTTAATGTAGTAAATGAGGCGCGATCACAGTAATAAATGTTGTCGCCATCTTGTTTTCGTGAATTCACCTTCCCATTAGCTTTTGGCGACAGAAAATGAAGTGAATTCTCTATGCAGTTTTGATCGAATATATAAAATGTCTGCATGCATTGTAAAAGTCCTGAGAAGAAAAAACAAATGGTCAACTTGCAAATATCTCATTGACTGTACTTTCCCTGTCTCTGGCCTTTGGGCTATTAGGTGGAATAAATAATTGAATTGAATTGAATTAAATTACTACTACTACTACTACTACTACTACTACTACTACTACTACTACTACTACT